>SJYX01018641.1:114925-197335 GCA_006410675.1 Oreotragus oreotragus | reverse complement strand
TTTTTCTGGAACTCTCTTGCTTTTTCCATGATCCAGTGGATGTTAGCAATTTGATCTCTGGTTCCTCTGCCTTTTCTAAAACCAGCTTGAACATCAGGGACTTCATGCTTCATGTATTGCTGAACCCTGGCTTGGAGAATTTTGAGCATTACTTTGCTAGTGTGTGAGATGAGTGCAATTGTGCGTTAGTTTGAGCATTCTGGCATTGCCTTTCTTTGGAATTGGAATGAAAACGGACCTTTTCTAGTCCTGTTGGCCACTGCTGAGATTTCTACATTTGCTGACATACTGAGTACAGCACTTTCACAGCATCATCTTTTAGAATTTGAAATAGCTCAACTGGAATTCCATCACCTCCACTAGCTTTGTTCATAGTGATGCTTCCTAAGGCCCACTTGACTTCACATTCCAGGACGTCTGGCTCTAGGTGAGTGATCACACCATCGTGATTATCTGGGTCGTGAAGATCTTTTTGTGCAGTTCTTCCGTGTATTCTTGCCACCTCTTCTTAATATCTTCTGCTTCTGTTAGGTTCGTACCATTTCTATCCTTTATTGAGCCTATCTTTGCATAAAGTGTTCCCTTGGTTTCTCTGATTTTCTTGAAGAGATCTCTAGTCTTTCCCATTCTGTTTTTTTCCTCTATTTCTTTGCATTGATCACTGAAGAAGGCTTTCTTATTTCTTCTTGCTATTCTTTGGAATTCTGCATTCAGATGCTTATATCTTTCCTTTTCTCCATTGCTTTTCTCTTCTCTTCTTTTCACAGCTATTAGTAAGGCCTCCTCAGACAGCAATTTTGCTTTTTTGCATTTCTTTTTCTTGGGGATGCTCTTGATTCCTGTCTCCTGTACAATGTCAGGAGATGAACCCCCATCCATAGTTCATCAGGCACTCTGTCTATAGATCTGATCCCTAAATCTATTTCTCACTTCCACTGTATAGTCGTAAGGGATTTGATTTAGGTCATACCTGAATGGTCTAGAGGATTTCTCCACTTTCTTCAATTTCCGTCTGAATTTGGCAATAAGGAGTTCATGATGTGAGCCACAGTCAGCTCCTGGTCTTGTTTTTGCTGACTGTATAGAGCTTCTCCGTCTTTGGCTGCAAAGAATATAATCAATCTGATTTCGGTGTTGACCATCTGGTGATGTCCATTGCTTCAGTTTTATGAGTTCTTCAAATAGGTGCTCAGTGTTTTCATTTTTCCACTTGTCTTCTGTTTATTTGGAGTTTGAATTGGAATGCAAGATTCAAACATTGACTGAGGTTGAAAAGGCCGTTATATCTTTTTTAATCTGTAGGTAACCCTCCATCTCTCAATTTTTCTCCTCACACTTTTTTGTTGATAAAAGCAGGTCATCACAGTCTGATTTTGCTGCTATTGTGTAGCATGTTACTCTGACTTTGAATTTTCTATATGTTAGTAGTTAGGTCCAGATGTTTGATAAGATTCCATTTTGATTTTTGTGAACAGCGTTTTAGAAATGGCGTTGTATACTTCATCAGGCAATAGGTACTATCTACTGCCTTTTTTGTGATGTAAATAGCCATTGAAAATTACTGCCTAGATACATTATTTTATTGTTATAAAATGTAAAGTTTCCTTTTTATCAGTTGTCTGATTTCTCTGAGAAGAGTTTTTAGAGAAAAAGCCAGATTATTGAATATTTCTCTTATTTACCAATTTTCAAAATAATGAGTTGTTTACTAACTGCACAAAGGTGACTATGAGATGAGGTTTGTTTTTTGTTTTTAATTTGGTTTTTTATTTTATTATTATTGTGAATGAACTTGTGAACATAAGCATATTTGAGATACTTCAGTCCATTGTAGATACTATATCCTTCTTAATGTTCAGGTTGTCCCATCTTTGGCCAGTGAAGACCTGTTCAAGCTGGATGTGATCTCAATTTGTCTTTGATAGCTTCCTTTCTCCCTGTTAGACGAAATGTTCTGGACTTGACTTGTGTATTTCCTGCCCTATACGGGGAATCAACTGTTTCTCCTAGGACAGTTCAGTTCAGTCCAGTCTCTCAGTCTTGTCCAACTCTTTGCAAACCCATGAACCGCAGCACGTCAGGCCTCCCTGTCCATCACCGATTGCTGCAGTCTACCCAAACCCATGTCCATTGAGTCAGTGATGCCAACCATCTCATCCTCTGTCGTCCCTTTCTCCTCCTGCCCTCAATCTTTCCCAGCATCAGGGTCTTTTCCAATGAGTCAGCTCTTCACATCAGGTGGCCAAAGTATTAGAGTTTCAGCTTCAACATCAGTCCTTCCAATGAACACCCAGGACTGATCCCCTTTAGGATGGACTGGTTGGATCTCCTTGCAGTCCAAGGGACTCTCAAGAGTCTTCTCCAACACCACAGTTCAAAAACATCAATTTTTCTGCACTCAGCTTTCTCTGTAGTCCAACTCTCACATCCATACATGACCACTGGAAAAACCATAGCCAGGACATCTGATATCTTTTAATGGGAAATGATATTTAATCTGGGCTNAACTGGTTGGATCTCCTTTTTAAAGGTATGCTAATACATAACTGATTATTTCAAGAGTCACGAGTTTAAAGACACTTGATCTTCTTAAACAAATCTTCCTTACAGGCCAATATAGAATTTTAAGATGTAAAGGACTGTGAAGCTCACTTAGTTCAACCACCTTTGTACATTCAAAAGATTTTCAAATAACTTTCAGAAATTCAACGTACAATTAGTTTAGTTTCTAATAAGTTGGTTATTTTGAACTCATATTGCGATTCTTGTGGGAAAAGAAAATTGTAGATTCCCAGGATGGGCTCTAAGTCCTTATAGAATGCTAATGAAAACATCCAATTACAGACTTAGTGGGGAGCCAAGTAGGATCTTAGACGTCACCAATCCAATTGACTTCTACAGATAAGGACGTTTATGCTGATAGAAAGAGCATATATTAGGCAGTAAATACAACCAAACATGTAATTGAGTAATTCTGGTTTTATTAACTATGCTCCAATATAAAAATTAAAAAAAAAAAAAAACACAACAATGTATTCAGGGACAATAGTCCTCACATTTTGCAAATAAAGGATTTTGGAATATGAGAGGGAAAAATCATTAAATGTTAATAAAAGCTCAAAGTTTGTCTTTAAGACAGAAGATAATGTAAATGGAAACTTTTGAAACGATATCTACAGAGAATTTATGGACATTTTATAGGGATTAGTGCCCTGTTTTTCTTCCTCCTCCTTCCTCTCTGGTAGCATCCTCTTTTTTCTTCCCACCTTTCCCCCATTTTCGGGCTTCCTGATGGCCTAGCTGGTAAAGAATCTGGCTGCAGTGTGGGAGACTTGGGTTCAGTCCCTGGGTTGGGAAGGTCCCCTGGAGAAGGAAATGGCTCCCCACTCCAGTATTCTTGCCTGGAGAGTTCCATGGACAGAGGGGCCTGGCAGACTACAGTCCATGGGGTCGGAAAGAGATGGCCACAACTGAGCTACTAACACTTCTTTCCCGTTTTCCTGGCCTTCACTGTGTAGGCCCTGTATAGTTAACTGCTCCGTGACACTGTTTCAGGCCTCATCACACTACCTACTGTCCACTCATTCCTGGCTGTTGCAGTCTGAATGTTTGTGTCCTTACCATATTCATATATGGAAATGCCATCCTCCAGAGTGATGCTATTAGAAGGTGAGCCAGCGGGAATGATTAGGTCACAAGGGTGAGGCCCTCATGAATGGGATTAGTGTTCTTATAAACAAGGCTGCTGAGTGCTCTCTTGACCCTTCCATTACGTGAGGGCATAGTGAGAAGACAGCCATATATGAACCAGGAAGTGGCCCAGTCACCACACACAGAATCATCTGCCAGTGTCTTGATCCTGTATTTCCCAGATTCCAGACTGTGAGAAATAAATGTTTTTTAAGCCATCATGTCTATGGTACTTTTTGTTGTAGCATCCTGAATGGACTAAGGCACTGGCCTTTAATAACTCTCAGCTAACTACACAAGGCAAAGTGGAGAGGAGGTAAAAAAAAATGCTCTGCTCAGCCTCTGAAATTAATTTAGACCATCCTGCATTTGCACACTTCAGTCTTGCTCTTGTTGCTCACAATCGCGTGTTTGGCTTTTACGCTTCTCCACTCACTGTGCTGAGATCGACAGCAAGTCTGCGCCCACTCTCCCACTTGGCTCTGCGCCTCTCCCACCTTGGCTCTGCGCTCGTCTCGTCAGGTCTACGCTGTGCAGGTAAATGACCTGCCAGTTCACGTCCCCCTTTTAAAGCATCCGCCGTGAGGGTGGATGGAAGATTTTGTTTGTTTCCTTAACCAAGGTGTATGGCTCGTTAACCAAGACATGGAGTAAAGGAATAGGAAAAAGAGCATGTAAAGAAAGAGACCTTTCTTGAAGTAAATGGGCAAGCGTTGAAAGAAAGTGGGAGGAGATGAGACCAAAAGAAGATAAGAGCACTTGTGAGAAGTTAACTAAAGGGGACATAACTCTTGGAAGAAGTGAAAAACCAAAGAAAAAGTACCCAAATCCGTAACTCTCCCGAAGGCGAAAAAGAAGAGACGGAAAAGGGATCACCCCAACATAAATTCCTCTGAGCTCACCACAAAGGTGGCTCTCGACCTGGGATGGATGGCACTGATGGGCGGAGTATTGGGCATGGATGTGCAGGAAGAAGGGGCAGAGAAAGAGCCGGCGTCCTGCTCTCTTAACTTGCAGAGCGTCTGTACGTTCGTTCCCTTTAAGTTGGATCAGAAGAGGTGGTGAACGTATCAGACACAGGTGCGTATCAGATAGAAGCGCATACCGGGAAAAGGAAAGAAAAGCAGGATGGGTTCCAAAAGCACCCTCTGCGCCAAGTGCTTTCACTACACTGTGGTTCAGACATGAGGAAACCGAGCGTGTTAATATCAATAAGTTGGGCTAATTGTCACAGCAAATTACTCAACACTGCCTTCTAGGAGCAGACGCTTGGAAAGGACAGCGCATGTATTGTACAATAAGAGGCTTGGAACTATTGACATAAAAGTAAATCATGTTCACATACAGTTGCCAAGTTGCAGTTTGAATTTTATTGTTATCTTACTGGGATTTATACATCATGACTCATCTGCCTGCCCAGGATTAGCAGTAGTATATGGGAGTCAAGAATGTTAAAGACCTTGACTTCTTAATAATAGAAACTAGCGCTGCTTGCTTTTTTTTTTTCATCTTGTACTGTAACAACAGTCTCTAATAGGAACAGAGTGTGAGTTTTTTCTGACCATAAATATATTTCTTAAATAAAATTTTGCAAATACTTCCGGTATTGGTAAGTTTAGGAGCTCTTATGTAAATTGCTGGTCAAAAGGTAAACAAACATTAGAAGAGTACCTTGGCAAATTGAGCCAAGAGTTTCAAAACATTCATACAAGCAGATCCAACAGATTCATTTCTAGGGTATTATCCAAGTTTATAAACATTTAAGAAGAAGATACTTATCACAACTTTATTTACAAAATTGAAACACCAAGACGCTTGAGATGATGAGTTGATTAAATTATAGTCCATCAATGTGATGGAATACATTTAATTAATATTTAATAACCTTGGGAAATGATCATGATACAATAGTAGTCGTCAAAATAGGACCAAACTGAACGAACTATAATCACTCTAGCTAAATATGAAAGGAAATTTACCAAATCTTAGCAGCAGTTATCTCTAGATGACGGTATTACAGATCATGTATTATCCTTCTTTTAATCAAAACCTTCAACAATAAACGTGCATTAACTTTAAGAATCAGAGGGAACATTGCAATGTTATTTGTGTAAAAGGATCTTGCTTCAAAAGCAGTTTACAATGAAATAAAAACAAAATTATATGTTTATCTATTTGAAAAGAGCAGAAAAATCAGGAACTTATTCAGTGAACATGTATGTATGGAGCACTTCGTATGATACTAGTTATCTGTACTGAACTGTATGTTGAGAGCCTACCATGTGTGAGATGTGAATGTATGATATATATTCTGAGCCACTGGGGAAGCCCAATCTGGTATATATATGTGTATGTGTGTGTGTGTGTGTGTGTGTGTGTGTGTGTGTGTATCGTGGTTTAGTCACTAAGTTGTGCCCAACTCTTGTGACCCCGTGGACTGTAGCCTGCCAGGCTCCTCTGTCTGGGGATTCTCCAGGCAAGAATACTGGAGTGGGTTGCCATTTTCTTCTCCAGGGAATCTTCCCGACTCAGGAATCAAATCGAACCCAGTCTCCTGCGTTGCAGGCAGATTCTTTACTAACTGAGCTATGAGGGAAGCCATATATATATATATACACACACCCCATTTATATATTTATAACATTAGGAGCTGCTTTAATCTGATGTTACAGTCATACCTCTTTTTCTGATTAATCTTAAGGCAGGTATAAAACGTGTATCTTCTTGAAGGTGCCCCTACTCCAGGAACGTATGCAGTTCCGGGGCTTTTGTTAATTCTTCCGATGGGCTTCCACAGCCAAATGGACATAATTGGCTTCTGGGCAGCCTCTGGTGTCCCCGTGTCTCGCTGCCCTGTTTTGTTGCAGTGAACTGGGCCCTCCAGCCACAGTACTGGTGCAGTACTGCCGAGACCCTTCTGCAGACTGTGTGGTCCTTTAGGGGAGGAAGGAGGAGCCCAGTCTCCCTAAGTCTGCCTTTCTCAGGACTCCACTCTTCCTTCATTTCACAAGCAACCGTCTCCCAAGAGTGCTGCCTCCACACTGACCTTGACCTTCTCCATGCTCAAAGCCACTCCTACCCCTGTCCCAGGGATCAAACTGGCAGTGTTGGCTCCCTTTCAGACTACTTCCTGATATAACAGATCTGAATTTTGTCTTACAGTATCTTTTCTGGATTGTATGCAGTTTGAGTCATTCTCACGCCTCTCCTTCCAGCCTCTCGGTTTGCCTCACAGTCGAGGTTCATTTGCGTAAGGACTATTTACATTACTGAGAAGGTCCCCATGGCAGGCTGCCCAGATGGGTACGATCCAGACCCTCTGCATGCTGGGGCAGCTGCACAAGGCCCCTCTGTCCCTCGTGGTCACCCTCTACTCCTCACACATACTGTGGATGGGCAGGAGTTTTGAAGGACTGAATGCTCCACCTTCCCTGTATGCTAAGGTCAAGAAATTGGCAGGTTACTTATAAGGTGGCATTTTTCACACAAGAATGGACACGCAGAAGCAGGTGGACAGTGGGAGGGCGATTAGAGGCAGGACAAGATGTAAAGAAGTCGGAGTAGTCTGGGCTTTCCACGCGGCACGGCGGCCTGACAGCTAGGTGTCTGGTCCGAGGAAGAAAGGAGGACCCCGGTGAGGCAGGTCCCCCGCTGCCGCCTGGGGCAGTGTGACCGCTCCTTCCTCTGCATGGCCTACCCCACCCTGAGGTCTAGACATCATTCTGGCTCCCCCACTTGCCCCACTTTGCATTTCATTCCGCTTCCTTCGCTTGCCTTCACCACCCCCACCCTCCACCCCCATCTCAGGGTCCCGGGGTTCTCCTGAGGCCTGAGCTTGGTTTGTTTCCTGTCAAGTGGATGGCTCAGTGGCTACAGAATCTGCCTGCCATGCAGGAGATGCAGAAGATGCGGGTTTGAGCATCCCCTGGACAGCAAGGAGATCAATCAGTCCTAAAGGAAATCAACCCTGAATATTCATTGGAAGGACTGATGCTGCAGCTGAAGCTCCAATACTTTGGCCACCTGACATGAAGAGCCAACTCACTGAAAAAGACCCTGATTCTGGGAAAGACTGAGGGCGGGAGGAGAAGAGGGTGACAGGGAGTGAGATATTTGGATGGCGTCGGAGACTCAATGAACATGAGTTTGAGCAAACTCCAGGAGATAGTGAAAGACAGGGAAGCCTGGCATGCTGCAAGTTCATGGGGTTGCAAAGGGTCGGACACAACTGAGCAATTGAACAACAAGAATAGCAAAGGAAGAATATAATCTAATCCAAATATACCTGGAGGCATTAATTGTGCAGTGTGCTACTTTTCCAAAGATGTGCATACTTGGAGATTGTTTGAGCAACAGTTGATCATCTACTGAAGCCTGTACTATATGCCAGGTGAAGGTGAAGTCGCTCAGTCGTGTCCGACTCTTTGCGACCCCGTGGACTATAACCTATTAGGCTTCTCTGTCCATGGGATTCTCCAGGCAAGAATACTGGAGTGGATTGCCATTTCCTTCTCCAGGGGATCTTCCCGACCCAGGGATCGAACCCGGGTCTCCCACATTGGAGGCAGACGCTTTAACCTCTGAGCCACCAGGGAAGCCACCTCTGCCCTCATTCCTGGTCTAAGAAGGGGACCAGGCAGGTGAAAGAATAGTCGTTCTACATTGTGAGATGTCCTCAGTCACGCAGTGGAAGGAGTGAGTTCTGCCTTGGATGAGGCACAGGGGTGAAAGTCAGGGGAGGCTTACACAGAAATGACAGCTGAGCAGGTCTTGAAGGGTGACTTTAATAGAGAGACTCAGGAAGTACAGGCACTCCCCAGCAAGTACTGAGGCAGAGAAACGGCAGGAAACAAGAGCAGTGAGTTAGGGCAATAACCGTACAGTGAAACCTAACTGAGTCCAAATGACTTCAGAATGAAATGCGAAGAGGACAGAGGCAGCAGATGAGGCTGCAAAGAACAGGTTATGCAGCATCCTCACATGATTCTCTAAGCAGTGTGCACTTGATCCTGTTGCTGTAGTCCTCATCTTCACTGAGTACAGAATCAAACTAGTAGGGCGAACCTTTGGAAGAGTAGCTCCAATTAGGGGAGAGGGAGGTGATTGGAAACGGAGCATTGTACTTCTGAAGTTCGGGTGAGGCTGTCTTTCTTGTTTTAGGCTGTTCACTTTGTACTTATTTATTAAATCATTAAGTATTTATGATTTCAGTACTTAATGTGAGCTATCCATCTCAATTGTAAAAGAGTTTTTTTTTTTTATCAAACTGGGTAATTTGTTGAAAACACAGATTCTAGGGCTTCACGCTCTGAGTGTAAGGCCTGGGACTCAGGAATCTGCATTTTTTAAACAGTTAGTTTAGAGCATCTGAAGTCAAAAGGGACCCCTCGACCACACTTTGAGATCACTGCTGGGGCTCTTGTGAAGTCATCCAGAAGGTTTAAGCAAGAAATGAAGAACGCAGATTCGCCTGTCCAAATGGCTGGATTAGGGAAAGGAGTAAGTTGAGGATGGCTTCTATCTTGTACCCAATAGTACTTGTAGGTCCTATATCCCATTCCCTTTGTGGTTTTGAAAAAAATGTGACAGACAAGGTGATGATAATATATAAGTACTAACTGTGTTTTTGGAGATTTTGGGGGGGGAGTTCCTTAAATATGAAAAAAATTTGACACCAGTACAATTAATTTCTAATAGTCAAATTTAAGGTATGGAACAAGCCTCTTGGGTATATATTCTGGGGCAAGGAGCAACTTTCTAGAATTTTTTAAGTGAGTGCATTCTCAGTCTATGAGTCATGGTTGTCCAGCTACTGACCCACCATCATTATGTCATGTACTTAGCAATGACTGATTTGCATGGGTGCTGCTAAATTCTTTTTCTTGTGCCCCTTTATAATCAGAGGGTTATTTTTATGATATAAAACAGCCAACATGGTATTCTTCCAAACCCTAATCCCTGTGGGGAAAAAAAGACAAATTCTGTTGCAGAGTTGTTTTTCCTTTGGTATTCACAGAGTTAGAAAAATTCACTTGGCCTTAAACAAAGGATAGGAAAGTCCAAAAATATGACACAAAATGTGTCCAGATTTTTTTTCTCATGAGGAAATGCCACAAGGCTTTTAAATTGCCAGAATTATTACTTGTAACCAGAGTTTGTCCGTTGATTCATTAGATCAGCAAAGTGTATAGGTCTGACAACACCAAGTGTTGGCTAGGATTAAGAGCATAGGGACTCATATTCTTCTGGTAAGGGTATAAATTGATACAATCATCTTGGAGAGAAGTTTGGCAATACTTAATCAAGTTAAAGGTGTGCAAATTCTTTGACCCAGAATTTGCACTCCCAGGTGTATTCTCCGAGTGACTCTCTTACATGTGGAATAATCACAGCATCACTGTGTGCTGTACTTAAAAACTGGAAACAACCTACATTATATCAATAAGAGAATTTATGAGTGTGTTATGATATATTCATACAGTGGATATAGCTGTGAAAATAAATAGATCTACAACTCTTCCATGGGAGTATGTCACAAATATGATGTAGGATAAATGAGCAAGTGGCAGATAAATGTGTACAAGATGATGCCATTTATTATCCAGGCTAAAAACTTGTAAATATTATTGTTGTGTGGGAGATTACCTTGCTACGATGGAAGCCTGTAAGTATAACAGCAGGCAAGCTGTCCAAGAGCTCACAAAACAGAAGGGCTTACAGACCGAAATGAGATGCCTGAATCACAAGGCTTATTAAATCAATTGAAAACACACAGGAAGAAGCAAGGTGAAAGAGATGGGGTAGGTTAGCACATTGTAGGTATGATGTAAGGGGTCTCATAAGATGACACTACCTGAATACTCAGTCCTGTCCATATCTTCCTTGATAATAGTATGGACCAGAGTTGAGATTTGAACAAAGGGACCCAATTCATAGAAGGTGCCTGGAGTCAAAACACACACTTGCTCTACAGGTTTGGGAGCAAGTGCTTCTGGCTGACAGCTGCACTGTAATTAGCCTGATGAGCAGTTATGGATCTAATCTTGCATCCATTGTGCAGAGGATGTGAGGAGCCAATGGTCAGCTGAATTAAAGCCTCGTAAACAGTGAACGCCTCATGTGCCCCCTGTATCTTAAGTGGGTCGTGGGTGTTTGATGATTCACGGCCTCATACATATTTAGCGTATTGTGACTATTAGGTGTTTCTTGCTCTTTCCATCTGTTTCCAGGTATGTTCATTATAGGTCATTATTTAAGCGCTGTACTTAACTTTATGTATATCTAACATCTCAAGTTACTGACTTATCTTACATATTTTATAAAATTTGCCTGTCTCGTAAGCTATTTGCCTTAATTCTTCATTTCACTTTTCTCCCTGTGCGTTCATTTCTCTCATTTTCTAAAGCAGAGTTGAATAGTTTTGTTAATTGAAATACAATTAACATATAATATTACATAGTGTACTGTAACAGGCATACTACATAGTGATTTGACATTTGCATACATTACAAAATGATCCCCTTGTTAAGTCTAGTAACCATCTGTTTCCATATGAAGTTATTGCAGTATTATTGACCGTATTTCTTCTGCTATACATTACATCTCTGTGACTTATTTGTTTTATAGCTAGAGGCTTTCCCACTTAATCCCCTTCACCTATGTACCCACCTCCTCTCCCTTCTGGCAACCATCTAGTTTGTTCTCTGTATCTATGAGTCCGTTTTCAATTTGTTTTTTAGATGACACGTAAAATGAGCTCATGCAGTATTTGCTTTTCTCTGTCTGACTTCTGTCACTTAGCGTAGTACCATCTAGATTTCATCCATGTTGTCATAGATGACTTCATTTTTTTGTGGCTAAGTAGTCTTCCATTGTATACATACCACATCTTTATCCATTTAGTTGTCAATGGATACTTAGGTTGCTTTCATATCTTGACTGTTTTAAATAAGCTGCTATGAACATTAGTGTATTTCTTATAGAATTAGTATTTTTGTTTTCTTTCTTTTTTTTTTTTTAGTTTTTGTTGTTGTTGTTGTTCTAGGTGGTTTTCTTTGGGTAAATACCCAGGATTGGAGTTTCTGGATTGTATGGTAGTTTTATTTTTTTGAGGAACCTCGTTACTGTGCTCCATAGTGGCTGCACCGACTTACAAGCCCACCAATATACACGAGGTTTCCCTTTGCTCCACACCCTCATCGGCACTTGTTTTTTGTATCCTTTTTAACGATAGCCATTCTGACAGGTGTGAGGTGTTATCTCATATTGGTTTTGATTTGCATTTCCCTGATCATTAGTGATACTGAGCATCTTTCAGGTGACTGTTGGCCATCTGTATGTCTTCTTTGGAAAAATGTCAACTTAGATCCTTTGCCCAGTCTGGTGTTTGTTTTTTAATGTTGAGTTATATGAATTATTTAAGATGTTAACCCCTTACTGGATATAGTGTTTGAAATTATCTTGTCCCATTCAGCAGGCTGCCTTTTTGTTTTGTGGTGGTTTCCTTCACTGTGCCAAAGACTGTTCATTTGGGACCCAGCCACCCTGGCCCAATTCTGTCCATTAGGGGAAGATGGTTACCTATTGAGGAGTATGTGAAGGACTTGAACAGAACTGTAACTACAGATCCCTAGGTCAAGGCCTCACTGTGGCTGGGCAGGGGCCCAAACCAGCAAAGGCATTATTGCAGAATGGACTATGTACGAGTGAAAAAATTCAGAGTTTTCCCTCTAGACCTAGAATTGGAAACACAATTCACTCTTGTCTTCCTTTGGACTAAGTCCTGAGGTCTCAGACAATTTCAGGAGAGTCTATGTTAAACCTTCTGCCGAGAGAGAAAGTAAAGGTCTAAAAAAGATTATTATAAAAATAAAGATATGACTCTAGCAATAAAATGGCTTTATGGGTTAGGTCAGAAAATATTCATCTGTATTATGCAAATATTATGTATTAAGTATGTGTTAATTTATAGTTAGATGTTACTTGTATAAGTTCTATTCCAAACACCAAATTAACTTAAAAGTGTAACAGGATCCTCAATGCATAATCAATATAAAAGTACGTAAAAGTGGTAAAAATATTAATATAAAGATTTCTATATTTAATCTGTGAAAATAACATATTATAACCAGACCTTGACAGTGTCTAGATGAATTTTGACAAATAGGACTTTGCTTTACTGTCAACATAGCCTGGTTAAAAAGTTCAACTTCATATCAAAGTTGGTCATTCTATACAATCAGGGGAGGGAAGTTAAATTGTGTGTAATCTATTTCATCTGGTTGGATATTAAACATCTTGGAAGATGCTATTTATTCCTCATCCAGAACTCTACAACACTCATCCAACATCTTTGAAAGAATTTTGGTCAAACCCTAAACATTCTTGAGATTTTTGTAGCTGATGCTCATGCGTGGCTTCTTGAAATATGAATCAAATAAAATCTGCAAACTAGGATTATCATTTCTTAACACTGAGGTGTTCACTGAAAACAGTGTTAAACAAGAATGAATCTTTTCTCCGGTGTGCCTCAGGGAAATGTGGTACACTTTCCTTATTTAACTTACACTAGATCCAGAGCTCCTAGGAGGCAGGCCCTGTGTCTGAATGGTTTTCAAGCCTCCAACCTTTGACCTGGTGTGGAGTCGATAGCAGCTGCCCAATAAATATTTGGTGAATTAAGTGGGTTTTTTGAGCTGCATCTTTTCTGTTGGAGAAACCAGGACAAACTGAGATGAACATTTTGTCTTGATTTCAAACTCAAGTGAGGAAGACTGATCTGCCCAGCTCAGGCCAGAGTCATCACTCAGTAACTCGTGTGATTACAGACTTAATAGAACTGACTTTATATTTTCGAAGGAAAAATTGTGAATCGTGTGTGTTGTTAGTTAAAACCACGTTCCACTGCTGGGCTCTAAATTCTCAGAAGCCTGGGAGGTTTCCTTCCCTGAAGGGTGAAAACACGGTAATAGATGTCCCCGGGCACACATCAGGCCCGTCTCTCTGGGAACCTAGAACACGTCCTTGACTTCTGTCCCCAGAGGAGACTGACTGCGCACGAGATGTCACAGCAGTCGGCTGTCGGGGCATCGCCCAGTCCATTCTCGGTGGTTAAGTGTGAAGAGCCTGAAGAGTAAATGATCTTCAGAAATGCAGTGGTGTCAGAGGAGCTGGTCCACAGTCATGCCATGATGGTCTGGTTTTAAGGACTCCCAGGAACAGCCCCAGAGGCGAGTGTGCAGCTGCCACGGGAGCAGCTGGTGGGCTCGGGGCTGGGCTGCGGGAGGCTGGGCCCTGGGAGGGGGGCAGAGCGTGGGCGAGGGTGGCTGGAGGTGGCCCTGCTCGCTGCAGTCTGCTTCGCTCGGCTTGCTGGGTTGGCACATGGATTGAAAAATGTACGTCTGAATCTATTTCTGGCTTTTAAATGTGTGAAGGGAAAACGTAACTTTATTATTTTATTTTTGTCGAGTTAAAGACAGAGCCAGATGCCCCTGAAGCGTATGCGTTCTATAAGGAGTTTCTGTTCTTTGATGGAGCATCTTTGGAAGCAAAAATCAAAGACAAATAGGTCATCTCCTTCCTCTAAGTTTCTGGAGGAAGACCGGCCAGAAAAAAGAGTCAGCACTGGTAACTAATGGACGAAATAAAGCCAGGGGAGATGTTGACATTTTTAAAAAAGAATTTTTAAAGGAAAAACAATGAAGTAAGTGTTGATGTAATCTGAATATGTTATTATTCGTTAAAATGCCAAAAAATACTGCAGATATGAATAACCTTTTAAAATTTAGTGAAAAACATATGAACACTTATAGACATTCCCTCACCAGAGGGGTTTGGAAATCTTCAAAGCTTAATACCCTTTTGCGAATGGTCAGTCAGAGTAACTAGGAATGAAAGAAATCTGGAAAAAATAAACACACACACATTAGCAATACAACAGATATATTCCTGGGAGAGGTTGTTATGTTAAATTCAATTTCAACTGTAGTGCTTTACAGTCAGAGAAAATTTTATTAAGCAAAATACTGTAGATGTATGTTTACTCTAAGGATATTTTTAAGCACGTGCTGTGTGTCAGGCACTGTGCTAACCATGGGGAATATACTGGTAAATAAGCTGAATGCTATCTCTACACAGGTATTCCTGCCTAAGTTTTGAGCTGACCAGAGAAAATCACCATCACAATCACCAAATCAAAGAGCTACATGGGACCTAAGAGGTGAGTTCGTCCTAACTTTTATTTTACACAGAAAACTGAGCCCCAAAATATATAAGCCATGCTGTACTCTTGGCCTCTCTATTTTTGCTATCAAAAAGAAGCCTGACTTGTCCCATAGGTCCTTCTAAAATGTTCAGAGTATATATCAGTTAACAAGTGTGGATATTAATCTACTTCAAAATACCCTTGATACACTTCCAATATTCCTGTGACTTTCTGGAAATGAAACAGGAAATCAAATTTTTAAAAAGCACAGGGTCCAATTTTCAATATCTAATCCAGTTTCTTCAGGAAGTGTTAGCTATGTGATTTCTATTACCATCAAAAACAGTGATACAGTGTGATACTGACCATCTGTTTAGGAAATGGCAGATACACTCGGAAAATCCAGAGTAACAGGAACTTGGAACCATCATTGGTTAGAGAGATGATCAGTCCAAGAAGATGCCACTTGGGTCAGGTGTGGATGAAGCGTTGTTAGATGGAAGAGCTGAACTTCATGCATACCTGTCCTCTAGACTTGTGATTAACTTTGTGTCCCTTGGTTGTCTGACCTGCAGTTGTACAGCACCATTAGTGCAATGCTTGCCACCCAAAAGGATATTGTGACAATTGCTAAAGTCAGTGCTATTAAGCACTCTCAGCAATTCAAAAGGGTGCTGCATAACCACCCAAAATCACTATAGAGGGACACCTCCTTTTTTATATTCCTAAGACTCTTGAGAGTCCCTTGGACTGCAAGGAGATCCAACCAGTCCATCGTAAAGGAGATCACTCCTGAGTGTTCATTGGAAGGACTGATGTTGAAGCTGAAACTCCAGTACTTTGGCCACCTGATGCGAAGAGCTGACTCATTTGAAAATACCCTGATGCTGGGAAAGATTGAAGGCAGGAGGAGAAGCGGATGACAGAGGATGAGATGGTTGAATGGCATCACCGACTCAATGGACGTGGGTTTGAGTGAACTCCGGGAGATGGTGATGGACAGGGAGGCCTGGCGTGCTGCAGTCCATGGGGTCACAAACAGTCAGCCATGACTGAGTGACTGAACTGAACTGAACTCTTAATATGGTGATATAAAGGGGTATTCCTCAAGATATGTTTGAATGTCTGTGTGTTTCATTCCATTTGTTATTTATTCTAACGTTTACACTGATTATTATTATTTAGCTCAGTTCAGTCGCTCAGTTGTGTCTGACTCTTTGTGACCTCATGGACTACAGCATGCCAGGCCTCCCTGTCCATCACCAACTCCCAGAGTTTACTCAAACTCATGTCCATTGAGTCGGTGATGCCATCCATCCATTTCATCCTCTGTCGTCCCCTTCTCCTCCTGCCCCCAATCCCTCCCAGCATCAGAGTCTTTTCCAATGAGTCAACTCTTCGCATGAGGTGGCCAAAGTACTGGAGTTTCAGCTTTAGCATCATTCCTTCCAAAGAACACCCAGGACTGATCTCCTTTAGAAT
Source organism: Oreotragus oreotragus (assembly GCA_006410675.1). NCBI lineage: Eukaryota > Metazoa > Chordata > Mammalia > Artiodactyla > Bovidae > Oreotragus > Oreotragus oreotragus. The sequence goes on along the minus strand of SJYX01018641.1, from coordinate 180,960 downwards.
GGACTGGTTGGATCTCCTTGCAGTCCAAGGGACTCTCAAGAGTCTTCTCCAACACCACAGTTCAAAAGCATCAATTCTTCAGCACTCAGCCTTCTTCACAGTCCAACTCTCACATCCATACATGACCACAGGAAAAACCATAGCCTTGACTAGACGGACCTTAGTCGGCAAAGTAATGTCTCTGCTTTTGAATATACTATCCAGGTTGGTCATAACTTTTCTTCCAAGGAGTAAGCGTCTTTTAATTTCATGGCTGCAGTCACCATCTGCAGTGATTTTGGAGCCCCAAAAAATAAAGTCTGACACTGTTTCCACTGTTTCCCCATCTATTTCCCATGAAGTGATGGGACCGGATGCCATGATCTTCGTTTTCTGAATGTTGAGCTTTAAGCCAACTTTTTCACTCTCCTCTTTCACTTTCATCAAGAGGCTTTTTAGTTCCTCTTCACTTTCTGCCATAAGGGTGGTGTCATCTGCATATCTGAGGTTATTGATATTTCTCCCGGCAATCTTGATTCCAGCTTGTGTTTCTTCCAGTCCAGCGTTTCTCATGATGTACTCTGCATATAAGTTAAATAAGCAGGGAGACAATATACAGCCTTGACGTACTCCTTTTCCTATTTGGAACCAGTCTGTTGTTCCATGTCCAGTTCTAACTGTTGCTTCCTGACCTGCATACAGATTTCTCAAGAGGCAGGTCAGGTGGTCTGGTATTCCCATCTCTTTCAGAATTTTCCACAGTTTATTGTGATCCACACAGTCAAAGGCTTTGGCATAGTCAATAAAGCAGAAATAGATGTTTTTCTGGAACTCTCTTGCTTTTTCCATGATCCAGCGGATGTTGGCAATTTGATCTCTGGTTCCTCTGCCTTTTCTAAAACCAGCTTGAACATCAGGGAGTTCACGGTTCACATATTGCTGAAGCCTGGCTTGGAGAATTTTGAGCATTACTTTACTAGCGTGTGAGATGAGTGCAATTGTGCGGTAGTTTGAGCATTCTTTGGCATTGCCTTTCTTTGGAATTGGAATGAAAACTGACCTTTTCCAGTCCTGTGGCCACTGCTGAGTTTTCCAAATTTGCTGGCATATTGAGTGCAGCACTTTCACAGCATCATCTTTCAGGATTTGAAACAGCTCAACTGGAATTCCATCACCTCCACTAGCTTTGTTCTTAGTGATGCTTTCTAAGGCCCACTTGACTTCACATTCCAAGATGTCTGGCTCTAGATTAGTGATCACATCCTCATGATTATCTGGGTCGTGAAGATCTTTTCTGTACAGTTCTTCTGTGTATTCTTGCCACCTCTTCTTAATATCTTCTGCTTCTGTTAGGTCCATACCATTTCTATCCTTTATCGAGCCCATCTTTGCATGAAATGTTCCCTTGGTATCTCCAATTCTCTTGAAGAGATCTCTAGTCTTTCCCATTCTGTTGTTTTCCTCTATCTCTTTGCATTGATTGCTGAAGAAGGCTTTCTTATCTCTTCTTGCTATTCTTTGGAACTCTGCATTCAGATGCTTATATCTTTTCTTTTCTCCTTTGCTTTTCGCTTCTCTTCTTTTCAGTGCTATTTGTAAGGCTTCTCCAGACAGCCATTTTGCTTTTTTGCATTTCTTTTCCATGGGGATGGTCTTGATCCCTGTCTCCTGTACAATGTCACGAACCTCATTCCATAGTTCATCAGGAACTCTGTCTATCAGATCTAGGCCCTTAAATCTATTTCTCACTTCCACTGTATAATAGATTGCTATCTATATAGCTCTTATTTTTCTTCTCCCCTCCTTCCCTCCCCTCCTTACCTCCTTTCATCCTTTCTCTCTCTCTCATTTTCCTTTCTTTTTTATAGTAGGTTTATTGAGATATAATACACATAACAAAAAATTTACCCTTTCAGAGCATACAGTTCAGGGGTTTTAGTATATTCATAAAGTTGTACAATTGTCAGCCAAAATTCCAGAACATTTTTATCAGCCCAAAGAGACCCCATACCCATTAATAGTCACTTCACAGTGTCCCTTGCCTTCTCCCTTCTCCAAACAACTACTAATCAAATTCCTATCCCTACGGATTTGCCTACTCTGGACGTTTTATGTAAATGGAATCATACAAGAAGTGGCCTTCAGTGTCTGGCTTCTTTCACTCAGAATAATTCTTTCAAGTCTCATTCATACTCATTCTTTTTACAGGCAAATAATATTTGGTTTATGGATATGCTACATTTTGCTTATCCATTCATCAGGACATTTAGGTTATTTCCACTTTTTAGCTATTATGAATTTTCGTGTACAGGTTTTTGTGTGAATGTGTATTTTCAACTAGAATTGCCAGATTATATAGTAAGTCTTGTGTTTAATTTTGTGAGGACCTGAGACTGTCTTTCAGAAGACTGCATCATTTTGCCTTTCCACTCATAGAGAATAAGGGTTCTAATTTTCCCACATCCTTGCTGACACTTGCGATGGTCCAAGTTTTTGATGAGAGCCATCTTGGTAAGTCTGAAGTGCCTTCTCAATATGATTGTGATTTGCGTTTCCTTAATGACAGATGTTGCTGAGCATCTTTCCATGCATTTGTTGGTCACTTGTGTGTCTTCTCTGCAGAAAGTCCTTTGCCTCTTTTTAATTGGGCTATTTCTTTTTATTGTTAAATTTAAAGAATTCTTTGTGTATTCTGGTACAAGTCCCTTAACAGATAAGTGATTTACGGATATTTTGTTCCATTCTGTGTGTTCTCTTTTTACTTTGTTGAAGTGAAGCACAAAATTTTTAATTTATCTTCTTTGGTGGTTGTTTGTGCTTTGGAGTGTCATATTTAAGAAACTGTTGCCCAATCTATGGTCACAAAGATTTATTCCTATATTTTCTTCTAAGAATTTTGTAGTTTTAACTTTTATATTTAGGTCTTTGATTCATTCTGAGGTAATGATTTTATATAATGCAAGGTCAGAATCCAGCTTCATTCTTCTTCTGTATGTAGATATCTAGTTGTTCCTTTGAATTGTCTTGGTTAGCTCCTTTGTAGAAAATCAGTTGACCATACATACAAGGGTTTGTTTTTGGATTCTCAGATTTGTTCTGTCGATCTAAATGTCTATCCCTATGCCACTATCACACTGTCTTAATTGCTCTAACTTTGTAATAAGTTTTGAAATGGGAGGAGTGTGAGAAAATGTCTGCAAAAAGCCCAGCTGAAATTTTGATATGTGCTATATCAAATATGTAGATCAATTTAAGGAGTACCACCACTTTAACAATATTAAGTCTTGAAATCCTTGAACCTAGTGTGTCAATTCCATTTATTTAGATCTTCTTTAATTTCTTCCAGTGATGTTTTAAAAGTTTTCAGTGTACAGATCTTTTACTTATTTTGTTAAATTTATTCCTATTTTATTCTTTTTTTTATGTTACTGTAAATGAAATTTTCTTAGTTTCACATTGTTCATTGCCAGTGTATAGAAATATATTGACATTTGTATATTGATCTTGTATCCCATAACCTTATACTGTTTGTTAGTTCTAGTACTTTTTTTTAGTAACTTCTTTAGGATTTTCTATATACAAGAGCATGTCTTTTTTCTTTTCAACTTAGATGCCTTCTATTTCTTTCTCTTGCCTAATTTTCCTGTCTTCAGTACAGTATTGAACAGAAGTGGTAAGAATGGATATCCTCGTCTATTTCCGAATCTTAAGGTGAACACATCTGGCCTTTCACCATCATGTACGGTATTAGTTGTGGATTTTTTGTAGCTGACCCTTATCAGGTTCAGGAAGTTCCCTGTGTAGCTCTCTTTTAATGCCATTGATGGGCAGGACTGAATAGTTAAAACTAATGAGATCTAAAAGTTCTTTTGGGACTCTATGTCCTTTTTAATGGTGTAATAAGATATGGAAACAGTGCCCACTAGAGCCAAGTTATCTTTCTTTTTCTCCCCCTGGAAAAGGCTGCCTGTTGCAGAAGGAACTTTTCTGTATTTCAGTTTTCCTGTCGCCTAACCAGGGGTCCACAACCCCCGAGCCATGAACTGGCAGCATTTCATGGTCTGTTAGGAACTGAGCCACATAGCAGGAGTTGAGCGGTAGGCAAGACTGAAACCATTTCCCCCGTCTACACCCACCCTGCAGTCTGTGGAAAACTGTCTTCCACAAAACTGGTCCTTTGTAGCAAAAAGACTGGGGATTGCTGCCCTCAGCATCTTCCTTACCTCCCACTGCATGAGAGCAAACAACTGATTGTGGCAAGGAAATATCATCACTTCTCTCCATACCCTCCTTATGCTTGTAGGACACAGTGTATTTGTACCCAGATTTCAATAGCAGACATTCTGTGGATGATATATAAAATAGACTGCAGGAAAGTCAGTGAAGTATCAACTCCAGAAAACCATCTCAACAAACTTCTAAGGAAACAAGATATTATCAAATCCAACTGAAGGTGTTGGTCTCATGGGATCTGGCAAATTAGGATTTGCTTTGCATCCTGGAAAAAGAATCGTTGATTTGATGATGATTATGACAATGATAAAGGCGATGATGATGCAGCAGCACCAATTTACTGTGTAAGAACTACCAGGTGCTAAGTGGTACCTTTAAGAAGCTGAAGCCAAAGAGCCAGTGCACCACTGGCCACCCAGATGAAAGCAAGCACAGCCAGGGAAGACCTGGTATGGCAGAATTAATTGAATGGCTTTGGTTCTATTCTCTATTTTCTAACTTCCTGTTGACTATTAGATGGCTATTTTCCCCAGTTATCAGTGTTAATCTCTCACTCTCAACTGTTAGCCCTGTGCCTTTAGCTCTTTATAATGTCTAGAGACAGTAAGTACTGCCCTTGGCTACCCTGTGAACCTCTCCCTGAAATGGCAAAATAAAAATACCACACGTCTCCTGTTTTTGGAACTGACCCTGCAGCACCCTAGGTTTGACTTTGCTTAGCCTTGCATTATTTCTTTTATGACAGTTACAATCTGAAAAGCAAACCATAACATGGAAAAAAATTTCATGGTCCACATCATGTGCTTTCAGAGCCAAGTAACAAAAGTGTTGCACTCTAAGTCTTAATAACAAGACCAGTTCTGCTCTTTGAATTGGGAGCCAGCTTTGCTGCCTCTGATAGAAGAGAGATTATTTCTTGCTTATCTTCATTCTTTTTAAAACATTCTCATGTATTTATTTTTATCATGTTGGATTGTAGTTGATTTGCAATGTTGTGTTATGCTTATTTCCATTCTGCCAACTACCATCATTTTAGGCAAGAATTGTCTGGATAAAAAGAACTTTAAAAGAACAAAGAATCTTCCTTTGCTTTCAGATGAAACCGTAACCCAATCACAGTGTAAGTTAGAAGTTAGGTAATTGGGAATTACTCACCTAGAGCCAGATATCCTGGAATGTGAAGTCAAGTGGGCCTTAGAAAACATCACTACGAACAAAGCAAGTGGAGGTGATGGAATTCCAGTTGGGCTGTTTCAAATCCTGAAAGATGATACTATGAAAGTGCTGCACTCAATATGCCAGCAAATTTGGAAAACTCAGCAGTGGCCACAGGACTGGAAAAGGTCAATTTTCATTCCAGTCCCAAAGAAAGGCAATGCCAAAGAATGCTCAAACTGCCGCACAATTGCATTCATCTCACATGCTAATAAAGTAATGCTCAAAATTCTCCAAGCCAGGCTTCAGCAATATGTGAACCGTGAACTCCCTGATGTTCAAGCTGGTTTTAGAAAAGACAGAGGAACCAGAGATCAAATTGCTAACATCCGCTGGATCATGGAAAAAGCAAGAGAGTTCCCGAAAAGCCAAAGCCTTTGACTGTGTGGATCACAATAAACTGTGGAAAATTCTGAAAGAGATGGAAATACCAGACCACCTGACCTGCCTCTTGAGAAATCTGTATGCAGGTCAGGAAGCAACAGTTAGAACTGGACATGGAACAACAGACTGGTTCCAAATAGGAAAAGGAGTATGTCAAGGCTATATATTGTCATCCTGCTTGTTTAACGTATATGCAGAGTACATCATGAGAAACGCTGGACTGGAAGAAACACAAGCTGGAATCAAGATTGCCGGGAGAAATATCAATAACCTCAGATATGCAGATGATACCACCCTTATGGCCGAAAGTGAAGAGGAACTAAAAAGCCTCTTGATGAAAGTGAAAGAGGAGAGTGAAAAAGTTGGCTAAGGCTCAACATTCAGAAAACGAAGATTATGGCATCCAGTCCCATCACTTCATGGGAAATAGATGGGAAACAGTGGAAACAGTGTCAGACTTTATTTTTGAAGCTCCAAAAATCACTGCAGATGGTGTTGCAGCCATGAAATTAAAAAACACTTACTCCTTGGAAGAAAAGTTATGACCAACCTAGATAGCATATTCAAAAGCAAAGACATTACTTTGCCAACTAAGGTCTGTCTAGTCAAGGCTATGGTTTTTCCTGTGGTCATGTATCGATGTGAGAGTTGGACTGTGAAGAAGGCTAAGCGCCGAAGAATCGATGCTTTTGAACTGTGGTGTTAGAGAAGACTCTTGAGAGTCCCTTGGACTGCAAGGAGATCCAACCAGTCCATTCTAAAGGAGATCAGCCCTGGGATTTCTTTGAAAGGAATGATGCTAAAGCTGAAACTCTAGTACTTTGGCCATCTCATGGGAAGTGTTGACTCATTGGAAAAGACCCTGATGCTGGGAGGGATTGGGGGCAGGAGGAGAAGGGGACGGCAGAGGATGAGATGGCTGGATGGCATCACCGACTTGATGAACGTAAGTCTGAGAGAACTCTGGGAGTTGGTGATGGACAGGGACGCCTGGTGTGCTGCAGTTCATGGGGTCGCAAAGAGTCGGACACAATTGAGCTACTGAACTGAACTGAACTGATGAGCTGTTATACTAATTTATGGGCAAAGAGGAGAACCAGCTCAGATCCTGGGCTGCGACTTAGCACTACGGTGAGATAGCACATCTTATGTGGCCTCACTTAGTCCAGGGAGAGGGATTTTCCACTCAGCTACTTGATAATAAAATTTAAGTCCTGATTTGCAGGCAGTTAAAAGACAGGACAAAGGTAATGTCCTCGTAAAAGCCCGAGAAAAGGAAACAATTAAGGAAATGATCGTGAAAACTCTTTAGAACCATTTCCAAGAGTGATCATAAAAATGTACCTTAAAAACTTAATAGCGATAATCATGGTGATGAGGATAAAGACTAATCCAACCAAAGAAGTCACTCAATTCCCATATGACTACCCTAAGAGAAAAGAGACGGTAGCCTAAAGGAAATATCAAAACTTTTTTTTGAGTGCATAATCCTGTTATTTTTTCAGAGAATTTGCATTTGGAGGTTTATTTTGAGTAAATTTCCCCAGAGAAGTGTTATGCTCCCTTACTCTGAGGATATAGAGAGTACAGATAGTGTCAGAACCAGAAATGGAAATGACACTCAGAAATTAAATAGGGCCCAAATGGAAATACTGTGCAGGTGATATGTTTTTCAATCACTAGTATATTTTCCTAATCTCTCTGATAGGGGTAATTTAGTTTTGGGTGAGAGTGGGGATGGGATGGGTGGAGTGGGGGTGGGGAGAAATTGTGTTTTAGTACCACGGGACTTGAAAGGGAAAGGAAGAATACCTTTTGTTCCTCCATTTGGATTATATTAAACAATTTTCACATAAATCATGCCTTCTCAGCAAAATACTAAAAAAGAACTACTGAGCTTCCAGATGGAGTCTAACTTCAGATGATGTAAAGACCTTGGAAGACCCTAAGGTAGTGGATTTCAGTTAAAGCTGAAGTGGAGTGGATTACCTAAGGACTCAGAATTGAAATGTTCATAAATCCAATTATTCAAATTGTCTAAAAACCATTTTAAGGAGAAAAGTCACAAATATAGTTACGATGCACAGGTAAGATTATTAAGAAAAAATTTTTTATGAGAAACAAGTCCCAGAGTTTAAAATTAGGGACTCAATACATGGGTTGTGCATCTGTGAGAGCCAAGGGGGCCAGAGGAGGCCTCAAAGGTGCAGTTTCCTTCGGCCCAAAAGAGGACCCACGGCAGGGCATACCCTCTGATGTTTGAGGATGTGAGCAGATCTCCACGTTATAGGTATCTTCATGTTATCTTACAATTTATGAAGCCCTGCATTTGTATATAAACATTTGCTGTTCTAATCAAATGCAACTTGAGATAGACTTTAAAACATTTAAGTGTCAACACATTTTATTATATACTGAATTACTGCACATCATAATAATTAGATGTAAATACTAACTTTGTATTTTTGTCTTCTCATTTTGCCATTTCTTCAACATGCAAAAACTAAGGTCAGTGCTTATGTCCCTAATGCCAAATACAATTTAACTATCATCCTTTTCAATCTTAACTTTCTCAACATGTACCTGCTTATTTGGTTTGGTATCTGCCCCTCAGTACCTGAATCCACGCTCCTGGCCTGGGGTTCTCTGTGCCTCAGTATTTTATCCCAACATCCCTCTGCTGTACCTTCACCCCATCCACCCATTCTCCAGGATTTGGGCAACCGCTTTCTACTTCCATTCCTGCTCATTGTGTCTTAGGCAGAGAGAGGCTTGAAGTGGCAGGAACTCTGGTCCAAGACTTAAACTGCAGTCTTCAGCAGAAGGGCAACAGGAATGTTACCAGGTTGTAAGTGAGGAAAAGCAGGACCAGGCTTGGCAAAGTGGAAGGTGAAGAAGGGAAGGGATGGGGTGGGCCTGGAAAGTATAGGCTGCTTCCTTTCTCAGTTATAGGAAAGTGTCCATGGCACCCCAGCTCCCTGAGGCCAAAGCAAGCAGGAGGAGACCTCTTTGGGATGTGATGAATGGTGCAACATATCACCCACATCTCCTTGCAGGAATAAAGGCCTTATTTCTCCAAATGCCAGAAGTGCTTGTAGCCAGCAGCCTGCAGCTGTCTGCCTTGTTTAGAACTGCCTGGGCTGAAGGGAGCTATCTCTGCCCTCAGTCATTTCTGCAGCTTCTTGTAGCCAGTGACTGATCAAAATCAAAGGCCACTCCTTCACCCCTAACAAACAACGAGCCTCTCTGAAGGTCCAGCTCAGCCTCACTGTAGCAAGGAATTGGTGTTTAATGGATGTAGAGTTTCATTTGGAGATAATGAACATTTCTGGAGATGGATGGTGATGAAGATGGTCACACAATAATGGGAGTGTGCTTAATGCCACTGAACTGTACACTTCCAAATGGTAAGGATGACCAATTTTATGATATATGCATTTTAGCACAATAAGAAGTTAATAAATAAGTTAATTGAGAAAATACAGGGAGGGGTAGGATCAGATATGCTTTCAGTTTCACTCCAGTTCTCTTAAGTTACGTTTCCAGCCCAGTTTGGGTTGGTGTGGTTTCAGGGGCTAGATTATAGAGCAGTTCTCAATTTTGGCTGCAAACGAAAATCACTTTGGAAGCTTTGAAAAAATGATGCTTCAGTACCTCCATACTGATTTATACGTAATTGTCTAGGGACCTAGGTTTGGGTATTTATAAAAGCTCCTGGTGATTACAATATGCAAAGCTCAGCTGAGATTTACTCAGCGAGAAGAACTGCAGCCCACACCTTCCCCACCCACTTGCTTTTGCTCCTGAGGATTTGGCCACTTGCATATCTTTCTAGACTATCTTTCCAACTCACCTGCTCTTGCACGTACCCAAGGTACAGCTGAACCCAGCGACCTGTCATTTATCCTCTTCTGTCAGAGCCTGTCTGACTTCTGTCCCTTTGCTCCAGTTTCCTCTGGCAAGACTGCCCGCATCTGACCGGTATCAGCCTCAGTGGCTCCTCCTTTGAGAAGCCTGCCCTCAGCACTCTCACAAGGCCGTGCCAGATGCCCTCCTCTAAACCCTGGAAAGACTGCCTGTGGAGACCCGCCCCATCACAGAGGTGAGAGACCCCCCTCCCCAGGTCCGGGAGCCAGTCTTTCCTCTTTGTTCCCTTGTGCGAAGCAAGATACCAGGGACATTATCAGTACACGTCAGTTGAACAAACAGATTTCTTTAATAGGTAATTCATCCCACAATTGAATAGCATTTTTTTTCTTTGCCGCTACAAAACATTTAATGATCAACTTTGACATCCATTTGGGCTACTTTATTACTTTTTGAAATATGAACCTTCCTCCCTTTGAAGAATCTGGTCTTCATTATTTTTTAAATTAATTTATTTTTTAACTGAAGGATAATTGCTTTACAGAATTTTGTTGTTTTCTGTCAAACCCCAACATACACATATCCCCTCCCTTTTGAACCTCTTTGAAGTAAATGCATTGGGAAGAACTGCCAGGTCAGTGTAAATGAGGCAGTTTTCTTTTCACATTAATTGAGCCATTATTATGTTTCTGGGCTTGTGCTAAAGCTTTACTTAGAATTTCTTACTGCATCTCCATGACAACCCTAGGAGGCAGGTACTCTCATCTCCATGTTATAAATGAGAAACCAATCTCAGACAGGTCAGAAATTTGCCCAGGGGCTTCCCTGGTGGTCTAGTGGTTAAGAGTATGCCTGCCAGTGCAGGGAACACAGGTTCGATCCTTGGTCCGGGAAGATTCCCCCATGCCCCAGGGCAATTGGGCCCACGCGCCCCAGCTATTGAGCCTGTGCTCTAGAGTCCAGGAAACAATCTCAGACAGGTCAGAAATTTGCCCAGGGGCTTCCCTGGTGGTCTAGTGGTTAAGAGTATGCCTGCCAGTACAGGGAACACAGGTTCGATCCTTGGTCCGGGAAGATCCCCCATGCCCCAGGGCAATTGGGCCCACGCGCCCCAGCTATTGAGCCTGTGCTCTAGAGTCCAGGAACCAAAACTGCCGAGCCCACGTGCTGCAGCTCCTGAAGCCCACGTGCCCTAAAGCCTGTGCTTTGTGATGACAGAAACCACCGCGATGAGAGACCAACCCACGCACCGAAGCTAGAGTACCCCTCATCCTTGCAACTAGAGAAAAGCCTGTGCAGCTGTTTAAAGAACTATGAAAGACCCAGCGCACGCAAAATAAATTATTTTTTGAAAAATGCCTAAGCTCAATCCTACCAGGTAACCATTGTAGCCATCCAAAAAAAGGGCAAATTTTGAGTTTAAAAGTGGCAGCAAGTTCATAGTCTCCCAGGTCCTCGACAGGAGAAATGCAAATCTTCTCTGAAAGATTGCCTCTTAAAACCTAAGCCTCACACTTAGGAAGAACATTTTCAAGGAATGTGAGCTCGCAAAAGAAAAAAAAATAAAATAAAATTTGCCCAGGATCCCAATGAGTGTACAGCAGAGCTGGGGGTTTCAGCGAGAACACAAGTGATGATTTGAGGTTTTTCCTGATTTGGCAAAATCAGAGTGGAAATGTAGGAGGTCACTGGGAATCTAAAAACAAGAAGAGAGACTGTTACTGGTAGGAAAAGGGAACTAAAAAAAAAAAAAAATTGAGGTCACAGACAGAAGTGACAAATGTTGAAATCTTACCTCTTTTGCTCAGGCCTCAGCTTAACTGTGAGGAGATATTTAAATGACAAGCACCAGGCTGGAAGGTGGGACCCTCACTCCTCAGATACACTTCAACTGAGCTCAGCCCAGCAATGTTTATTGAGGATGTGTCCCACACCAGAAACAGAAATGGCGCAAGAGGTCTGCACTCCAAGCACAGATAGTGCTAGATCTTTGCTCACATAGGGCTCTCACTCTGCTAGGGCAAAGAGGTACCCTGGTAGGAGTCACTCCAAGTACAAAGGTATGTGTTTTTATTTTCAAGGTATGTATCTGCAACCAAGTTTTCCAGAGAAGTCAGGGCGGGTTTTACAGCACAACTGACATTTGTACTTGGGTTCGGTGGGTGAATGGAAAAAGACCACATGGGAAAAGAGCATGAAAGTTCAGCAGATGTGAAAGCAAGTATTCGAAAGACAGAGTAGGTGGGAATGGGTTAAGGAGTCAGTGTTATGGTAGGGACTAGTGGAGTGGGAGGGGCACAGGGTCGCCTATGCCTAGCTAACGGATCTGACCTTATCCTGTGAATTTAAAAGCAAGAGAGGGATGAGATTAAATATGTGTTTTAGAAAAAATGTACTTTGATGGAGCTGTGAATGAGAGAACACTTAGAACTCTGACAAAATGAAAATCCTGGAGTAGATCTGCAGTGTTTGTATGTGTGTGCATGTGTAGGACTTGGTAACCAATTTTTGGAAAAGAGAGATAAAAAATCGAGGATCCTAGGTCTCTAAGCAACTAACTTGATTGAGTTGANGAGCTGTGAAAGAGAGAACACTTAGAACTCTGACAAAATGAAAATCCTGGAGTAGATCTGCAGTGTTTGTATGTGTGTGCACGTGTAGGACTTGGTAACCAATTTTTGGAAAAGAGAGATAAAGGGAAAAATCGAGGATCCTAGGTCTCTAGGCAACTAACTTGATTGAGTTGAAGACTGGAACCTCAGGAGCAGTTTTGATCAGGTAGAATGTGACGTACCCCAGAGATACTGAAGTGAGGACAGAAATAATACAAGAGGCATGGGGTTGTGATCCAAGATGTCAGGTTAGGGAGGCAGCAGAATTGAAATATTATCAGCTTTCAAAAAATGAATGCCAACCTGCTGGTTCTAATGTCTGATGTGACATTAGAACACAGCTGGGAGTCAATATGGGCTTTGAGCCGAAAGACTTAGGCTTCCAGACGGTCTCTTGGTGCTGAGACCTTGGGAGGCTCCCTTGCCTCTGGAAATCTCACATGTAAAATGGAAACGGTATTAACCCATTTTGCAGCATTGCATTCAGATTAGCAAGGAAGTTTCCTAACAATGCTAAAACACAGCTGGGAGTCAATATGGGCTTTGAGCCGAAAGACTTAGGCTTCCAGACGGTCTCTTGGTGCTGAGACCTTGGGAGGCTCCCTTGCCTCTGGAAATCTCACATGTAAAATGGAAACGGTATTAACCCATTTTGCAGCATTGCATTCAGATTAGCAAGGAAGTTTCCTAACAATGCTATTCTGGGTTGGCACATGGGCGTTTTTGTTAAAGTTCATGGCTGGAAGAAGTTAGGTTAAATTCTGGAGAGGGGCCTGGTCTCTGTTCAAAAGAAAGAAAAACATCCAAAAGTAGCTAGGGTAAGGCAAGGTGGACTTAGCCTCTGTAGAGAAATGGGTCCTGATGATCCGTAGACCTGCTCAGGTCCCAGAAGTAGGTGTTAGAGGCAAAAAAAAAAAAAAGCATAGCCACCTTTTCCATTTGATTCCCTCTGGCACCCTCAAGGAGTTAAAATCATTGCGCTTCAGAGTTACCCTGCCTGTGCTCCTCTCCCACCCACTCCCTAAGAAGGAAAGCAGAGGGGAGGGNGCAAAAAAAAAAAAAAGCATAGCCACCTTTTCCATTTGATTCCCTCTGGCACCCTCAAGGAGTTAAAATCATTGCGCTTCAGAGTTACCCTGCCTGTGCTCCTCTCCCACCCACTCCCTAAGAAGGAAAGCAGAGGGGAGGGAGAGGAGGAAGGAGGCCCCTGTGGATGGATGGGACGACCCTCTCCGCATGCTTATTCATACCTGAATTTCCTTTCAGAGGGTAACAGATTCTTCCATTCTACAGTAGAGAAAGAAATTCAAATGAGATCCATTCATTCCAAATTCTAATCAGTCCACTCATGGACAAGTAAAAAGGATAAAAGGGAAGGTCTTTCCTGTTCCAATAAGAGGAAGCCATGAAGAGGTTGGGGAGAACTGGACACGGAAAAGGGAAGGCTAGCTGGGAGAGCTGTTGAGGAAGCAAGTCTTTTTTTAATGCGAAGAGGGAGTATATAGGGAAGAGGCTTCAGATTTCGCCACCAATATTTGACAGACGTTAGCTGCACGTAAGACGTGTGCCTGGCTGCTAACAGTGGCGGCTGTGCATCTGGAAATTGGTGAAGCAGTTGTTAGAGTGTTGGGGACTTTTGTTCGTAAAAAAAATAACAGGAGCTTTGTTCCCTGAGGTTTCACAGAACTCTCTGCCTTCCTAAGAGCCCAGGCTCCCCAGATATCATTGTTGAGTGAAGCTCAACAGGCACCTAGGCAGTAAACTCTTCAGAGACCACCCTGGGAGTGAGAGAAATGAAAAGTGTTTGTCCTCAAGGCGCTTCCAGTGTGGAGAGGGGTGGGGTCGCAGCCGTGATGGTGGGAGCAGACGAGGGTGAGGGGAGGCAGATGAATAATGACCGCATGCACAGATAACATTTATTAATTCCCCAACATAACTGGGACCTTGACCCATGTGCAACCGTTAGGTAATCACTGAAACAAGTCCAGCTAAATTATTCAAAGCATCTCTAAATGCCAATTCCATTTAATTTTAAATAACAAGCATCCCTGAGAGAAATGATTCTTCAGAACGATGACTAAGGGAAAATATTTTTCCAGCAGAGTGTCTGCACAGGAAAAAAATTCATTGCTTCCATCCCCACATCCCACACCGTGCATTCCACACCCCTTGGTGTAAAAATATTTGTATTTAAATAATTTTAAATGTCATGCATTTATAATTAAAAGCAATTCTGTGCTCAGAGGAACAGAAATTACTGACTTCAAATCAATGAGAAAAACTAAATTTTCCTCAAAGGAAAATGTCATGAGATTCAAAGGTTGGGTAGATCTAGCTAATGTAATATAAGTCTGTTAATTGCGTATGGTCTCTGGTGTGACCGCTGATGTAACTACCCACCTCCAACGGCATGAGCATATAGAGAGTCCTGCAAGAACCCTTCATTTTTCCCAAAGGGTCTCTCCTTTCTCCCTTGTCTTTCATACCTTTAAGTACCCAAGGACTGGATTTGCACAAAATGTTTCTTTTGCTTCAAAACCACACTCCCCATGCCCTTGGTTGGTGAGATACTTCTAGTTGAACAGCTCCTGATGCCTTCTCAACATCCCTTCTTAAACACAGCAGCCTGTCTTCCCATTCCCGACCCCAACCAATGCATTACATTCCCTCGGCCACAGTGATTGGTTCCCCAGGGCATGAACTGGAAGATAAGCCAGCCAAAGTCTTCACCAAGGAAGATGGGAGGGGTGGATTTTCCTGATAACTCAAGCTTGTGGTGCTTAACTTTCTGTCAGCTTCTCTAGGCTTTGCCCAGTTGTTAAGTCAAACACCAGTTGTTTAGTCAAACACCAGCCTAGATGTCTATGTGAAGGTATTTTAAAAATGTGATCAACCCAGTCAATCCTAAAGGAAATCAACCCTGAATATTCATTGGAAGGATTGATGCAGAAGCTAAAACTCTAGCACTTTGGCCACCTGATGCAAAGAGCCAACTCGTTGGCTAAGACCCTGATGCTGGGAAAGATTGACAGTAAAAGGAGAAGAGACAGCAGAGGATGAGATGGTTAGGTAGCATCACTGACTCACTGGACATGAATTTGAGCAAACTCCAGGAGAGAGTGAAGGACAGAGGAGCCTGGCATGCTGCAGTCCATGGGGCCTCAAAGAGTTGCACAAGACTCAGCAACTGAACAGCAACCACAGAACCTTTAAATCCACAGACTTTGGTTAAATCAGATTACCTCCCATAATTTGAGTGGGCCTCATCCAATCAGTTGAAAGCCTTAAGAACAAAGATAGGTTTCCCAAGAAGGAATTCTTCTCAAGACTACAACACACAGACATTGCTTGAGTTTCCAGACTACTGCCCTGCAGAATTCGGATTCAAGACTCTTGCCTCATTTTCTAGCCTGCCAACCTGCCCTACAAATCACCCCACAATCACATGAGCAAAATCCTTCAAGAGCTCTCTTCTGTCTGTCTAAGAGAACACTTAGAACTCTGACAAAATGAAAATCCTGGAGTAGATCTGCAGTGTTTGTATGTGTGTGCATGTGTAGGACTTGGTAACCAATTTTTGGAAAAGAGAGATAAAAAATCGAGGATCCTAGGTCTCTAAGCAACTAACTTGATTGAGTTGAAGACTGGAACCTCAGGAGCAGTTTTGCTCAGGTAGAATGTGACATACCCCAGAGATACTGAAGTGAGGACAGAAATAATACAGCAGGCATGGGGTTGTGATCCAAGATGTCAGGTTAGGGAGGCAGCAGAATTGAAATATTGTCAGCTTTCGAAAAATGAATGCCAACCTGCTGGTTCTAATGTCTAATGTGACATTAGAACACAGCTGGGAGTCAATATGGGCTTTGAGCCGAAAGACTTAGGCTTCCAGACGGTCTCTTGGTGCTGAGACCTTGGGAGGCTCCCTTGCCTCTGGAAATCTCACATGTAAAATGGAAACGGTATTAACCCATTTTGCAGCATTGCATTCAGATTAGCAAGGAAGTTTCCTAACAATGCTATTCTGGGTTGGCACATGGGAGTTTTTGTTAAAGTTCATGGCTGGAAGATTCTGGAGAGGGGCCTGGTCTCTGTTCAAAAGAAAGAAAAACATCCAAAAGGAGCTAGGGTAAGGCAAGGTGGACTTAGCCTCTGTAGAGAAATGGGTCCTGATGATCCGCAGACCTGCTCAGGTCCCAGAAGTAGGTGTTAGAGGCAAAAAAAAAAAAAAGCATAGCCACCTTTTCCATTTGATTCCCTCTGGCACCCTCAAGGAGTTAAAATCATTGCGCTTCAGAGTTACCCTGCCTGTGCTCCTCTCCCACCCACTCCCTAAGAAGGAAAGCAGAGGGGAGGGAGAGGAGGAAGGAGGCCCCTGTGGATGGATGGGACGACCCTCTCCGCATGCTTATTCATACCTGAATTTCCTTTCAGAGGGTAACAGATTCTTCCATTCTACAGTAGAGAAAGAAATTCAAATGAGATCCATTCATTCCAAATTCTAATCAGTCCACTCATGGACAAGTAAAAAGGATAAAAGGGAAGGTCTTTCCTGTTCCAGTAAGAGGAAGCCATGAAGAGGTTGGGGAGAACTGGACACGGAAAAGGGAAGGCTAGCTGGGAGAGCTGTTGAGGAAGCAAGTCTTTTTTTAATGCGAAGAGGGAGTATATAGGGAAGAGGCTTCAGATTTCGCCACCAATATTTGACAGACGTTAGCTGCACGTAAGACGTGTGCCTGGCTGCTAACAGTGGCGGCTGTGCATCTGGAAATTGGTGAAGCAGTTGTTAGAGTGTTGGGGACTTTTGTTCGTAAAAAAAATAACAGGAGCTTTGTTCCCTGAGGTTTCACAGAACTCTCTGCCTTCCTAAGAGCCCAGGCTCCCCAGATATCATTGTTGAGTGAAGCTCAACAGGCACCTAGGCAGTAAACTCTTCAGAGACCACCCTGGGAGTGAGAGAAATGAAAAGTGTTTGTCCTCAAGGCGCTTCCAGTGTGGAGAGGGGTGGGGTCGCAGCCGTGATGGTGGGAGCAGACGAGGGTGAGGGGAGGCAGATGAATAATGACCGCATGCACAGATAACATTTATTAATTCCCCAACATAACTGGGACCTTGACCCATGTGCAACCGTTAGGTAATCACTGAAACAAGTCCAGCTAAATTATTCAAAGCATCTCTAAATGCCAATTCCATTTAATTTTAAATAACAAGCATCCCTGAGAGAAATGATTCTTCAGAACGATGACTAAGGGAAAATATTTTTCCAGCAGAGTGTCTGCACAGGAAAAAAATTCATTGCTTCCATCCCCACATCCCACACCGTGCATTCCACACCCCTTGGTGTAAAAATATTTGTATTTAAATAATTTTAAATGTCATGCATTTATAATTAAAAGCAATTCTGTGCTCAGAGGAACAGAAATTACTGACTTCAAATCAATGAGAAAAACTAAATTTTCCTCAAAGGAAAATGTCATGAGATTCAAAGGTTGGGTAGATCTAGCTAATGTAATATAAGTCTGTTAATTGCGTATGGTCTCTGGTGTGACCGCTGATGTAACTACCCACCTCCAACGGCATGAGCATATAGAGAGTCCTGCAAGAACCCTTCATTTTTCCCAAAGGGTCTCTCCTTTCTCCCTTGTCTTTCATACCTTTAAGTACCCAAGGACTGGATTTGCACAAAATGTTTCTTTTGCTTCAAAACCACACTCCCCATGCCCTTGGTTGGTGAGATACTTCTAGTTGAACAGCTCCTGATGCCTTCTCAACATCCCTTCTTAAACACAGCAGCCTGTCTTCCCATTCCCGACCCCAACCAATGCATTACATTCCCTCGGCCACAGTGATTGGTTCCCCAGGGCATGAACTGGAAGATAAGCCAGCCAAAGTCTTCACCAAGGAAGATGGGAGGGGTGGATTTTCCTGATAACTCAAGCTTGTGGTGCTTAACTTTCTGTCAGCTTCTCTAGGCTTTGCCCAGTTGTTAAGTCAAACACCAGTTGTTTAGTCAAACACCAGCCTAGATGTCTATGTGAAGGTATTTTAAAAATGTGATCAACCCAGTCAATCCTAAAGGAAATCAACCCTGAATATTCATTGGAAGGATTGATGCAGAAGCTAAAACTCTAGCACTTTGGCCACCTGATGCAAAGAGCCAACTCGTTGGCTAAGACCCTGATGCTGGGAAAGATTGACAGTAAAAGGAGAAGAGACAGCAGAGGATGAGATGGTTAGGTAGCATCACTGACTCACTGGACATGAATTTGAGCAAACTCCAGGAGAGAGTGAAGGACAGAGGAGCCTGGCATGCTGCAGTCCATGGGGCCTCAAAGAGTTGCACAAGACTCAGCAACTGAACAGCAACCACAGAACCTTTAAATCAACAGACTTTGGTTAAATCAGATTACCTCCCATAATTTGAGTGGGCCTCATCCAATCAGTTGAAAGCCTTAAGAACAAAGATAGGTTTCCCAAGAAGGAATTCTTCTCAAGACTACAACACACAGACATTGCTTGAGTTTCCAGACTACTGCCCTGCAGAATTCGGATTCAAGACTCTTGCCTCATTTTCTAGCCTGCCAACCTGCCCTACAAATCACCCCACAATCACATGAGCAAAATCCTTCAAGAGCTCTCTTCTGTCTGTCTTGCTCTCCTTCCTTTCCTCCACCCTTCCCCTGCCTTTTCTCTTCCTGTTTCTCTCTCTCCTGCTGATTCTGTTTCTCCGGAGAACCCTGACTATTACGCTAAGTCATATTTTCACCCTCCAAAAACACAGGGTTTTGTTTGTTTAAGCCAGCTTGAGTTGTGTTTCCATCACCTATAGCTAAGAATCTTGAACGTTCTTGGGTATAATTGGCCAGAGGGTCTTATAGGTTGATAGATGAAAGATTCTTCTAGAATTCTGGCTTATTAGTTACTCTACAATAAGCTACTTAAGGACTGAGATTGTGTCTGATGCTTTATTCAACTGCTCTTGCTAAGAATTCCTGATACATCGTCTTGTTAATAAATGTTGGTTGAGCTGACTTATGGGCTTTCCTGGTGGTTCAGACTGTAAAGAATCTGCCTACAGTGCTGAGTTACAGAAGGAGGAGACTGGAGTGCTCAGCTCATGAAATTGTCCAGGTACCTGGGAATACGGCTCCTCTGACATATAAAAAGACCAAGAATACCACAGATTTTTATCATTTGGTTGTGATATCCATAGAGGCTTCCCTAGTGGCTCAGTAGGAAAGAATCCACCCGGAATGTGGGAGATGCAGAAGATGCGGGTTTGATCCCTCGGTGGGGAAGATCCCCTGCAGAAGGGAATGGCAACCCTCTCCAGTATTCTCGCCTGGAGAGCCCCCATGGACAGAGGAACCCGGTTGGCTACAGTCCATGGGCTGGCAAAGAGTCGGATATGACTGAGCGTACATGCACATGATAACTGGAACAGGTAGCTTCAGCAATTGTTATTTTTATGGCATTTCCTAGAAATTGTTGCAGTGTGTTTTTATTTATGTCCCTACATGTGTATGTCTGTTATCAACACACATGGGTTTCATTCTAGGTGTTTGGATTGGATGGTGCACATGTCTTGGCCACATCAAAGCAGTACCCATGCAGGGAGCTCCCTAGTCAAGAGCAGGACAGCTCCGTCATTGCTCTGCTGTAGTATTAGCTGGCTTGTCCTATCTTTTAACCAATTACCACAGACTACAGGGAGCCTGGAGGAAGCTGATGAGTTTGTGGAGAAAACTTGCCTAAGGGACATTCAAAATAGGCCCACGTGCTGTCTTTGTCATGCTTGCTATAGGTGAGAGCCACCTACTCCTGGAAAGCTTTCAGTGCAGTCCCTGATGCATAAAGAGTTGTGAACACCTGGCCTATATCAGTTGGATAATTTTACATAACTCCCATGCAGCCAAGTAGATGGACACCAGATTACAGGCCCAGCACCCAACACAGAAGATAGCATCTAAAAGCAAGTAAGAATTAAAGTTAAGACTCTTAAATGCATTAGCAATATTCATATTATCCCTATTTACTTATATTTAACATATTTCTTGTAAATCAGCAGCAAATTCAGAAAACTATGATGACTCACTTATAAGCCAGAAAGTATATATTTTTTTCCCAGAAACTCTCTGAAATTACACGTTTCAAGAATTTTACCTGCCATGTTCTTGGGCCTGCCATCCATTCAGCTGAAAATAAAAATTTAGCCCAAGAGCATTTTTTTTTTTTTTTTTGCCTACGTATCTACAAATAGTCAAACAATAAGGGAACAGGATTCTCCCCACATATTGTAATCTGATAAACCTGGATGTTTGGCTTTATAAAAATCCAGCCTACTTTTTGTAGAGTCCCTCTCCTAAATTTTCTTGATTTCTGTCCTAAAATTTATAGCCAGAAAAAAACAGTAATTTTGTGATAATCTTCACATTTTTTTTTTTTTTTTTGCCTACGTATCTACAAATAGTCAAACAATAAGGGAACAGGATTCTCCCCACATATTGTAATCTGATAAACCTGGATGTTTGGCTTTATAAAAATCCAGCCTACTTTTTGTAGAGTCCCTCTCCTAAATTTTCTTGATTTCTGTCCTAAAATTTATAGCCAGAAAAAAACAGTAATTTTGTGATAATCTTCACTAATATCAAAATAATGGAGAAAGTGTTAATTACAACACAATTTAAAAAGATACACACCTGATTTTTTTTTTTTTTTTTCAAAATACAAATCTGCTTAAAATTGGCACAAATCCTGGCCCATATTCAGTGTTCAGTAAATGATGGTTTAAATAAATTGTAGAAGGAGGGGGCTTGGAATGCTGCTACAAACACACACACACCCCCTCATCATTTATGATGGTTTCCTATTCTTTAGGAGCAAAATACAAGTCAAGATAAGATGTAAACACTAAGTAAGGGTGTATCCTTAAGCTTCAGGTTAAGATATATTACTTCTTAGTCACTCTGAAGTTAAGAAGTTTGGTCATAAGGTTATTCAGTAAGGTCACTGTTGCCTGCAAGTTACAGCTGTGCTGGTGGCAAAATTGTTTACTATGTAGCCACATAGTAAAATGGATCTAGATGATTCTATCTCAGTTACATTCAGAATAAAGAGAATTGCTCTCCTAGCTGGTAGACAAAGTGGATTCTTTGAGGATCACAGTTAAAAAAAAAAAGTCATTCTGCTAAAATGTGCTTTCAACAGTGTTTCAGAGTAGTTTGCAAAGTTTTGGGGACAAAAGCAAAACATCACTTATTGCTCTTCCACGGGGGAGGCTACAGTACCACAAGTGATAAAAACGATGACTGAATCAGGAGCCTTCTTCAACACAGATATCTGAATCCAATAAGACATTCTCTGGAAAAGCAGTTCTAAGTTACAGTTTAAAATGGTATTTGTAATACTGGCTTGCTTAGAATAAGACCAGTTTCCTAAAAACACCTGTAGGCATCTGTGAATAACATCCATAAACAGAATGGCTTAAAGAATAAATATCTGCATCTTTCCTCACTCTCTCTTCTGCGGGAAAGGTCACAGTCTTCTCTTCCCCTTTGCTAAATGTCCTCATCTCAGCTTCAAGCAGTGATGTTCACCAAGGGACATTTTGTTCCCCAGGAGACTCTTGGCACTGCTTGGAGACGTTGTTGGTTCTTATTGCTACATCTTGTGGGGGAAGGAAGGAGGCAAGGAGGGGAGGAAAGGGTACAAGGCTGCTGCCAACCATCCTACAATGCACAGGGCAGGCCCACAGCAAAGAATCACCTAGACCAAAACATCGATGGTTCTGAGACTGAGAAACGCTAACCTAGAGGGCAGATGAGGCAGGTGTGCATGTGTTCATGTGTACGTGTGAATACATGTGCAGCACTGCCACGCAAACAAGCAGACCCTACCCATGCCTGGACTCTGAAAGCTCACTGACAACCACGTAAACTGGTGGCCTTACCAGTCAGCAGTTCTACTTTCAAGCTAGATGTGAGGCAGACTCAGAAAGGATACTTTTTATTCTTTGCTCCACCCCAGTTTCTCAAGGAGAAGCTCTAAAGGAAGTGTTGTGGTAAACAAGCCAAGGAACTGCGTTATTCTAAGGTTCAACCCATGGTAAACCTGTTGACTTTATTCTAAGGTTTTAGAATTGTGGCTGGACCTTGTAGGCTGGAATTCTCCACTTCTGTGTGGGGCACCTTCATGAGTTTGCTCCTTCTGTCCCAGAAGTCCTAACCGAGTATTTTAACAGTGACTGCCATGGGGGCATTCTCTCTGTCATCCCTGTTACTCAGCTGTTGTTTTTTCTTCTCACCCTCTGGGCCCTTGTCCAAGATAGCAGGAGAGTTCAGGTCATGTTTCCTTTCCAGAGAGTTTGTTTTAGATAGCAATGGAGTCTTTAGCATTCACAGGATTTGGAGGGCTTCAGCATAATTTTATCTTCACATACCAACAATCCCTTATGGCAAGTTCCTTTTCTCTCTTGAGAACCATATAGCACACTTCTGTTTCCCCATCCAGTCCCCTGTCTCACTGGCTGCAGCTCTGAAATGACTGTGCTCTCCACCACGGTCTTCCTGAGCCAAGTCACAGCCTCCTTTTAGGAACAACGACCACCCATGGTAAACCCACTGGAGGAGGGTTTTGACTCAACTGAAACGTCAAACAGCATCAGAGCCTTTCAAAATTTAACTGATAGATACTTGAAATGTCAGTTGTTTCACATCACAAATTTTAAGCAGATAAAGCACCATTTAGCAAAACTGACTACCAACATCCTTTTAACAAACAAAAGGGTGAGAGGGAAGAAAAGCAACGTCCTATATAATTAATCTGTACAAAAAAACACAGTCAATGTATTTTTTAACAGTACTTCTCACTTTCACGCATTGGAGAAGGAAATGGCAACCCACTCCAGTGTTCTTGCCTGGAGAATCCCAGGGACGGGGGAGCCTGGTGGGCTGCCGTCTATGGGGTCGCACAGAGTTGGACACGACTGAAGCAACTTAGCAGCAATAATCATAGAATGCCAGAGCTGGATGGGACATTCTCTGCTGCTTAGGTGGGCTCCCTGGTGTAGCAAGTGCTGGCTTTTTTTTTTTTTTTTTTTTACTCTCTTGCTTTATTTTGGTGATGATGACTCAAAGACACAGGAAGGGAAACTGAGTTGGCCAAAAGTCACATAGGCATCTGGGCAAGGTCAGAACTGTAAACACAATGTGCGTGTTCTTCCACATATTTAGAAGGCTGAAAACAAAAAAGACTGTGGTATTTATATGCATACTTTCCCAGTTGCTTCCAGTGCTTTCCTTTTTTCCCCATTATCTTTTAACCCAAATTTCCCATATTTTGGAAATTAGAAGACATATTTTTAATGCAAAGAATGCCTTTTTAAAAGAAGTTGTAAACACCCACAACATTTTTGTGTTTTGTGACTTGATTGTTGTTGTTCAATTGCNTTCCCCTTTGCTAAATGTCCTCATCTCAGCTTCAAGCAGTGATGTTCACCAAGGGACATTTTGTTCCCCAGGAGACTCTTGGCACTGCTTGGAGACGTTGTTGGTTCTTATTGCTACATCTTGTGGGGGAAGGAAGGAGGCAAGGAGGGGAGGAAAGGGTACAAGGCTGCTGCCAACCATCCTACAATGCACAGGGCAGGCCCACAGCAAAGAATCACCTAGACCAAAACATCGATGGTTCTGAGACTGAGAAACGCTAACCTAGAGGGCAGATGAGGCAGGTGTGCATGTGTTCATGTGTACGTGTGAATACATGTGCAGCACGGCCACGCAAACAAGCAGACCCTACCCATGCCTGGACTCTGAAAGCTCACTGACAACCACGTAAACTGGTGGCCTTACCAGTCAGCAGTTCTACTTTCAAGCTAGATGTGAGGCAGACTCAGAAAGGATACTTTTTATTCTTTGCTCCACCCCAGTTTCTCAAGGAGAAGCTCTAAAGGAAGTGTTGTGGTAAACAAGCCAAGGAACTGCGTTATTCTAAGGTTCAACCCATGGTAAACCTGTTGACTTTATTCTAAGGTTTTAGAATTGTGGCTGGACCTTGTAGGCTGGAATTCTCCACTTCTGTGTGGGGCACCTTCATGAGTTTGCTCCTTCTGTCCCAGAAGTCCTAACCGAGTATTTTAACAGTGACTGCCATGGGGGCATTCTCTCTGTCATCCCTGTTACTCAGCTGTTGTTTTTTCTTCTCACCCTCTGGGCCCTTGTCCAAGATAGCAGGAGAGTTCAGGTCATGTTTCCTTTCCAGAGAGTTTGTTTTAGATAGCAATGGAGTCTTTAGCATTCACAGGATTTGGAGGGCTTCAGCATAATTTTATCTTCACATACCAACAATCCCTTATGGCAAGTTCCTTTTCTCTCTTGAGAACCATATAGCACACTTCTGTTTCCCCATCCAGTCCCCTGTCTCACTGGCTGCAGCTCTGAAATCACTGTGCTCTCCACCACGGTCTTCCTGAGCCAAGTCACAGCCTCCTTTTAGGAACAACGACCACCCATGGTAAACCCACTGGAGGAGGGTTTTGACTCAACTGAAACGTCAAACAGCATCAGAGCCTTTCAAAATTTAACTGATAGATACTTGAAATGTCAGTTGTTTCACATCACAAATTTTAAGCAGATAAAGCACCATTTAGCAAAACTGACTACCAACATCCTTTTAACAAACAAAAGGGTGAGAGGGAAGAAAAGCAACGTCCTATATAATTAATCTGTACAAAAAAACACAGTCAATGTATTTTTTAACAGTACTTCTCACTTTCACGCATTGGAGAAGGCAATGGCAACCCACTCCAGTGTTCTTGCCTGGAGAATCCCAGGGACGGGGGAGCCTGGTGGGCTGCCGTCTATGGGGTCACACAGAGTTGGACACGACTGAAGTAACTTAGCAGCAATAATCATAAAATGCCAGAGCTGGATGGGACATTCTCTGTTGCTTAGGTGGGCTCCCTGGTGTAACAAGTGCTGGCTTTTTTTTTTTTTTTTTAAACTCTCTTGCTTTATTTTGGTGATGATGACTCAAAGACACAGGAAGGGAAACTGAGTTGGCCAAAAGTCACATAGGCATCTGGGCAAGGTCAGAACTGTAAATACAATGTGCGTGTTCTTCCACATATTTAGAAGGCTGAAAACAAAAAAGACTGTGTTATTTATATGCATACTTTTCCAGTTGCTTCCAGTGCTTTCCTTTTTTCCCCATTATCTTTTAACCCAAATTTCCCATATTTTGGAAATTAGAAGACATATTTTTAATGCAAAGAATGCCTTTTTAAAAGAAGTTGTAAACACCCACAACATTTTTGTGTTTTGTGACTTGATTGTTGTTGTTCAGTTGCTAAGTTGTGTCTGACTCTTGGGACCCCATGAACTGCAGCATGCCAGCCTTCCCTGTCCTTCATTATCTCCCTTAGTTTGTTTAAACTCATGTCCATTGAGCCGTGATGCCATCCAACCATCTCATCCTCTGTCAGCCCCTTCTCCTCCTGCTTTCAATCTTTCCTAGCATCAGGATCTTTTCCAATGAATCGGCTCTTTGCATCAGGTGGCCAAAGTATTGGAGCGTCACTTTCAGCATGAGACCTTCCAATGAATATTTAGAGCTGATTTCCTTTAGGATAGACTGGTTTGATCTTCTTGCCGTCCAAGGGACTCTCAAGTGTCTTTTCCAAACACCACAGTTAAAAAGCATCAGTTCTTCAGCACTCAGCCTTTATGGTCCAACTCACACATCCGTACATGACTACTGGAAAAACCGTAGCTTTGACTAGACAGACCTTTGTCAGCTGACTGATGTCTTTGCTTTTGAATATCCTGTCTAGGTTTGTCATAGCTTTTCTTCCAAGGAGTAAGCATCTTTTAATTTCATAGCTGAGTCACTGTCCACAGTGATTTTGAAGCCTAAGAAAATGAAATCTGAGACTGTTTCCACTTTTCCCGCATCTGTTTTCTGTGAAGTGATGAGACCAGAAGCCATGATCTTCACTTTTTGAATATTGAGTTTTAAACCAGATTTTTCACTCTCCTTATTCACCTTCATCAAGGAGCTCTTTAGTTCCTCTTCACTTTCTGCCATTAGGGGGTATCATCTGCATATCTGAGGTTGTTGATATTTCTCCTGTCAATCTTGATTCCAGCTTGTGAGTCATCCAGCCATTTTGTATGATGTACTCAGCATATAAGTCAAAGAAGCAGGGTGACAGTATACAGCCTTGGTGTACTCCTTTCCCAATTTTGAACCAGTCTGTTGTTCCATGTCCAGTTCCAACTGTTGCTTCTTGTCCTACATGCAGGTTTCTCAGGAGGCAGGTCAGGTGGCCTGGTATTACCATCTCTTCAAGAATATTCCACAGTTTGTTGTGATCCACACAGTCTAAGGCNTTTGAACCAGTCTGTTGTTCCATGTCCAGTTCCAACTGTTGCTTCTTGTCCTACATGCAGGTTTCTCAGGAGGCAGGTCAGGTGGCCTGGTATTACCATCTCTTCAAGAATATTCCACAGTTTGTTGTGATCCACACAGTCTAAGGCTTTAGTGTAGTCAGTGAAGCAGAAGTAGATTTTTTTTTAAATTTCCTTTCTTTTTCTATAATCCACTATATGTTATGTTGGCAATTTGATCTCTGGTTTCTCTGCCTTAAATCCAGCTAGTACATCTGGAAGTTCTCCATTTACGTACTCCTGAAGCCTGGCTTGAAGGATTTTGCGCATAATCTTGAGCTAGCATGTGAAATGAGCAATTGACAGTAGTTTGACCATTCTTTGGCATTGCCTTTCTTTGAGGTTGGAATGAAAACTGACCCTTTCCAGTCCTGTGGCCACTGCTGAGTATTCCAGATTTGCAGCACTTTCACAGCATCATCTTTTAGGATTTGAAATAGCTCAGCTGGGATTCCATCACCTCTGCTAGCTTTGTTTGTAGCAATGCTTCCTAAGGCCCACTTGACTTCACACTCCAGGATGTCTTGCTCTTAGTGAGTGGCCACACTATCATGGTTATCTGGGTCATTAAGAGTTTTTTTGTACATTTCTTCTGTATATTCTTGCCACGTCTTCTTAATCTCTTCTGCTTCTTTTAGGTCCTTGCCATTTTTGTCCTTTATTGTGCCTGTCTTTGCATGGAATGTTTTTTGCTATCTCCAGTTTTCTTAAAGAGATCTCTAGTCTTTCCCATGCTGTTGTTTTCTTTCACATCTTTGCACTGTTCACTTAGGAGGGCTTTCTTCTGTGTCCTCGCTGGCCTCTGGAACTCTCCATTCAGCTGGGTATATCTCTCCCTTTCTCCTTTGCCTTTCACTTCTCTTCTTTGCTCAGCTATTTGTAAGGCCTCCTCAGACAACCACGTTGCCTTCTTGCATTTCTTTTTCTTGAGGATGGTTTTAGTCACCACCTCCTGTACAATGTTGCAAACCTCTATCCATAGTTCTTCAGTCGCTCTGTCTACCAGATCTAGTCCCTTGAATCTATTTGTCATCTCCACTATATAATCATAAGGGATTTGATTTAGGTCATTGGTCTAGTGGTTTTCCCCACTTTCTTCAATTTGAGCCTGAATTTTGCAATAAGGAGCTAATGATCTGAGCCACAGTCAGCTCCAGGTCTTGTTTGTGCTGACTGGATAGAGCTGTTTCATCTTCAGCTGCAAAGAATATAATCAATCTGGTTTCAGTGTTGACCATCTGGCGATGTCCATGTGCAAAGTTGTCTCTTGTGTTGTTGGATGAGGCTGTTTGCTATGACCAGTGAGTTCTGGTGGCAAAACTTTGTTTGCCTTTGAAAGTGAAAGTGAAGTCGCTCAGCCGTGTCTGACTCTTTTCAACCCCATGGACTGTAGCCCACCAGGCTCCTCCGTCCATGGAATTATTCGCCTTTACCCTGATTCATTTTGTACGTCAAGGCCCAACTTGCCATTACTCCAGGTATCTCTTGACTTCCTGCTTTTGCATTCCAGTTCTCTGTGATGAATAGGACATCTTGTTTTTTTGGTGTTAGTTCTAGGAGGTCTTGTAGGTCTTCATAGAACCATTCCGCTTCAGCTTCTTTGGCATTAGTGGTTGGGGCATAGACTTGGATTACTGTGATGTTGAATGGTTTGCCTTGGAAACAAACAGAGGTCATTGTGTCATTTTTTAGACTGCACCCAAATACTTCATTTCAGATTCTTTTGTTGAAAATGAGGGCTGCTCCAACCTATGCCAACTACATGTGTTCATGGGAGGATGGGTAGACATGGACTATAGATGTCATTCGTATATTCATATATGTCTGTACACCAGATTTCCAAATCTAGTTGCTTCCCCTCATCTCCAGGGAAGACACCACTCCTGCCACTTTGATAGCAGTTCTACCGTGGGAGTTTATATTAAATATAAGTTGATGGTAAAGATAAAAATATTAGGTCTTGATAGTTTTCTTCCAGTGATACAAATCTTTTTAAAAAAACTTACTGTTTTATTTTTGGCTCTGCCAAGGCTTGCCAGATCTCAGATCCCCAACCAGGGATTGAACCTGGGCCCCTGGCAGTGGAAGGGCTGAGCTCTCACTGCCAGGAATTTCCACTGTCATCATCGTTTGCTAGGAAGGGCTTCCCTGGTGACTCAGACAGTAAAGAATCCGCCTGCAATGTGGGAGACCCAGGTTCAATCCCTGTGTCGGGAAGATCCCCTGGAGAATTAACTGGCAACCCACTCCATTATTCTTGCCTGGAGAATCCCATGGACAGAGAAAGCTTCAAAGACAAGCAATCAATGCTTTTCTGTAGAAAGGAAGGAAGGTTAGACCTACATAAGAATAAGCAGCATCTCAGGCTTGACAAGCTTTTCTAAGAAGTCTTTTTTCCCTTCTCTGCAGAGAACCCCTAACATGGGAATGAGTTTGACTGGTGAAATATGCGCCCATGCAAATCTTATTCTCTATTTTCTATGATCACCATCTGAAATCAGTAAGTAAAGTACACCACAGTCTAATGTATCTTAATATTCACCTTGAAATAAACATGATTTCATGGTGAGAAGTTTTCTATTTAAATTGCATGTTATGTATGATACCAATTTTTAAAAATTGTGTGTGTGTGCATACATTCGGAGAAGGCAATGGCACCCCACTCCAGTACTCTTGCCTGGACAATCCCGTGGATGGAAAAGCCTAATAGGCTGCAGTCCATGGGGTTGCGAAGAGTCGGACACGACTGANTTTTTTTTTTTTACTACATTGGTGTACAAAATGACGCTCCTGCCTGCAGCCAGGAATGGAAGTCACGGACCAAAAGACAGAAAGGAGGTGGTGTCTGTTTGCAGGAAAACCTTGCCTTTTTCCCAGAAAACTAACACATATACTTCCCCTCATTAGTCTTACTCCTCTCTCTATTATCTTTTATTCCTTAAAAGCAAACCCCTCTTGCCATTAAGGGGACAATGTGACTACTGAACTAAGTTCCCACTTCTCCATTCTCTAGCCACTGAATAAAGTTTGTGTTGCTTCAATTCCTCTTTGGTTTCATTTTTTGGCTGCCGTAACACGAAAGGGGGGAAAAAACCTTCCCCGTGGAGGCAGGGGGCCTCAGGGGGCTACAGCCTGAGCAGGGTACATACAACTTAATTTGGTAACAAATGGACTCAATTCATTAACCGTTTACCAAGCTCCTACTAAGGAAAAGGTACTGTGCTAAATTTACGGAATAAAGATTGTGAATAAAAGGAGATTTCACTAGCTTTAAACAACTGTACCATAAAGCAAAAGTACTTAAGTGTTCAAATGACAATACACAGGGAGCAGAGGAGAAACCGATTCAGTTGTGGGAAAAGTGTAAACCAATGGGGATAAGTTGGGGGAACCAATAATTGGAAAGTAAGCTTCAAGGCTGAGTTGAGTCCAGAAAGAAAGAATACAGAACGAGAGGAAAATCAAACTCTGAGTCTCGGGGATTCACTCAGGCAGGGTAGAGTAATGTTTTCCAGTCTTTCTGGAGCCACTGAAGGATCACTACAGAATCCTACATTTCTTGGAACATGATCTGTAACCCATTAACCCAGGTGGCTTTCCTGGTAGCTCAGCTGGTAAAGAATTCACCTGCAATGCACACCTGGGTTCAGTCGCTGGGATGAGAGGATCCCCTGGAGAAGGGAATGGCTATCCACTCCAGTATTCTGGCCCAGAGAATTCTACGGACTGTGTAGTCCACGGGGACGCAAAGAGTCAGACATGACTAACTTCCACTTTCAACCAAGGTGGACCAAAGCAGAGACATTACTTTGCCAACAAAGGTTCGTCTAGTCAAAGTTACTGGTTTTTCTAGTAGTCATGTATGGATGTGAGAGTTGGACCATAAAGAAGGCTGAGCACCGAGGAACTGATGCTTTTGAACTGTGGTGCTGGAGAAGACTCAAAAAAAAAAAAAAAAGTCATGAGAGCTTAATAAGAAGCAGGTTTATAATGACAAGCAAAAGATGAGCGTCCCTGACCCACAGGTTTCTCAAAAGGAGGACTCTGGGGAGATGCTGCGGGCGTCCGGGACCCGGGGTCCCCTCGCTTCTTTGCCTGCCTGCGGCGCGGGACGAGGATAGCGCGGAAACTACTCCAGTCAGCTAAATCGCCTTCACCGAGAAGGGGACCTCACCCCTCTCTCCACAAACCGTTTCCAGGCGTTCTCCTCTGGGCTTTATGACGTGACTGAAAGATAGTCGGCTGTAGTTTTTCGTGAAGGTGT
The DNA here is from genome assembly GCA_006410675.1 of Oreotragus oreotragus. Classification (NCBI taxonomy): domain Eukaryota; kingdom Metazoa; phylum Chordata; class Mammalia; order Artiodactyla; family Bovidae; genus Oreotragus; species Oreotragus oreotragus. The sequence continues at coordinate 149,962 of SJYX01018641.1, read as the reverse complement.
TTGATGTACTACATACCGCTGCTCAGAGAACGCCCTGACTTGGCTCTTTTGACGGAGTCAACTAGGAATCTTAGGTCAATGGGGATTTTATCCAAAGTTTGCCTCTATTAAGTAAGTTCAGTATAGTTTTCTCCAGCTTTGATTGAATTTATCAGTGAAACCAATACATATGTTTTCCTGAAGTTCCTATCAGCTGTTTAGACCTGCTTTTTCTCAAACAGTCAGGCGCTACAGGAAATCAATTCTTCCTTTAGTGTTGATGCCTAAATAATGTTCTTGACTTTTCATCTTTTCCACTGCATGGTTGCTCCCTTTGGTCAGAGTTGAGGGTGCAGTCGTTGTTTTCTTACACGAGGTGGAGCTGAAGAGTATCGTGCTCTTGTGACAGCATGAAAAAAATTAAATGGGAGTTTGGGCAGGAGGTCGGGGGTTGTTTTGTTTTGTTTTTAGAGAACAGAAATAGAGCACCGCCTCTGTTTTATCAGCAAATAAAAATTATGAATGAAGGGATGTAGCACACTCCTTATTGTTTGAAATGATTCGTTATAGCCCATCAGTTTAAACAGCCTGCAAATGCATTCAAGGAGTAAATGGATAACAAAATTCTGGCATTTCTCTTGTTTCCTCACTTAGTTTATCAAAGCAAGGAATTATGTCTTTCACAAATGGAAAAGGGATAGAAGAATATATTATTATAAAGTGATTTTCCCCTGTGCTTAGGAAAGCTGAATTTATAATTATGACCAAATCCAGTTATTTTGTCGAACCAATGACAGCAACAGATTTGTAGAAGCCTTTTGTAATTGGCATGAAAATGGTATTAGAAATAGCAAAATATTGTGCAAGCAAAGAAGAATGCATCTCTACAGTTCCTGAATAAGGTTGGAAAGGAACTGAGGAATGGAAGTAGTTAACTATTTTTGTCTCATTTAAAATCGAACTACAAATTAGAGGACAGCTAAAATATTGGTAGAGTTGGTAGCAGGCTTTCTAGTTTGGGCAACAGTAAAGATGCAGAGTCTGTTTGAAATAAAATACAAAACCATCTGCTTTATTGATATTGTGTGTGTGTTAACAAGCACACTTCGGGAAATAACCTGGCACACACAACAGAAGCATGGTAAACAAGAACATTATGAAATAGCGTTTCAAAGATATTGAACGCTGCCAGATATTTGTAGTTTGTATACTTTTAATGGTCATTAATACGCTTTTTGTACATAATGCTTTTCCAATTAAGTAAATAAAAATATGATTCAGTAAGTTTTCAAAATTCATGCCTAGCTTAGTGTAATAACTAATCTAACCGATTTCAGTTTGGGGAAACGTTTACATCCTAATTCAAAGCACAGCAACTGTTTGTTTCTCTGATACATGATTCTTGAACATTACTTGGAAGAGAATATACTAAGTGTGTTGGGGGATATTGGCCCACCAGGTATGAGCAGATGAAATATCAAGTTTAATCACAGTATTCAGTTCAGTTCAGTTCAGTCGCTCAGTCGTGTCCGACTCTGCGACCCCATGAATCGCAGCACGCCAGGCCTCCCTGTCCATCACCATCTCCCGGAGTTCACTCAGACTCACGTCCATCGAGTCCGTGATGCCATCCAGCCATCTCATCCTCGGTCGTCCCCTTCTCCTCCAGTATTAGTCCCTCTAGATTTACTTTACTCTCCCTTGTGAAAGCAAAGTTATTTTGGATTTCCCTGGTGGTACAGTGGTAGTCGGGGAGGCCGAGTTGGAGTAGTAAATGGCAACCCACTCCAGTATCCTTGCCTGGGATTTTCCGTGGACAGAGGAATCTGGCGGGCTATAGTCCATGGGGTTGCAAACAGTTGCAGACGACTAAGCGACTGAGCGGCTCAAGGGACACTGGTTTGATCCACATGCAGCTAAGCCTGTGCGCCACGACTAATGAGCCCACATGCTGCAGCTGCTGAAGTCTGTGTGTCTAGACCCCGTGCTCCACCAGAAAAGAAGCCGCTGCAATGAGAAGCGTATGCGCTGCAACTCGAGAGTAGCTCCTGCTCTGTACAACTAGAGAGGAGCCCGCCCAGCAAAGAAGACCTAGCACAGCCAAAATAAATAAATTGATTTTTTAAAAAGAAGTATCAGCCAACAACAGTGATTCAGTGTCCATCTCTCCTCCACCACCCAATTACTCCCTCCACAGTGAGTGAGGACAAAGCTCTGGGGAAACTTCGCAAAGCTGGGTGAGGTAGAATGAGGAAGAAACAGTTGTGGGCCACTGGCTCATGCTGCTCTCCAGTCAGCAGAATTCATTTACTAGTTTCTAGTGGGCACAAGCAAGATATTTTGGCTCTCAATTTTTTGATTTTGCTAAAATTCTTCATTTATTTCTGAATTTTAGAATTATGTATACAGAAAAAAGTATTCCAGTTCTTAAAACAGCATCTTATTTTTGACTTAGTGTTGTAACTAGGACTGCGGTACTAAATCGCTGAGAGACCATTGTCCTTCAGAGAACAGATATTAAGATTTCCTTTCTTAATAAAAGTCCTTTCTTTCCCACAAGCGACAGCTATAATTGTGTTGGTGTTTTATTGTATCTGAGAAACACAATCATGAATACATAGTCCTCTTCACAGAAAATGTTCTTTTCCACACATTGATTCTAATTTTGAATAGTTTTACTAATCCTTGAACAAACAGCATCTCTACTTCCTTTGCAGGTTAAAGGGCAGATCTTGCATTGTTGATTATCTTGAGTTAAATGAACCAGTGCTTTCGTAAACCATGAGCACATTGGCACAGAAAGTGCTCTGTAAATGGTGGGGGAAGGGCGTTGGGTAATAATTTCTAATACTATCATACACGGTGTTCGGTGTCTTATAAAAGAGTGTATGATATGGTCTAACAGGGTTCTTTACTAAATGAAATATAAATTCAAATGACTAACTCAATGTGAAAGATTAATTAATAATTTGGCTATAAAAATTAACAGGAGTAGGTGAAGTTGCGCTTGAAACAATGGCAGAATACTCATGTTTACTGAAACTGGATGATGGGTACATGAAGTTCATTATACTTTGTTTGCTTTGTATATCCTTGAAAGTTTCCAGAATAGAATGTTTGGTGTGTTTTTTTTTTTAATGGAGGCAAAGGATAGGCAGTTTTTTTGATGCACATTTTTCTGATTCACTTAGTTGAAAAATAACCGGAAGAAGGTATAGATGTAATGTTTTCAAAAGAACTATTTTTTTTTATTTGAAAAGCTGAACTAATGAGAAACAGAGTTATGGGAACATAAGATAATATTTTTGTATTCTAATTAGTAACCTTAGGTAAATTTGAGGAGCTATTGTATCTATAACAAGGACAAGCATATGTGTATATATACACATGTATATACATATACACATACATACACATATACACATATATAGGCCTAAAATAACTGTAAGCAGGCTAGAAGAGCAACTGGTTTTGAAGGGAGAAGAATATCTTCAAGCAGAAAGTAGACTCCATGACCATGAAGACTGGCATTAAGTTCCTAAACAAGTTTAGTCATATGGTGAAAACATGTGCTTCTTTTGTTAAGTGGAAGTCAATTAAAACCAGCAGAAAACTGTTCCAAATATAAAGCAAACTAAAATAAAATATAATTTTGAGCAGCTCTTGGAGGGTTTGAAAATGTGATTATATAATCTCAGCGTTTGAGTATCCTTTCTAGTGGCACAGAGCTAGTGACATGGATTTAATTTTTCTTTTTTAATTTAATTTTTATTTTATATTGGGGTATAGTTGATTTGCAATGTTGTGTTAGTTTCAGATGTACAGAAGAGAGCTTCAGTTATAAATATTCATATATCCATTCTTTTTCAGATTCTTTTCCTATATAGGTTACTACAGAATTTCAATAGAGCAGGTCCTTGTTGATTGTCTATTTTACATATAAGTTTGCTTTTTCTGGGCTTCCCAGGTGGCTCAGACAGTAAAGAATCTGCCTTTAATGCAGGAGAAAGTGAAAGACGCTCAGTTTTGTCCAACTCTTTGCAACTCCATGGAATTCTCTAGGCCAGAATACTGGAGTGGGAATCCCTTTTCCAGAGAATCTTCCCAACCCAAGGATTGAACCCAGGTCTCCCGCATTGCAGGTAGATTCTTTACCAGTTGAGCCATAAGGTAGTGCAGGAGACTGGGGTTCAATCCCTGGGTAGGGAAGATTCCCTGGGGAAGGGAATGGCTACCCAATCCAGTATTCTCGCCGGGAGAATTCCATGGACAGAGGAGCCTGGCAGGCTACAGTTCATAGGGCCGCACAGAGTCAGACATGACTGAAGACGACTTAGCACACATACACTATACATTTAGTTTTTTGTATTGATTTTTCTACTTAATTAAAAAATGTAAACCCCACAGAGCTCTGTTAAAAACACAAAACTATTTTTAGTCATAGAAAGGGTAAGTCATCAGTCTCCTGTGGGTTTAGGTTTACTTTTGTGTATATGTCTCTTAAAAAGCAACTTACTAATTTAACTCAAATTTGAAACTAAAAGGATGTCACATGAAGCCATCTGTTAAATATTTAGGCCCCTTGGACATGTAATATGCTAAAGTAATATACCCTATAATTTTTCTATTTATAACTAGCATGAAGAACTCTAACCAAAGAGGGGCCAGGAAAAATTTCCTTGTACAAGGGCAGGGCAGACTTAAGAACAATGTCTTATACTTTACTATTTTTCAGTAAACCTTGATAGTATTAATAATCTGAAACTCAAAATTTAGGCCCAGTTTTTTTTTTTAATAAAACTGTAATCTCCTACCAAATTTGAGGTATTTGATTCCCTAATCAAACATCCTTCTAAGTATGTCATCCTATACCTGACAATTTATTTCTGATTGCTTCTATGAAGACCTACAAGACCTTTTAGAACTAACACCCAAAAAAGATGTCCTTTTCATTATAGGGGCCTGGAATGCAAAAGTAAGAAGTCAAGAAATACTTGGAGTAACAGGCAAATTTGGCCTTGGAGTACAGAATGAAGCTGAGCAAAGGCTAATAGACTTTTGCCAAGAGTTTGCCAATGCNGAACTAACACCCAAAAAAGATGTCCTTTTCATTATAGGGGCCTGGAATGCAAAAGTAAGAAGTCAAGAAATACTTGGAGTAACAGGCAAATTTGGCCTTGGAGTACAGAATGAAGCTGAGCAAAGGCTAATAGACTTTTGCCAAGAGTTTGCCAATGCACTATTCATAGCAAACACCTTCTTCCAACAACACAAGAGAAGACTCTACACATGGACATCACCAGAAGGCCAACATCGAAATCAGATTGATTACATTCTTTATAGCCAAAGATGGAGATCTACTCTATACAGTCAGCAAAAACAAGACCAGGAGCTGACTATGGCTCAGATCATGAACTCCTTATTGCCAAATTCAGACTTAAATTGAAGAAAGTGGGGAAAACCACTGAACCATTCAGGTATGACCTAAATCAAATCCTTAACGATTATACAGTGGAAGTGAGAAATAGATTTAAGGAACTAGGTCCGAGAGACAGAGTGCCTGATGAACAATGGATGGAGGTTCATGACACTGTACAGGAGACAGNGGTGGGGAAAACCACTGAACCATTCAGGTATGACCTAAATCAAATCCTTAACGATTATACAGTGGAAGTGAGAAATAGATTTAAGGAACTAGGTCCGAGAGACAGAGTGCCTGATGAACAATGGATGGAGGTTCATGACACTGTACAGGAGACAGGGAGCAAGACCATCCCCAAGAAAAAGAAATGCAAAAAGGCAAAATGGCTGTCTGAGGAGGCCTTACAAATAGCTATGAAAAGAGAAGTGAAATGCAAAGGAGAAAAGGAAAGATATAAGCATTTGAATGCAGAGTTCCAGAGAATAGCAAGAAGAGATAAGAAAGCCTTTCTCAGAGATCAATGCAAAGAAATAGAGGAAAACAACAAAATGGGAAAGACTAGAGATCTCTTCAAGAAAATTAGAGATACCAAGGGAACATTTCATGCAAAGATGGGCTCATAAGGACAGAAATGGTATATGGACCTAACAGAAGCAGAAGATATTAAGAAGTGGCGAGAATACACAGAAGAACTGTACCAAAAAGATCTTCATGACCCAGATAATCATGATGGTGTGATCACTAACCTAGAGCCAGACATCCTGGAATGTGAAGTCAAGTGGGCCTTAGGAAGCATCACTACGAACAAAGCTAGTGGAGGTGATGGAATGCCAGTTGAGCTGTTTCAAATCCTGAAAGATGATGCTGTGAAAGTGCTGCACTCCATATGCCAGCAAATTTGGAAAACTCAGCAGTGGCCACAGGACTAGAAAAAGTCAGTTTTCATTCCAATCCCAAAGAAAGGCAATGCCAAAGAATGCTCAAACTACCACACAATTGCACTCATCTCACATGCTAGTAATGTAACACTCAAAATTCTCCAAGCCAGGCTTCAACAATACATGAACCGTGAACTTCCAGATGTTCAAGCTGCTTTTAGAAAAGGCAGAGGAACCAGAGATCAAATTGCCAACATCCACTGGATCATGGAAAAAGCAAGAGAGTTCCAGAAAAATATCTATTTCTGCTTTATTGACTATGCCAAAGTCTTTGACTGTGTGGATCACAATAAACTGTGGAACATTCTGAAAGAGATGGGAATACCAGACCACCTGATCTGCCTCTTAAGAAACCTGTATGCAGGTCAGGAAGCAAAAATTAGAACTGGACACGGAACAGCAGACTGGTTCCAAATAGGAAAAGGAGTGCATCAAGGCTGTATATTGTCACCCTGCTTATTTAACTTATATGCAGAGTACATCATGAGAAACGCTGGACTGGAAGAAACACAAGCTGGAATCAAGATTGCCGGGAGAAATATCAATAACCTCAGATATGCAGATGACACCACCCTTATGGCAGAAAGTGAAGAGGAACTAAAGAGCCTCTTGATGAAAGTGAAAGAGGAGAGTGAAAAATTTGGCTTAAAGCTCAACATTCAGAAAACTAAGATCATGGCATCCGGTCCCATCACTTCATGGCAAATAGATTGGGAAACAGTGGAAACAGTGACAGACTTTATTTTGGGGGGCTCCAAAATCGCTACAGGTGGTGACTACAGCCATGAAATTAAGAGATGCTTACTCCTTGGAAGGAAAGTTATGACCAACCTAGACAGCATATTAAAAAGCAGAGACATTACTTTGTTAACAAAGGTCCATCTAGTCAAGGCTGTGGTTTTTCCTGTGGTCATGTATGGATGTGAGAGTTGGACGATAAAGCTGAGCACCGAAGAATTGATACTTTTGAACTGTAGTGTTAGAGAAGACTCTTGAAAGTCCCTTGGACTGCAAGGAGATCCAACCAGTCCATCCTAAATGAAATCAGTCCTGAATATTCATTGGAAGGACTGATGTTGAAGCTGAGACTCCAATGCTTTGGCCACCTGATGAAAAGAGCTGACTCATTGGAAAAGACCCTGATGCTGGGAAAGATTGAGGGCAGGAGGAGAAGGGGATGACAGAGGATGAGATGGTTGGATGGCATCACCAACTCAGTGGGTGAACTCCAGGAGTTGGTGATGGACAGGGAGACCTGGGGTGCTGCGGCTCATGGGGTCGCAAAGAATCGGACACTACGGAGCAACTGAACTGAACTATGAAGGATTAAAGCTGTAGAGGATGTGTAGTTTCAAATTATATTTTTAGATATTATAGTAAGATAAGCATATTGTTTATAGACTTCTACATCCCTAAGGAAGGGACTCTCAAGATCAGCTATCTGTTTCCAGATGAGGAAACGGGTACCTACAAAGACTGGGAAATTTAGTCTATGCAGAGGGTTAATAAGATATATAAACTGACCAAAGAGTGTTCAACTCCTGGTGAGACTTACTTTCTGTTATACTTGATGTTTGCTTAACTCAGAAATTCACCATCAAATATATCCAGAATTTTCTTTAAGTGTAAATAAGTGTTAGTTGCTCAATCATGTCCAACTCTTTGCAACCCCATGGACTGCAGCATGCCAGGCTCCTTTGTCCATGGGATTCTCCAGATTCTGTTTTTAAAAGAAACTAGTTAAAAAATGAACTTTTGTAAACCCGGAAAATCACGATTCTCCAGAAATTCTATAAATAAAAAAATGTTGCCCCTCAGAGGTCAGAAATAATGGTGGTAAACAAAATACTTTCCATATCCTGAAGTCTAGGGCATCCTTCAGTGAATAAGGAAATGTGGTCTAAAAGAATAGTAGGGACTAGTTTTCCATATTTCATCTTTATTTGAACAAAGATGTCTCACAAACAGTGATCAGGACTCATTTCCCTCTATTCACATCAGCCGCAGGCTGGTATGTTTGCCAGACAACTTCTAGGGCAAAACTGGAGCAATTCAAAGATTGATTTGATTTTCTAATTGTCAGGATTGCATTATCTGATAGCATTAATAAGTCACTGACTTATTATTTAAACAATCTCTTTTTCTTTCTTGTTTTGTTTTTAGTGGAAAATAATTGTATCAGAGAAGCAACTATGTTCTTTTAAGCAGGAACTGCCTGTCACAATATGACTAAGGAATATGAAGGAAGATTTAAATGTCACTTTAGGCAGCACTGTTTCCTAAGAGACTTGGTAATGTCTCCAGGGCCATGGACATTCAAGTTCCTTGCTTCTTAATTATCGTGTTGCAATCAACTTCTGATAGGACCATAGCTACCATACGTAATTATTTTTACACAAATTCATTATGTCTCATGCATTGTGTACAAGTATATAACTGCCTTATTGGGGATATTATGAGAAGAATGGTCCTTTGGTTAAATGACAGTTTGGGAGTTAGGAAATCCCCATAAATGCATATTGTGTTTCAACTTCCTGCAAATCACATAAGCTTATATCAGCTAATGATCTTTCCACAGACAGAAACAGAAAGCAAGTTCAAAGTGACTTAAACAATAAGGAAAATGTACAGATGAACTTAGTGTAAAGTCCAACTTTGAGAAAAGTTTGACCCAGGGCTCAAATAAAATCAGTAGATCCTTGCTTTCCATTCATTCATTCTATTACCTTAGGATTAGTTTCCAGAAGCTTCTGGGCCTACATATTTCCAGGTATAAACTCAGCAGAAAAGAGGGAACCCTCAAACGCACCCTCTTGACCCCCAGCACCGCCTTGACTTGGGTACTGTGTTTGTCCTAAACCAACTGTGAAGGCCAGGGAGAGAGATGTAATATGCTAATAGGATGAACACCAGGAGGGTCCATTTTTGACCTGGTGGCATGGTCAATCCCTTTCAATTGTGTTGTTCAGAAATTTGGAATAGTGACAGTGTCAGACTTTATTTTTGGGGGCTCCAGAACCACTGCAGATGGTGATTGCAGCCCTGAAATTAAAAGATGCTTACTCCTTGGAAGGAAAGTTATGACCAATCCAGATAGCATATTCAAAAGCAGAGACATTACTTTGCCGACAAAGGTTCATCTAGTCAAGGCTATGGTTTTTCCAGTGGTCATGTATGGATATGAAAGTTGGAATGTGAAGAAAGATGAGCGCCAAAAAATTGATGCTTTTGAACTGTGGTGTTGGAGAAGACTCTTGAGGGTCCCTTGGACTGCAAGGAGATCCAAGCAGTCCATTCTAAAGATCAGTCCTGGGTGTTCTTTGGAAGGACTAATGCTAAAGCTGAAACTCTAATATTCTGGCCACCTGATGCAAAGAGTTGACTCATTGGAAAAGACTCTGATGCTGGGAGGGATTGGGGGCAGGAGGAGAAGGGGACGACAGAGGATGAGATGGCTGGATGGCATCACCGACTCGATGGACATGAGTTTGAGTGAACTCCAGGAGTTGGTGATGGACAGGGAGGCATGGCATGCTGCGATTCATGGGGTCGCAAAGAGTTGGACACGACTGAGTGATTGAACTGAACTGAACTGATCTGAACTAGGAATAGGGACGGGGAGATAAATTCTACAGATATCTATTTAATTAAATGCCTTAAAAAACTAACATTTCAGGGAATTCCCTGGCAGTTCAGTGGTTGGGGGGCTGCACTTCCACTGAAGGTGGCCCCCGGTTCAATACCTGGTTGGTGAAGTAAGATCCCACATGCTTCACAGTATGGTAAACACACACACACACACACACACAGAACCAAACCACCCAGTAAACAGCAACAGCAACAAAGAACCCTAAAACAATAACTAACATTTCAACCTAGAGTCATTCTTGTGTTCGTTGATTCATTTACATTTCTTCAGGGCTCCTTATATGTGAGATCTGGACATCACTCTTCTTGACTCCATCTCCAGGCCTCTTTTAAAAGAAAACACCAAGGGTTGGAGCTCAGGCTGGAGGCAGAATTATGAGTCTAAGAAAACTGATCTCCCAAGAGCCTCCATATTTGGAGGGCTTGTTCTTTACATTTTCAGATTTCTGGGAAAGAAAGAAAAATAGCCATCTCATTGTCTACATAGCCTACCAGGCAAAACGTCCACCTGTATATTCACACTTTGAGGGTTAATAGACTCCTCCAAGCCGGGGTCAAGAACCCTTGGGCTATATGATTGTCAAGATATATAAGTGATCCACCTCTATATATAAGATTTATAAAGATATTGTGATTTGATAGTGACATTTAAAACAAAGTTTTGCTTTTCTGCATGGTCAAGGAAAAATAAGCACATTCCACTTCTTGGGAGGCAACACCTCTTACCTAACTTCAGAGAAGCGGTATATACAACCTATAGTGGTTGACTTAGGTTCCCAAATACCACCCAAGTCCAGGTGGAGTTAGATCAGAAAACAATTTCTCTAGCATGTGAGTTCCTAAGCAAAATGGGAAGGGACAAAACTAAAAATTGTTTGTATATTTCTGATGTTCCCATTGATTGTGTAGGAAGCAGCAAGAGAGAAAACAGAAAAGTCCTCTCCCCAGCCTCCCTTTGAGAAAGCAACCTTTGGGAAAACACATGCAGAAAATGAGAAACAAGTGCAACTGAAATGTTTTCAACTCTGCTCTGACTATACTGGCCCTGTTTACGGAGCTCTGTGAAAAAAACAAATGAAACTGATACCTGTCTAGGATATCACGAAAAGAAGAAGGCCCTGGTGACAGCTGTGCCGTGGGCTGGTGTTAAGCACAGCCCGCTCTATCTCGCTGTCTCAGCTCACTAAATCAGTGGTGCCTGAGGATTCATTTATATTTTCATTCCCGGGGGAGGACATGTTTCGGAGTTTAACAGGACGCTCTGATCCTTCTAGTGTAAACTCTGGGATTTACTTCCATGCCCTTGTTTGAGAGCAGGTGCTCCTAACATAAACTTGGAAGGTGGGAGAGGAAATGAAAATGAGAAGTCAAATTGGAAAAGCAGAGAACAACAGCAGTCCTGCTGATCCAACTAGTAGAAAATAAGACGGCCTTTGATTTTCTCATCAAGATTTGATTCTGTCTCTCCAGTGAATATTATAGTGGGGACTTTCCTGGTGGTCCAGTGGTTAAGAATCTGTCTGCCAAATTGGGGGACATACATTCGATTCCCGGCCTGGGAAGATTCCACCTGCCGTGGAGCAACCAGGCCCATGGGCCACCACTACTGAGCCTGTGCTCCACAGTGAGAGAAGCCACTGCAACAAGGAGCCCGTACATTACAACTAGAGAAAACCTGCACGCAGCAGTGAAGACCCAGCACAACCACACACACACACACACGTTAGTGGAAGTCCTGTGGGTGTTGCTGAGATAGAAAATGACAGAACACTAGAAAGATGGGATCTTAGTTCTAAGACAAATGTGCACGGTCCAGGAGGAAACTGGATCCAAGCTTCAGTACCCACCTTGGCCCCGTGTTCTTCTCCTGCAGGACATCCCCCTTCAAGAGCATGGCTTCCGAGCTGACACACCCACTTGTCACCTGTGGTCTTGAGGGATGGATTCACTCATGCTAATTCCAGCAGAGATGAACTTCTTTTTTATGTTCCCCAGATGAACAAATAGTAACTGATTCTCAGTTACTTTGGAAGCTAAGGCCAAGTGCTTACTTACAGAGTTTGTAAGAGGGGTTTAGTTAGGTGATAGTGCGTGGGCACTTTGGACTTGTTGGATGGGCCAGCCTTCTGAAGTGAACGTGTTTTGATTTCTGAACGTGTTTTGATTTCTGGGTTTCGGTATCTATAAGACAGCTCATAGGATATGGCTCAGAATATTATCTATTACCCTTGAGAAAGAACTGCAGGTCCTTGACTGTGCTTAACTTGAGGGTTGGAGGAGGGTTTACACACACTGAACACAAGACATTGTCTTCATAATTTTTTTTTTTCCAAAGTCAACACCCTTTAGATCCTGGAAGTAAATAGGTCCTCTTCTTAAGAGAAGCAGTTTGTCAGCCTTTTCAGACTGCAGCTGAGGTTTTGAGGGAGCAGTTCATTTGTTTAATATAATGAACTTGTCTTAGAACTCTTCCTTGACTCCTGATTCTTCCCACCTCTCACCTCCAGGCTCAGGGTTGCATCTCATTCTAGGGAGGATGCTATGGACGGGAAGCTTCCAACTCTCAAGCTCTTGTTGGAAATTCATTGGCTCAAAATAGATTAGTCTTGCTCTTTCCTGCAACTGCCTTGACCTTGGTTTCTGGATTTCTAGTAACCAAGATTGGCCCATCTGCTTGTTCCTGACTGACCCTTGCTCTGTCCCTGAGCTGCTGATAACTGCATTTCCCTCCCAGTTTCACAGGAAGGTTATTGCCCTCTGTAATTGCCCTCTGTTCCCTCCAGTAACTAGATTTGTCTGACCTTGACTCCTACACTTGAGTTATCTGCATGCATTTCACCTCTCCTTGGCTCAGGATCATACACCTAACACAGGTGTAAGAGTGTTTTTTGTTTACTGTTTTTTAATTGGGGACATATATTTTATTTAGCTTTAATTTTTAAAAAATTTTATTTCCCTGACCAGGGATTGAATCTGTGCTCCCTGCAGTGGAAGTGCAGAGTCTTAACCCCTAGACCACCAGAGAAGTCCCAGAGCTTCTTCTGAATGCCCTGAACTGCACTGAAAATAGCTCATTAACTTGCTAGCAGTGAATTACATCAGCTGACAGGAACACAAACAAGAAAGGCTAGGAAAAAAAAAACAAAAACAAAAACCAAAATTGGATGATCACCTAACACCTCACAACATAAGCAGGAGGAAGCTTAACTATCAGTGTGATATAGACAACAAACAGTTCAAACATTTCAATAAAATCTGGACCAATTATAATGTTACCGAAAGTGTACTCTGGATGCTTCCCCGCTTAAAAGGCAATAAAGAGTCCAGGTTGGTGGAAAGGAAAGTTTGCTTTATTTTGGATGCTGGCAACAGGTAGGAGGTAGAGTGGGGGGCAGACCACGCCTGTCCAAAGACCGACTCCCTTCCCCTGACAGTCTGTGGGCAAGAACGTTTAAAGACAGAGCGAGGGGGCTCGTGCAGCAACAGTAAGGTCAGCTCTGACAGTCATCCTGGACTTGGTCATCTATGGTCTGACCAGTGTCGTTTTGGTTGTTTTGGTTACAGTTAATCTTCGGTTCCAGGGTCAGTTTGTTTGCATTTCTTTGAGGCCAGTTCTTGCAATTGTGGTAGCTTATGTCATGGCTACAGTCTGGCCATTGTGTAATTAGCTCCTTCCACCTGCTGGGGGTTTCAGTATCTATAAGACAGCTCACAGGATATGGCTCAGAATATTATCTATTGTCCTTCAGAAGGAACTAAAGGTCCTTGACTATGCTTAATGACTACATTATTATTATTTGATCTCCTTTGACTGTTTTCTTTTGTTTTTGTATTTTCTCACTTCCTAAACTTATTCATTGGCTAACACTTTTCCACAGACAAAAGGCAGGCTGAGGACATGGGGGTGGGGTGGGGCAAGGACCATAGGATCCTGCTCCATTTCAGTAACAGCCATCTGGTCATAAATCCTGTTTTAGTTTTTACAAGAGATCAAAGGCTTAAGAATTAAGAATCATAGTCATAACAGTTTTCATAATCACATCACTAGGTAAAAGAGGAGGAAAAAAGATTCAGTATACTGTGTTTTCTCTAAGGTACCTTGGCAGGAAAAAATGAAATGTGATTCAGTTTTGCAGATAAGAATTTGTTTGGAGCGTCTTTCTTAAAGACAGTGGTTTCTGTAGACTCACAGAGATACAGAGAACAGACTTGCAGTTGCCAAGTAGTGGGGGTAGGGGGGATGGGGAGGGATGGCCTGGGAGTTTGGGGTTCAGTTCAGTTCAGTCACTCAGTCATGCCCGACTCTTTGTGACCCCATGAACTGCAGCACGCCAGGCCTCCCTGTCCATCACCAACTCCTGGGGTTCACCCAAACCCATGTCCACTGAGTCAGTGATGCCATCCAGCCATCTCATCCTCTGTCGTCCCCTTCTCCTCCTGCCCTCAATCTTTCCCAGCATCAGGGTCTTTTCAAATGAGTTATCAGGTAGCCAAAGTATTGGAGTTTCAGCTTTAGCATCAGTCCTTCCAATGAACATCCAGGACTGATCTCCTTTAAGATGAACTGGTTGTATCTCCTTGCAGTCCAAGGGACTTTCAAGAGTCTTCTCCAGCACCACAGTTCAGGCAAACAACAATGTTCTGCTGTATAGCACAAGGGACTACATTCAGTATCTTGTGATAAACCATAATGGAAAAGGATATGAAAAATAGTGTATACATTTATATGTATAACTAAATTGCTTTGTTGTATAGCAGAAATTAACACATTATAAATCAACTCTTCCTCAACAACAATGATAAAAAAGAAAAGCATTTTTGTGTCGATTTCATCACTGAAACAGTTCAATAGACCAACTGCACTATAGGATTAAAAGACAAATTTATCTCCAGAAATGATATATGAAAGTATTTAGTTGTACTTACAAGATTATGCAAGACTACGCAAAATTAGTTGCAAAACTCTTGAACTTTTTCTGAGTTCTGAAACCCCTGATATTATCTGGGGTGTTTGAGCTGTTTAAAAGTTTGATAGAGCTCACATATTTTAGTTAGGGTGTTCTCAGCTGCCGTTCCAATAAATAAATAAAAGTGTTTATATGACAAGAGTATATTTCTCTCGTGAAGGAAGGCTCAGAGCTGGTTCAGTGCTCAACAGTATCATAGAGAATCCAAGTTCTTCCCATCTCATTCTCAGTGGGTCAGCTGAGTGTTCCCTTGGAGTACACAGTGGCTGTAGCTGCTCCACAGGGACACATCCCCAATCAGGGAGCAGGGTGCAGGGTTTCCTCACGAATCCGACTCTTTTTATTGAAGAAGAAAACCTTTCCCGAAAGCATATATCTCTTTTTCTCCTTCTTTCATTGACCAGAAATTGATTCTACAGTACCTTTCACTGAAAAGTGAAAATCTGCTATGGGAAAGCTTTTCACCTTTCACTAATCCATGGAACATGAGCTTCCCAGGTTGGCACAGTGATAAAGAATCCACCTGCCAGTGCAGAAGTTTCAGGAGACACTGGTTTGATCCCTGGGTTGGGAAGATCCCCTGGAGAAAGAAATGGCACCCCATTTCAGTATTCTTGCCTGGGAAATCCCATGGACGAAGGAGCCTGTCAGGTTACAGTTCATGGAGTCCCAAAGAGTCGCACACCACACATGTGAGGGGGAACATTTCCTACTACATAAGGTTTATTTCCTTGAAGTCGTGATAGTTTTCAACGTTATGGGCCATGTGGACTTGTTTTCTTTTCTTTTCTTTTTTAAATATTTATTCATTTGTTTAGCTGTGCCAGATCTTCATTGCAGCGTAGCATGTGGGATCTTTAGATGTGGCATGTGAGATCTAATTCCCTTATCAAGGATTGTACCTGGACCCCCTGCATTGGGAAGGTGGGCTTTTTGCCACTGGACCACCATGGAAGTCCCTTGTTTTCTGTTTTGAAGGCAGACCTTTCACTTTTTCTTATGTTATTATTGGTGATTTCAGGGTTTCTCTTTATTTAGTCAAGTTTGGTAATTTATATTTTTCTAGAAAGTCATTCCCCGGTCTAGATTTTCGAAGTCACTGGAAGGAAGCTGTATGTAGCATTAAAAATTAAAAAACAAACAAACTCTCCGCATCCTGTTTTTATTCCTAATGAATGTTATTGGGTCTTTTTGCTTTCTTTCTTTTCTGGAACATACTTGCCAAAGGCTTTCTATGTTTTGATCTTATCAGAACTTAGAGGTTGAAGCTATTATTTTGGGTGTTCTATTTCATACTATCTACTTTAGCTTTATTAATTCCTTCCTTCTATCTTCTTTGGTTTATTTTAAAATTTCTAGTTTCTAGAGTTGAAGGCTAAGTTCATGTATTTTCAGCCTTTTTTGCTTTCTGACATCTGGATTTAACATTATAATTTGGTCCCTGAGAAACTATTTTGTTATGACTCAGGGCTGAGGTGCTTTGTTCCCTTTTGTCACTGATTTCTAAGCAATTCTATTGCCCCCACCCTGTGGGAGAATTATAATTCCTTATCCCATTGATGCTAGACTTGACCATAAAAATTATACTTTAGCCAATAAAACATGAGTGCGAGTGAAGCCTACCTTTTACACATCACAGTGTGGTTCCTTCATCTTTCTTTTCCTTTGACAAAAAGACCAGCAAAGTCCTAGATAGGGCTGCTCCTTCAGCCTGCACATCAGACTGAAGGCGATAAAAGACTGGCCACCCACCAGGATAGTGATATAGTGTGAGTGAGAAATAAATATTTGCTGTTTTAAACTCCTGATACCACCTTAAATGCTTCAGCATGAATTTCTAAAGAACAAGAACATCTTCCTATATAGCCAAAATGACATTTCACACCTAAAAATATGGATGATCTCTTAATATTATCCAATACTTAAAACATATTTAGAACTCCTCTGGTGGTCCAGTGGTTAAGAGTCTGCCTGCCAATGCAGGGGACACAGTTCGATTCCTGGTCTGGAAAGATGCCACGTGTGACAGGGTGACTAAACCTGTGTGCCGCTACTACTGAAGCCTGAGCGCTTTAAAGCCATGCTCTGCAAAATCAGAAGCCACCACAGGGAGAAGCAGTGTGGCTCCCCACTCATGGCAGCTAGAGAAAGACTGCCAGTAGTGACAAAGGCCCAGCAAAGCCAACAGAAATAAATAAATAAGTAAATAAATAAAAACTTTAAATATTTGAATTTCTTCATTTGGCCTAAAATGTTCTTTATAGCTGGTTTGTACAAACCAGGAACCAATCCAGAGCCACCTGTTCCATACTGAGTGCTATGTTTTTCAACTCTCTTTTAACCTCCCTTTTTCTTATTACACTGATTTGTTAAAGAGCCTGGGCCTGCTGTCCTAAAGAATCTGTTATCTTTACAATTTGCTTTTCCCCTATATTGTTTAGCTTCTCCCTGTAGCCCCCATATTTCGGTAAATAAATTAGATATAAGCATTTGGTTCACTTCCTGGTGGCTCAGACAGTAAAGCGTCTGTCTACAATGCGGGAGACCTGGGTTCAGTCCCTGGGTCAGGAAGATCCACTGGAGAAGGAAATGGCAATCCACTCCAGGTTGGGCTTCCCGGGTGGCTCAGCGGTAAAGAATCTGCTTACCAATGCAGGAGACTCAGGTTCGATCCATGGTTAGGAAGATTCCCTAGAGAAGAAAGTGGCAACCCACTCCAGTATTCTTGCCTCCAGTATTCTGTCCTGGTCAGAGGATCCTGGTGGTCTACAGTCCACAGGACCGAAAAAGAGTCAGACATGACCTAGTGACTAAGCAACAGCCACAAGAACATTTGGTTCTATCTGAGTTAAACATTTTTGGCTAGCGCACAATATACCTGATGTTGTATATCTTGTATTGTACCACATCAAAAGACACATACAGTGGATTATCTCGCCGTTAGTCATCTAACAGGACAGAGGACCATGAGGTTAAGGTGGGAGCAGTCTGATCCCTCCCTTATCAGTTGTGTTATTGTCTCTTGTGACCAGAAAATAACCCAAATGTTACCACTTTGATATCATATGAATAACCACTAGCATCCATCCATAGAGATTTTTTTAAACAATGAAAACTTTAAAAAATGTTTCTACTATTTATTTTTACTTATTTATCTCACTGTGCCAGGTCTTAGTTACCAACATGTGGGGAGCTCGTTTCCTGACCGGGAACTGAACCTGGGCCCCCTGCACTGGGAGTTTGGAATCTTAGCCATTGAACCACCAGGGAAGCCCCACATATGAAGGTTTTACAACAGTCGATAATCCTTGCGTGAAAAACCAGTTCAGTTGGACCTATAAAGTGACTCTTCTGTAAAGTGGAGCTTCCCCTTCTCAATGGAGTCATTTGGTTTCTGCAGTATAGTTGCTATTAGAAAGATAGGACAAACATTTGATTCTTTCTTCTTTGTTATGTACTTCCAAAGCAAAGTGAAGTGAAGTGAAGTGAGGTCGCTCAGAGTTGGTTCAAATGTGACAAATGAGTGATTCCCTGGATTTACCGTGTCATTATGGGCTTCTGGATTCTCTGAGATTTGATATGTTTCAATCAACTATTGTATTCCTCTTTTTGATGTTCTAATTGTTTCTAATACAATCCCTAATAAAATTATTGATTCTAGTAGAATCCTTCAGATGGAAAAACAGAAGCAAACAGACCCAAATCAGTGGACTCAGTAAGTCAATGGAAAGGTCAGAAAGGGGGAAAATGGGATAGATGGCCAGGATACAGACATAGGTATCCATTTTCCTCGGAGAGGTTCACAGTGCATCACTGTGAATAAGATGGATCTGATTTGTTCCTCTATATAACAACCCAAAGAATGTTCTCAGAAAGAATCACTTTGATAGAACCAAGAATCACTATCACTTATCAGATATACCAAAATGGCCAAACTGTTTCCACCACCACTTGTTTGAGCCAGGGGTGATGGGTTTATCTCTGGAATGTAGATGGTGAACTGCTGCTGCTGCTACGTCGCTTCAGTCGTGTTCGACTCTGCGACCCCAGAGACGGCAGCCCACCAGGCTCCCCCGTCCCTGGGATTCTCCAGGCAAGAACACTGGAGTGGGTTGCCATTTCCTTCTCCAGTGCATGAAAGTGAAAAGTCAAAGTGAAGTCGCTCAGTCATGTCCGACTCTTCACCGCCCCATGGACTGCAGTCTACCAGGCTCCTCCGTCCATGGGATCTTCCAGGCAAGAGTACTGGAGTGGGATGCCATTGCCTTCTCCAGATGGTGAACACTATAAGGAAAATCAGATCAATCACATCCCCTTCAAACAGACACATTATTCTGGTGAAATAAAGAACTACACACACACCTCCAGTGATATACCATCCGTTTGGGAATACTTATTCCATTAACAAATATTTATTGATGAGATAAAATGATGGGGCAATAAATATTAGCTATCAAACCATCAACTGAGATTCATAAGAGAGAGGAATCCTTTGTAGCTGTGGAGGTCAGGCGAGTTTCACTGAAAGAGATAAGGTTGGAATGAGGCTTTGAAATCTGGGAAGTAGTTGACAGTAAGAAGCTGTATGTTGGGAAGGCTGTGAGCACCAGCTGTGAGAGGGCAGACAGTTTTATACAGGATTCTGCAGTGCCTAAGATTTCAGACACTAATGGAGAAAAGGGAGCATTCCTATACTGTTGGTGGGAATGTAAATTGGAATAGCCACTATGGAGAAAAGTATGAAAGCTCCTTCAAAAACTAAAAATAGTTACCATATGATTCAGCAATCCCACTGCTGGGAATATATCCAGAAAAGATGAAAACGCGAGAAGATGTATGCACTCCGGTGTTCACAGCAGCACTGTACACAATAGCCAAAGCATGGAAACAACCTAGACATCCACTGACAGATGAATGGAGGCATATATATATATAATTTATATTATATATGCATTATGTTATATCAAATGTGTATATATATATAATTTATATAATTATATATGATGGAATATTATTCAGCCCTAAAAAAGAATGAAATAATGCCATTTCGAGCAACATGGATGGACCTAGAGATTATCATACTAAAGTGATATAACCTGGACAGAGAATGACAAATATCATGTGATACCACTTATATGTGGAATCTAAAAAAATGATACAAATGAACTTATTTACAAAATAGAAATAGACTCACAGACATAGAAAACAAACTTAATGGTTACTGAAGGGGAAAGGATGGTAGGAGAGGTAAATTAGGAGTCTGAGATTCACAGATACACACTATTGTATATAAAACAGATAATAAGGAACTATTGTATAGTACAAGAAACTATATTCAGTATCTATAATGGAAAATAATCTGGAAAAGGATAAATATGTATTGTGTATATATATATATAGACATGGATCACTTTGCTGTATACCTGAGACTCACACAACATTGTAAATCAACTGTACTTCACTTAAAAAAGAAGACTTCAGACACTGAGAATATCCTGGAGGATGCAAGAGCCACTGCTGGTTGTGGCTGCTACCTCGTTGAGAAAAAGTGTACCGTGTACTTTGAATCACTGGTCACAGTGATAAAATTAGCTACATGAGTAAGCAGTACTTAATTTCATTTTGGTTTAGTTCAGTTTCTAATCACAAGAGACGGTGGGCATTGTGCGAGAGGACAGGACTTTCTTCAGAGGGCTACTTTGACTCAGCCTCTGTGCCCCTCTTATCACCATGTGACCTTAGGAAAGATAGAGCCTCTTCCAGATTCACGTCCCTTATCTGTAAAGTAAGGACAAGAGCCCTTATCCTTACAGGGCTCTGATGAGAATTTACAGAAAGGTACTGAGAAGCCCCATGTAAATAAAACGTGTGAAAAAATAAGTTAGAAATGTTTCAGGTTCTGGAAATGCCTGGAAGTTTTGGATTCAGTACTGATTTGTAAAATCAGGAGGACTTGCCTGTGACTTCCTGGTACAGCAATGGTTAGAGTGGAAGGGCAGACCCAGCAGACCCACCCACTGAGTGCCTCAGCATGACAGTCTTAATGACTGGAAACTCACAAAGCCATCACAAATGGTCAGAATCCTCTTCTCCTAGAACAAGTAATGTATGAGAGATTTTTTTTCAGTTATGCACAGGTTGAAGCTTTCTGATAGGCTGGGTTTTGCGGCTCTCCTCTAATCATAGGGAACAAAAAATAGTGATTTATTGGAAAACAATACCTCTTTTCCTAGCCTTAATCTGGACCAGCAGCCGTTCCCTGCATGGTCACATTCATGGGTTCCCAACCTCCACTGATATAATAATAATATAAATAAAGAGAAAGAAAGAAAGTGAAATTGCTCAGTCATGTCCAACTCTTTGCAACCCCATGGACTGTAGCCTACCAGGCTCCTCCATCTACAAAATTTTCCAGGCGAGAGTACTGGAGTTGCCATTTCCTTCTCCAGGAGATCTTCACAACCCAGCAACTGAACCTGGGTCTCCCACATTGCAGGCAGACACTTTGCCGTCTGTAATGCGCTTGATTCACCCCGAAACCACCCTTGCTTCCTGTCCATGGAAACATTATTTTCCACATAATCGGTCCCTGGTGCCAAAAAAGGTTGGGGACCACTGGAGGACTGTCTAAAGAGCTCCTTACTTTCTGGTGTGAGATTTGAAGAGTGACCTGTGGGATGTCCTCTCTGGAAAGTAAACAATACATACAACACAAACTTAATTCTTATGCCTGGAAAGTTCTGCTTAGATTATTTATTACAGACAATGTTAATGGAAGCCGTTGATTCTCTGGGCCTGCTCTGGAAATGGTGTGAAACAAATGGAACCCTGGAAAGACTGCGGAACGTGTCTCCTCATTGTGCCATTTAGATACAAGGGCTTATTAGGCAATGGGAAAAAAGTCTTTGTGCAATTTCATCAACTGTGATCTGGAAAGTATTAAGAGCCACACCCTCCTCTCAGAACTTCCCTTTTCCCACACAAAGCTTTTTCCTTTTGAAAACGAGACCTTCATTTATAAAAGAAATGTGTGCTCCTTTCTCCAATTATAGTCTACCACTAAATCAATTTTCCATCAGGTGAAAGTCAATCCTTTGTTCTGAATGACAACATGGACGTTCATGGAACTGGTAATTTTTGCTAGTGAATCATGTCCCAGGACAAGGGTAGGATTGCTGAATTGCTTTAAATCTGTCCCGGAGCAAGTCCAGATGAAGGACACAGAGGAAGTCAAATACACAAAGAAGACAGAAACAGGAAAATCAGCATGTGTTTAGTGCTACGTTAGGAGATTGTCTTATTTATAGTCATTTCTACATGTTAAACACTTTACAGGTATTTTAGCATTTAATACAACAACCCCATTAAGATAAGTATTATTATTTTCCTTATTTTAAAATAAGGAAACCTCAGAGTGATTAAATAGGGACTTCCCTGTTGGTCCAGTGGCTAAGACTCCACACTCCCAGTGCAGGGGGCCCAGGTTCAACCACAGGTCAGGGATCTAGATCCCACACATGGCAACTAAGACCTGGCACAATCAAATAAATAAGTAGATAAAAATAAATATTAAAAAAGAATGATTAAATAACTTGCTTATGGTCACAAACTGAACCCTAGTCTCAGACTCTATTTACTAAATATTCCTTTTTGTTGAACCAACTGTAGATCCTGGGGGTCTTGAAGATCCTCTGTCACTTTTTCCAAATTCATGGTGATTTAAAAATTCATATGCACAACCTTGCCAGTCTCTGTCTGCCAGCACCTCAGCCTCCTCTCTTCAGTGATTTTGTTCTTTCACCCTACCTATGCCAGAGGTCATCTATGACTCCCCAAATACGTTTCCTCTCCTTCCTGGGCAGATGACATTTCCCCTACTCATTTGTAGTCAGATATGGCATCGTGACTGAGTTCTGCATGAAGGAATCTGGAAACTGGCCTCTGCTTGCTCTGTTATCTACAGCCATGTGGAGAGTGTTCAAGGCCCTTGAACAGCACGGTCCAGTAGAAAGATCACATGTGATTTTAAATTTTCTTGTGGTTGCTTTAAAACATACACACACACAAAGAAACAGGGGAAACTGATTTTTTTTAATTAATTTATTTATTTTTGTCCATGCTAGGTCTTTGTTGTGACTCGTGGGTTTTCTCTAATGTGATATACGGGCTTCTCTTTGCAGTGGCTTTTCTTGTTGGGGAGCATGGGATCTAGGCATGTGGGGCTCAGCAGTTGTGATATACAAGCTTAGCTGTCCCACAGTGTTTGGCATCTTCCTGAATCAGGGATCAAACCTGTGTCCCCTGCATTGACAGGTGGATTCTTAACCACCCCACTCCAGTACTCTTGCCTGGAAAATCCCATGGGCAGAGGAGCCTGGTAGGCTGCAGTCTATGGATGCCTGGAGAATCCCAGGGACGGGGAGCCTGGTGGGCTGCCGTCTATGGGGTCGCACAGAGTCGGACACGACTGAAGCGACTTAGCAGCAGCAGCAGCAGTGCATACATAGGGAAAAAAAGTCTATATGTGTGTTTACCAAGATGTTGATGATGGTTTTCTTTCAGTAGTATATATGACTTCTCTTTATACTCATCTGTATTTTTTACAAAGATTATTGATTTCTTTAATATTCAGAAAATTGCTAATTAAACACAAAATGGGCGGAGGAGCCTGGTAGGCTGCAGTCTATGGGGTCTCGAAGAGTCGGACACGACTGACCGACTTAACTTTCACTTTTCACTTTCACCCATTGGAGAAGGAAATGGCAATCCACTCCAGTGTTCTTGCCTGGAGAATCCCAGGGACAGAGAAGCCTGGTGGGCTGCCGTCTATGGGATCACACAGAGTCGGACACGACTGAAGTGACTTAGCAGCAGCAGCAGCATAGCCTTTTCAAATGGCCTTCCTTGTCTCTCTGATTCACTGGAGTTTGTACCTATTCATTCAATAAATAATGAATACCTGTCATGTTCAAGGTCCTGTGCTAATGGCTGTTAGACACTTTTGCTGTTTTACAAAACCCAAGCCCGTCAGCTCACAGATATTCACAGAGTGCCTGTGATGTGTTCATAGCTGCCCAGTAGGAGCTCTGGATCCAGTAGTGAACAGGACAGTGTTCTGTCTCCAGGAGCTTATATGCTATAACCATGTAAATGGATAAGAAATCATAGTGTCCAAGACATAGGTTATGAAGAACATTTGGGGGTAATATCACAAATAGTGACTAGGAGGGTGGGGCTGCTTTAGCTGAGGGTTTTTGGAAGGCCTCAACTGATGGCCTTCAACCCCAACGTGACTGAAAAGGTCACGTTGGGGTTGAAGCTAAATATTAGAAGGAGAGGCTTTGTGAAGCTATGACCTTGAGCAGAAGGAACAGCAGAAGGGAAAGACCCAAGATGAGAGCAAGCTTGGTTTGTTCGGGGAAAACAACAAAAGCTGGCCGAGTACCGAGAAGGAAGAGATGTAAACTGAAGCCAGTAGGGCAGCCTTCCAGGCCACAGGACAGCATTTAGGTGTTAGTCTCTGTTGCAACGAGAGGTTTATGGTAAGTTCTAACTGGAGCAGTGGTGTTGCCTCGTTGACATTTGAGAAAGATCCTGCTNTGGCCGAGTACCGAGAAGAAAGAGATGTAAACTGAAGCCAGTAGGGCAGCCTTCCAGGCCACAGGACAACATTTAGGTGTTAGTCTCTGTTGCAATGAGAGGTTTATGGTAAGCTCTAACTGGAGCAGTGATGTTGCCTCGTTTACATTTGAGAAAGATCCTGCTGGCTTCTGGGTTAACAGTTAATTTGGGGGAGGCAGAAGTGGTGGCCAGGGGCTGTTGAGGACACAGCTAGAAGTTGCTGCCTAAGGATAATAGTGGAGGAGAGATACTAAAGACTTAAAATGGGAGAAGGACAGACAGATATTCCTGGGTTCCAAATTCACTGTGGACAATGACCATGAAATTAAAAGACTCTTGCTCCTTGAAAGAAAAGCGATGGCAAACGTAGACAGCATATTCAAAAGCAGAGGCATTACTTTGCCAACAAAGGGATGTGTGTTCAGAGCTATGGTTTTTCCAGTAGTCATGTACGGATGTGAGAGTTGGACCGTAAAGAAGGCTGAGCGCCGAAGAACTGATGCTTTCAATCTGTGGTGCTGGAGAAGACTCTTGGGAGTCCCTTGGACTGCAGGGGTTCAAACCAGTCCATCCTAAAGGAGATCAGCTCTGAATGTTCATTGGAAGGACTCATGCTGCAATACTTTGGTCACCTGATGCAAAGAGCTGACTCATTGGAAAAGACCCTGACGCTGGGAAAGATTGAAAGCAGGAGGAGAAGGGGCCGACAGAGGATGAGATGGTTGGATGGCATCACAGCTCAATGGACATGAGTTTAAGCAGACTCTGGGAGATGGTGAAGGACAAGGAATCCTGGTGTGCTGCAGTCCATGGGGTCACAAAGAGTCAGACATGATTTAACAGCTGAACAACAACAACCTCCTGGTGGGAACAACACCAACAAAAAAGGGCTCTCCCATTGTATAGCTACTCTTCTGCTTGAACTTTTCTCAGAGTGTGGCAGAGATTGCTGTCATCTGGCGGTATCCTTTCTCCTCTATTTCTGTATGATCTCCCTGAGTTCTAGGTAGACACATGTCTATTCGGTTGTCAACTACATATCCCAGTCTTCCTTGTTACTGGGAGGGACCTTGACCATTTAGACCATCGGGAAATGAAGTAATGTATGCTCAGCCTAGATTATCTCAAGGACACAGCCCTTGGTAAACTCTTCACTCTCCCCTTGGGCTGAAACTCAGACGTGGCTCAGCAGGGCGTGACCCCAGGGCATGAGAACATCACCCTAGTGCATGGCACAGCACCAGCTGCAAGAACAGGCTTCCCTGAATGACCTCATGGGACAGCCCTCTGTCTGGCCTCAGCGCTTGCCTTCAATCTGTGTCACGTGAGCAAAAGAAACTCTTTTCTTCTTAGAGCTCTTCTGTATTCTAGGGCATTTTGGTTAGAACCGTTTATATCCCATACCTTCAGCAAATGGGGAGCTTTGGGGAAGCCAAAAGAAGTATTTCCAGCAGAGAAATCAGGGAATGGCATATGTCTTTGGGCTGATCAGTGCCCTCTTATTTGGAATAGGAAGAAAGCATAACCAAATGAGAAAAAGTATATATAGATATTAATCTACTCCATCCACTCCAAAGCCCTAGGGCTATACCCAAGCCTTGGGAGAGTTCTGACACCCAGCTAAGATTTAGGGTGAGTAATAAAGGAACATTCCAGTCATGAACTCTGTATAAAATTGTTTGTGATAAACTGATTTTTTAAAAAAAGCTGAAAAATAAAATAGGCTTGTGTTCTTTACCAGTTATTTTAAAGAAACTTACATTTTGAATTAATTATTCCAAGTGAAGAAGTATGTATAGATGACACATAAATGGAAAAAAAATACCAAGTTCTATATCAGTGGAGCACGTTTCCACACAAGCCCTTATTCCTACATCTGTACTGGGTGGCTGCAGCCAACTCTTGTCATCTGGTTACAGGGTACCTTAATTTGGAACCTTACTAATTTTTTTAAAAAGCCTATATCAAGATTATGAAGCTTTACATGCACACAAAGTGAATTAAGTAATACAGATCCCCTGGAGAAGGGAATGGCAACCCACTCCAGTATTCTTGCCTGGAGAATCCCATGGACGGAGGAGCCTGGTGGGCTACAGTCCACAGGGTCGCAATGAGTCGGACACGACTTCACTTTCACTTTAATATCACATTAGGTAAGGAAATACTCTTCAACATGGAAGAAACACAAGCTCTCTTAGAGGGTTTATTTGGTAATTAAAAGAGAGAATATATGTTAAGCAGCCAGCAAAAAATGTTGTTAATTTCTCCCTTTCCTATACGTACTAAATTATTTGGCTTTCAAATTCCAACATACTCTGAAATCTGCCATGAGTCCCTGAAAGAATGATACACTTCTCAGTATAGGATTGGAGTGAAAGGTGGGAGGGAAAGGACACTAACATTTATGGAGCATCTACTATGTGGACACTTTAGGTTGGTTATTTCCTCTGATTCTCATAATTCAATATGGTGATTCCATCATTCTTTTTTTGTAAATTATTGAAGTGTAGTTAATTTATAATACTGTGTAGTTGCAGGTGTACAGCAAAGTGATTGTTATATTTTTCACATTATATTCTATTAAAAGTTATTATACGATAATGATTATAGTTCCCTGTGCTCTCCAGTAAATCTTGGTTGCTTATTTATTTTATTTTATGTGTAGTTGTTTGTTAATCTCATATTTAAAAAAGTGATTTTAATTTTTATTGGAATATCATTGATTTACAATATTGTGTTTCAGGTGTACAGCAAAGTGAATCAGTTACATATATATATGTAATATATATGTGTAATTTATGTATACACACACACATACATATATATCCACTCTTTTTCAGATTCTTTTCCCATATAGAACATTACAGAGTATTGAGTAGAGCTTCCTATGCTATGCAATGCGTCCTTATTGGTTATCTGTTTTATATATAGTAGTGTGTATATCGGAGAAGACAATGGCACCCCATTCCAGTACTCTTGGGGGAGCCTGGTAGGCTGCAGTCTATGGGGTTGCTGAGGATTGGACACGACTGAGCAACTTCACTTCCACTTTCCACTTTCCACTTTCATGCATTGGAGAAGGAAATGGCAACCCACTCCAGTGTTCTTGCCTGGAGAATCCCCATGGACAGAGGAGCCTGGCAGGCTGCAGTCCAGGGGGTCGCAAAGAGTCAGGCGCAACTGAGCGACTAAGCACGGCACAGCACAGTATGTACGTGGCAGTTTCACTCTCCTAGTTTACCCCCTGCTTACCCGCCGATGACCTTTGTTTGTTGTCTATGTATATAACTGTTTCTATTTTGTAAATAATTTCATTTGTACTTTTTTTTAGATTCCACATATAAGCAATATCATATCCCATACTCTTTAATTTGTCCTTTCCTTCCTCCTCCCTCCCTCTCTTTCCTTTCCTCTCTTTTTCTATGTCTCTGAGTCTGTTCCTGTTTTATATATACATTTATTTGTATTATTTTTTAGATTCAAAATATAAATAATATTTGTCTTTCTCTGAGTTGCTTCCCTAAGTATAATATTCTCTGTGTTCATCCATGTTGCTGCAAATGGCAATATTTCATTCTTTTTATGGCTGAGTAATATTCCATTGTGTATGTATATATTTTATATATATCTTAATATATGTATATATGTGCTGCTGCTGCTGCTGCTGCTAAGTCACTTCAGTCGTGTCTGACTCTATGTGACCCCATAGACGGCATTGCTTCCCTAAGTATAATATTCTCTGTGTTCATCCATGTTGCTGCAAATGGCAATATTTCATTCTTTTTATGGCTGAGTAATATTCCATTGTGCATGTATATATTTTATATATATCTTAATATATGTATATATGTGCTGCTGCTGCTGCTAAGTCACTTCAGTCATGTCTGACTCTATGTAACCCCATAGACGGCAGCCCACCAGGTTCTGCCATCCCTGGGATTATCCAGGCAAGAACACTGGAGTGGGTTGCCATTTCCTTCTCCAATAAAACTCAGACAAGGAGTTTGCACCGTCTGCGTAGGCCACCGGCACCCGCTTAAATAGCCGAGGGTGCCCCGCCTTGGGCTCCGTCTCGCGTGGGTCTTAGAAGCCAGGGCAAATAATAGACATGGTGAGCCTCCACGCTCCAGATGGAAATTCAGCCAGAAAAGGGAGAAAAGAATGACATGGGGGAGCCAAGCATCGGTGCCAGACCCACAATTTTATTTTCAAAAGCAGCTTATATACCCAAGTTGTACATCAAGAAATAATGGAATATGCAGAGTTATGCAGGGGCAGCAGTCCTGACCTCTGTTGAGACCAGGCTTTCTTTTTGCATACCTTCCAGTATACAAAAGGTCTTAGGTGGTTTACATTATCTTCTGGCCAGGGGGCCTGTTAACATTTTTATGACTCTTTTCCTAGATAAATGTTTATCAACCAGAAAACTCTTTCCCTTGAAGTGTTTTTTCTTAATCTGCATCACCCTCAAGGTACTAAATAAAGTTACATAACTGTAGAACAAAGGTGCAGTGGGTTATAACAAAGAAAGTACTTAACTCAAAGATCTAATGTTGCTAATACCAGGGCTGCTGCTGCTGCTGCTAAATCGCTTCAGTCGTGTCCGACTCTGTGCGACCCCATAAATGGCAGCCCACAGGCTCCGCCGTCCCTGGGATTCTCCAGGCAAGAACACTGGAGTGGGTTGCCATTTCCTTCTCCAAGCTACTACCTCTTTTTTCTACATGCCAGCTATATCAACAAATAAAAGATATGAAAATTTGGCAGTAAGTATTGGCTCAACAAATGAAACCCTTAATCAGTCCTATTCTAATGATTTTGACACCTCGGAAGCCCCTACATTTCTAGGATGTTTTAAGCTTCCTGTGCCTCTTGCAGTCGGGAGGCCACAAACAATCACATGCGCAGCTGTAAGAGTCCAGCAGGCAGGCTAGAAAGCCATCAGAGAGGTTTTTGGATTAAAACGCCCTTATTATGCCCAGGAGACTTATTATCTATAAGCTCTAAATTAACTTTTTCCAGAAAAAGGTGGTGGGGGGACAGCCCCCTGTTAATGTCAGAAGAGTAGGTGGAAAGCATAACACAGTAAAGCAGGCAGACTCTGGTTTTGGGGGTAGATGCTCGAGAAAATCCAGGGGGGACCCCTGAGGCCTGATCCCGTCTTTGCGTTTTGTCAGGCCTCCTTCCTCATGACCTTTGCCATGGGCAGGATTCCCCATGCTGGCTCCCAGCACTCCTTGGCATGTGAGATCTTCCTGGATCAGGGACTGAACCTGTGTCTCCTGCATTGGCAGGTGGATTCTTTACCGCTGAGCCACCAGACAAGTCCCCATTTAACATCTTCTATATCTTATATGTAGAATAATTATTGGTTTACAGACCTATTCATCGTTGCCTCCCATGGAATGACAGCTTTACATCAAACATTTAGGCAAACATTTTGATATCTGTGTATTCTTCATGTCTCATTCAATACCTGCAGATAGCAGGTACCTAATGAATGTTTCAGAGAAGGCAGTGGCATCCCACTCCAGAACTCTTGCCTGGAAAATCCCATGGACGGAGGAGCCTGGTAGGCTGCAGTCCATGGGGTCGCTAAGAGTCAGACACGACTGAAGCAACTTAGCAGCAGCAGCAGCAGCAGCAATGAATGTTTAGTGAAACACCAACAGATCCCCCAACAGCAATAACCTATCATCATACAGTTGTCCATGACCAGTCTCAGGTCTGTCTTTGAGTTATCTTCAACTCAGGCCCCTAAGCCTTGAGGAAAGCCTCAGGGTTTCCATGAGTTAGCAGCTGTCACACGTGTGTGAAAACGCGCGCAGCACTGTGTGTCAGAATTGTTACACATCAAGTAATATAAACAAAGGCCTTTTGAAGTTGTGTTTTAAGGTAACTGCAGAAACCTTTCTCAGTAAATGAGAAAACAGCTCTCTCCCTCTGCCTTGATTTGATATATTAAAAGGTTCTGAAAGGCAATCCATGTACGCACACACACATCCACACACACAGTGAGAGCTAACATTAACCCTCCAGTATCAGGGACCTCCTGAACTGTAATCTCACTGCATGAAGTCTGAGTAACAATAGTAAACATCAGAGGACTTTCACAACAAATTCTTTAAACAAATTCACAGCTGTCAGCCATGACACGAGATTTAATTAGGCCACCCTGAGTTGTGCTGCATACAATCTTTACTGTAATTAGGTTCTTTGTTGTACACATCGTGTGGCCACTGAGGAAAGGTCCTTAAGAGGCACACTCTCCCATGGGTAATCACACCCTGGGCCCAATAAACCTACAGCAACTGGCAAAGAAAATACACGGTTTCTTCCCCTGCGTGGTAATACGAAAGGAACAAGTAGTGCCTGGATCCTACTCATTTTCTTTCTTTTTTTTGGGGGGGAGGGTCAAAATGTCCTTTGTACAATCTTGCTGAGTCCACGAGAGCATGTAACAGAGTTATCACTCTCAGTCTGACAACACGAGGAAGAAAGTTAGGAAGTCGACCTCATTTCTGTAGAGCTCTGAGCCGTGATTGCTGCTCAGTGCTGGCATAGTGTCAAGAACTCTGAAGAGTCTGATACTGTGCTCTGCGAGCTGACAAGTTAGCCTGCCATACTTTCAGGTGTTCTGGTAGGAGAAATAAGAAAAGAAGAAGAAATCAGAGACAAAGGACAGTTTATTATTCCTAGCAGTAGTGGGCGAACCAACTGTTTTGGCCTGGGGTTGCCGTTAGGAGAAAAGCAAAAGCATCTTACCTGGGAATGGTCAGCAAAGAGTCCTAAAAGTTTTAATTAGGACTCTGTGTGTGTGTGTGCGCACACTCAGTTGTATCCAACTCTGTGATCCCGTGGACTGCAGCCCTCCAGGCTCCCCTGTCCGTGATTTTCCAGGCAGGAATACTGGAGTGGGTTGCCATGCCCAGCTCCAGGGGATCTTCCTGATCCGGGGATCGAACCATTCTCTTGCATTTCCTGCATTGGCAGGTGAATTCTTTACCACAGCACCACATGGGAAGCCCAGATAGGACTGTATATTGTGCTAATAACTTCCTACCCCTTTCATCATAATCATTACCCTGGAAGCAACTGAGAGAAAGTGATCCCCTTCTGGGGAGAGTTGCATTTAGTGATCTAATTATCTTCTTAAGGTGTGTGGACCAGGAGGAGGTGAAGGAGGTAGAGCTGGAAATATTGTTGAGTCAATTATCTAGGAGCCCATTTCAGAGTTCAGCAGTACCAGATGCCTGTGGATGGCAGGAAGCATGGAAGGTCCATCAGATACCTTGACTGTCAGCCCATTGTTGAGTGGCTTGTGATAAAAAGCACACCATTGTCAGACTGTAGATGGTCCAGAGAGCCAAATACTTCAACTGGGTTAGTTTCAAGGGCCACAGTAGGCTCAAACACATCTTTATTAATCAAAGTTGGAACCATTACAATCAAAACATTTTTGCCACTGAGAAATGTTTGCTTATTCCTGCACCATAAACATCTGTGCTTCAGGATTCGATGAACTCTTGGAAAGCATTTTCCGTGTTCTGCTGGTTGTGGAAGCCTTNGCCACAGTAGGCTCAAACACATCTTTATTAATCAAAGTTGGAACCATTACAATCAAAACATTTTTGCCACTGAGAAATGTTTGCTTATTCCTGCACCATAAACATCTGTGCTTCAGGATTCGATGAACTCTTGGAAAGCATTTTCCGTGTTCTGCTGGTTGTGGAAGCCTTTTTACTGCAAAAAGTTGTCAAGATACTTGAAGAAGTGGTAGTCAGTTGGCTTCAGGCGAATATGGCAGATGAGGCAAAACTTCATATCCCAGTTTATTCAACTTTTGACATGTTGGTTGTGCAGTATGCAGTTGGCACTATCACGGAGAAGAACTGGGCCTTTCTGTTGACCAGTGCTGGCTATAGGCATTGCAGCTATCAGTTTGCTGAGCATACTTCTCAGATGTAATGGTTTCATCAGGGTTCAGAAAGCTGCAGTGGGTCAGGCCAGCAGCAGGCCACTAAGCGGTGACCTTTTTTTTTGGTGCAAGTTTGGCTTTGGGAAATGCTTTGGAGCTGCTTCTTGGTCCAGCCACTGAGCTGGTTGTTGCCGGTCGTCATATAAAATCCACTTTTTGTCACATGTCACAAGCCAACGGAGAACTGTTTCATCATTGTTGCACAGAAGACAACACTTCAAAACGNGGGTCAGGCCAGCAGCAGGCCACTAAGCGGTGACCTTTTTTTTTGGTGCAAGTTTGGCTTTGGGAAATGCTTTGGAGCTGCTTCTTGGTCCAGCCACTGAGCTGGTTGTTGCCGGTCGTCATATAAAATCCACTTTTTGTCACATGTCACAAGCCAACGGAGAACTGTTTCATCATTGTTGCACAGAAGACAACACTTCAAAACGACATTAAAAAAATTTTTCTATCAGCTCACGAGGCACCCACTTATCATCGAGCTTTTTCACCTTTCCAGTTTGCTTCCAGTGCATGTTTGCTTATTCCTGCACCATAAACATCTGTGCTTCAGGATTCAATGAACTCTTGGAAAGCATTTTCCGTGTTCTGCTGGTTGTGGAAGCCTTTTTTCTGCAAAAAGTTGTCAAGATACTTGAAGAAGTGGTAGTCGGTTGGCTTCAGGCGAATATGGCAGATGAGGCAAAACTTCATATCCCAGTTTATTCAACTTTTGACATGTTGGTTGTGCAGTATGCAGTTGGCACTGTCACGGAGAAGAACTGGGCCTTTCTGTTGACCAGTGCTGGCTATAGGCATTGCAGCTATCAGTTTGCTGAGCATACTTCTCAGATGTAATGGTTTCATCAGGGTTCAGAAAGCTGCAGTGGATCAGGCCAGCAGCAGACCACCAAACGGTGACCTTTTTTTTGGTACAAGTTTGGCTTTGGGAAATGCTTTGGAGCTGCTTCTTGGTCCAGCCACTGAGCTGGTTGTTGCCGGTCATCATATAAAATCCACTTTTTGTCACATGTCACAAGCCAACGGAGAACTGTTTCATCATTGTTGCATAGAAGACAACACTTCAAAACGACATTAAAAAAAATTTTCTATCAGCTCACGAGGCACCCACTTATCATCGAGCTTTTTCACCTTTCCAGTTTGCTTCCAGTGCCTGGTGACCATAGAATGCTCGACACTGAGTTCTTGGGCAATTTCTCGTGTAGTTTCAAGAGGATCAGTTTTAATGATGCTCTCGGTTGTCAACTTCCGATGGCCAGCCACTGCCCTCCTCATCTTCAAGGCCCTTGTCTCCTTGGCAAAAGTTCTTGAACCACCACTGCACTGTACATTTGTTAGCAGTTTCTGGGCCAGATGCATTGCTGATGTTGAAAGTTGTCTCCACTGTTTTACAACCCATTTTGAACTCAACTGAGAAAATCACTTGAATCTGCCTTTTGTCTAACATCATTTCCATAGTCTAAAATAAATATAAGCATCAAATAAAACAGTAAAGAATCTACCTGCAGTGGGGGATACTTGAGTTCGATCCCTGGGTTGGAAAGATCCTCTGGAGGAGGGCGTGGCAACTCACTCCAGTATTCTTGCCTGGAGAATCCCCATGGACAGAGGAGCCTGGAGGGCTGCAGCCCATGGGGTTGTAAAGAGCAGGACATGACTGAGCAACTAAGCACAGCACAATGTCATCAGCCAAAAAAATAAGGAGAGATGTGCGTTAAAATGATATGTAACATAACCACATTTATTTAAGAATGTATTCCATATCAAATGGCAAAGTTCAGCAGTGCACAACTATAGTTACTTTTGCACCAAGCTAGTAATAGGGCATAAAGTTTCCCCCAAAGGAACAGGTACCACATCTATGTGTAAAATCTAGGTGCTGTGGAGGCCAAGCTGGTTGTGTTCTTGAAGGTGCTGTTTTCATTTGACAAGTGAAACTTACTGGGGCTGTCCTCCTCTGTTAGCCATTGAATCTGAGTTGACTCACCCAAAACAGGAATATCACATCAGAGAGTCACAAGGTTTCCATGGGTCAAGCATTCAGTGTTGATAAGAGCACAGTAGCAAGCTAATAGCTACTTTTA
Source organism: Oreotragus oreotragus (assembly GCA_006410675.1). NCBI lineage: Eukaryota > Metazoa > Chordata > Mammalia > Artiodactyla > Bovidae > Oreotragus > Oreotragus oreotragus. Next base: position 115,325 of record SJYX01018641.1, on the reverse strand, counting down.
AAAAGAAGACCTTTGGTAGTTGCATTAGGGATATAATGAATCTAAAACCCCACTGGAGGATCCCTGGGTGGAGACAGCCTCCTTTTGCTAGAGGCTGCAGTCAACAAAACCATTAGTCACAGAATTTTGTAACTCAGAGTGATTATTAGAGATTTGGGCCCCCAGATTAGAGAGTGTGTTATTTCAATAACTTTCCATACAGCTTCCAATGCAGTCTCTTGGTTTGGGCCTCATCCAAAGGATGCTAATTTGCAAGTTAGCACATGTAAAGAACCAGATAGAATCCCCAGGTGAGGCTGATACTGTCTCCAATATTCAAACTGTCCTACATGGGCCTTCTTTTTGGTGATAGAAAGGCAAAGAGACAGCAGGTTTTTTGTTTTCCTTTTTTTTTTTTTTT
>SJYX01018641.1:34747-114767 GCA_006410675.1 Oreotragus oreotragus | reverse complement strand
AGATTTACTTTTTAAGAGAAGGGGAATGAACTCGTCGTCTTCAGTATTTTTCTTAAAATTATATTATCCTTCTGTTGTGATAGCTCTTATTTAGGATTTAAACATATTTACAGAAAGGAAGTAGAGAATGAAATCTGAAAGGGGACATGTACAGGTGACCCAGGTCTGAACTGATTCAGAGCAAATGAAATGATACCTCATCAAGCTTGGGAAACGATTAGAAAAGTAGCTAGTAAGTCTCTGCATGGGCCATCAGCAGACAGTAAGTGAGTCGTGGGAAAATTAACCTAACCTATGATTATAAAATGGTCCTCTCTGAATTATTGAAATCATTAGAAATCCTGGAAATAGAATCCTTACTGCCCTGTTCCTCTGACTGCTGTTTTATAACTGCCACAACCCCATATCCCAGGAAAGACACAGAAGGGTCAATAGGCTCTAAATTAAGAATTAATGGAAAAACTAAGATCCCTTAGAAAGATGATCACTGAGAAAGGGTATTATCAAAATATGTACAATCTTGACAAAGCCCAGGAGTGCTGTGTAGCTCTGTGCCAGCTGCGCCCAGCAGGGCAGCAGGTGAGGGCATAGTGAGGGGAGGGGAGCCGGGAGGAGACCCAGCTGGGACTGAAGCCGTGCTCTGTTCACTGGTCTGTGCCCTTGCTCCAAAAAGGGAGCGCCCATTCCTCCACTTGCGTGCCCAGAGGGCATGGTTTTCCTTACCCGCTTAAAGCCCTGTCTGTGCTAGCTGTGGCTCTCGAGTGAGAGCATCTCAAATCCTGGAATGTTTCAGGGCATCCATTGAAATTCTATGAAAGTAGTTTAAAGACAAATAAAAGATGGCATTACTTTATACAGTGGGTAGTAAACATATGGAACTCATTATCCTCAAGATGTTGCATAGTTTACAAATATAAATAGGATAAAGAAAGATTCAGATAAATTCATGCTTGTTAGATTCATATGAGCTGCTAGAGCATTGTTAGAAACACACAGGGAACGTCTCCAAATGCTTTCAGGGAAAACACCGTGTTTGTCTGCGAAATGTCCTGGAATACCAGTGCCCTGGGTTGAACAGGCAGCTCTCTGACTCCCCAAGTTTGTCAGCACCCACAGCACTCGGCTTAGATTTTAAGTAACTGAGGGCTAAGCTTCTGTATCATAAGGAATTTCTTTACATTAACAAATTACATAAAAATTTTTCTCCATGGTGGGTATGAAGTTTCATGTGATCTTGAACCTTTTCTTGAGAACGTGGAATTGTCATGCCAAATGTGCATTTTGTACTGGGCTGTAAGAGAGTGCTATGTTAGGACCCAGCTCGGATGTGTGGCACTATTTGACCCTCACCTAGACCCACAGACTTATTGTGGTTGTGTTTTTCATTTCTTTCAGTATTTGTGCTTCCTTTACATAAGATTTTTTAATTCTTCTCTCCTGTTCTTCAGGCTTCTCTTTTCAGCCTTGTGAGTGTGCTTGCAGGGAAAACTCTTTCACTCCTAATATGCAGCTCCCACCTCTTTGACTTCAGAGCAATGCGCCCAACTCCCTTCTGTATCGTGTCATCTCAGCTGTGCAACAGACCTCCCCTTAACTCCCGGCAGCCCTCAGAGGCCAAGCTGCACCTTTAACAAGCTTCACTGAAGTTTGGGGAGTAACAGACAAGAAGGACATCGCAGCACTGCTGCTGGACTTGGCTCCCTGGTCCCCAACCTCTGGGATCCAATCTGAGGTGAAAGCTAATATAATAGAAATAAAGTGCAAAATAAATGGAATGCACTTGAATTGTCCTGAAACCATCCCCTCTGCCTCCTGGTCCATGGCAAAATGGCCTTCCATGAAACCAATCCCTGGCACCAAAAAGGTTGGGGACCCCTGAGCTACCAGATAAGCTGACCCCAAACCCAGCGAGGCTCAGACCCATTCTGAGTCCTCCACAACAATTTGCCTGTGTAGCTCCCACCCCTGTCCTGCTCAGGCCAACCCCAGAAGCAGGTCAAAGGTATCCACAACTCCAAGCTCAAGCCCACTACCGAGCTCCAGACATGGGAAGGAGGTGAGTCCCCCGGGTTGGCGCCCACTTCTCCAGTTATCATTGGCCTGGCAACTGATTACTTTTCCTAAGATGACACACCAACAGAATCATGAACTTGTCTCATGGTTCCCTGTAGGATAATGCATCAAAACACACCAGTACAGTAGCAATACATTCTAGATTATTTGACCTTAGGTCGCGAAGAGGTGGACACGACTGAGCAACTTCACTTTCACTTTTCACTTCCATGCATTGGAGAAGGAAATGGCAACCCACTCCATTGTTTTTGCCTGGAGAACCCCAGGGACGGGGGAGCCTGGTGGGCTGCTGTCTATGGGGTCGCACAGAGTCGGACACGACTGAACCGACTTAGCGGCAGCGGCAGCCCACAGACAGGGCTTCCCAGGTGGCGCTAGTGGTAAAGAACCTGCCTGCCAATGCAGGGCATAAGAGACTTGAGTTTGATCCCTGGGTAGGGAAGATCCCTTGGAGCAGGGCATGGAGACCCACTGTAGTATCCTTGCCTGGAGAATCCCATGGACCCTGGGGAGCTGGTGGGCTACAGTCCACGGGGTCGCAAAGAGTGGGACACGACTGAAGCCACTTAGCACACACACAGCCCACAGACCTGAACAGTCTGGGCCCAGTTGAGGCCTACCAAGGGCATTTCTGTCCTTTGCGGGGCTGTCCACTAGTGACATGCAAACTTGCCTACTCCTCCTCCAGACAGTCTCCAGATTTTGCTTCTGAACAAGGGTGTGCACAGATCTCCAGATGAATTACTGATACTTTATAGGCACAATAAAGCCTAAATTCACTCTTTGATGATAAACATTTATCAAGGGAAATACAATGGGCAGAGATGTAATTCTTCAGATTACAAAACAGACATTTGTTGTTGAGTTATAAAACAAAGCAACTCAGAGTCACCCTGATTGAAAATCACCAATTCAGAACAAGGCCTTTGCTTAGATTTGACACCTAAATGACTCATACTGTTGATTTTCCCAAAATAAGAGAACAGTCTGCCCTGAAGGCGAATTCTAGCTGTCATCTCTAGGCAGGAAAAAACTGACTATAGCTTTTAAATCCCTTTTCTCCATCCCTGTCTCTTATACACATCTAGATGTGTATAAGAGACAGCCCCCACCCCCGCCTGCCGTCAGTGGGAAGATTGTCTTCAGTGAAACTTATTCCTGGTGCCAAAAATGGTGGGGACTACTGACTTATGTATTGAAAACTCTGGACATCGGAGGGTAGGGGCACTCAGTAAATGCTGGAAAATGTCCTGGCAACCAAGATCAGCTGTTGCCCCACAGCATCAACTCTGCTAGATGCTGTGACTGCACCCAAATCCATTTTACCAATTAATGGCCTGTTACAGACTAATGACGCCCCACCGCTGGCAGTTGATCAAGATCAGTCTCATTTGCATGGCAAGGCCTCCATGTGTGTTTAGTGCTTCTCCAGGGATACCAGATTCCCCTCAGCATCATGAAAAATGTTTGCGTCCTATTAGCGTTCTCTACATGCAACTCTTCTCAATTGTGGAGACACCTCTCTGGCACTTATAGGAGAGGGAAGTAAAAGCATCACTTCTTATTGACATAAGGATGTAAAAGCAGCAACATCTGTGCCTTGAACTGACTCAAAGTGCCCCACCCACAAAGTCAGACTAGTTTCTCCTTCCCCTCTGTGAACGCTGCCCAAACCCAATTAGCTGAATCTGCGTGTATTTTCCTCCCACATGTCCAGGTACAACAGTGTCTTGGACTCCTGTGTTTAACAGAGGCATAAAAGTCTGATTCACTCCGAGATTCCCATCTTACTGAGATAGATGTGTATGGCCTTCAACCTTCCTTAGGGATGGGAAAATACTGACCTCCATCTCTAACTGTTTCTCCCCAGTGTGGCTGAGGTCTGAAGAGGTAGGATGACATCATTTCCTTATTCATCAACATTAGATACCCACTCTAGAGTACTGGCTCGTTGTCAATGGCACATCTATGGTTTCCCATGGAGTTTTTCTGTGTCAGAAAAAAAAAATCTCCCCATGATGGCCAGTGCTCCCTTATAGAAGCCAGAATCCACTGCAGAAAAAGGCTGAGAACTTTTACTGCCATCTCCAAATGGATCAAAAGTTAGCATTAGCGGTTGCAGGAGGATTTGAGTTGTGAGAAAGCCCAGTTGTTGTCATTCTTCCTTAATAAGCATTGCACACTCCACATCCTCAACTCCTAAGCAAATCTGCCAAAGCTCTGTATTTGTCTGGGTTTTGCCCATAATGATAGCAGTTTTTCTTCCTTTCATGCTCAGTGTGGATGTGGGTCCCTGTAACTTGTCTAAATCAAGTGGAACCTTCTGCCAGCTGAGATGAATTTTAGTGTTTAGTTGTTTATTCAATTCACTAAGTCATGTCCAACTGTGTGACCCCGTGAATTGCAGCACGCCAGGCTTCCCTGTCCTTAACTATCTCCCAATTTGCTCAAACTCATATCCATTGGATCGGTGATGCTATCTAAACATAACCTCTTCCACCCGCTTCTCCTCTTGCCCTCAATCTTTCCCAGCATCAGAGTCTTTTTCCACTGAGTTGGCTCTTCACATCAGGTGGCCAAAATATTGGAACTTCAGCATCAGCCTCAGTCCTTCCAATGAATATTCAGGGTTGATTGCCTTTAGGATTGACTTGTTTGATCTCCTTGCTGAGGAACGGACTCTCAAGAGCCTTCTCTAGCACCATAATTCAGAAGCAGCAATTCTTCAGTGTTCAGCCTTCTTTATGGTCCGACTCTCACATCTTTACCTTTCTACTACTGGAAAAACCATAGCTTTGATTATTCATACCTTTGTCGGCAAAGTAATGTTTCTGCTTTTGAATACATTGTCTAGGTTTGTCATAGCTTTTCTTCCAAGGAGCAAGCATATTTTAATTTCATAGCTACAGTCACCATCCGCAGTGATTTTGGAGCCCAAGAAAATAAAATATGCCACTGTTTCTACTTTTTCCCCATCTCTTTGTCATGAAGTGATGGGACCAGATGCCAGTGTTTTGAATACTGAGTTTTAAGTCAGCTTTTTCACTCTCCTTTTTCACCCTCATCAAGAGGCTCTTTAGTTCCTCTTCACTTTCTGTCCTTAGAGTGGTATCGTCTGCATATCTGAGGTTGTTGATATTTCTCCCAGCAATCTTGATTCCTGTTTCATCCAGCCCGACATTTCTCATGATGTACTCTGCATATAAGTTAAATAATAAATACATAATATACAGCCTTGAGTACTCTTTTCCCAAATTTGAACCAGTCCGTTGTTCCATGTCCAGTTCTAACTGTTGCTTCTTATCCTGCGTACAGATTTCTCAGGAGGCAGATAAGGTGTTCTTGTATTCCCCTCTATTGGCTATTACAGTGGGATGGATTAGAATTTGACCCCTGGGTTGGTGAGCAAGTTCCTTCACCCAGAGAAGAGTTAGCAATAAGCAGGGCACTCAGTGGTCAGGCAACTGTCTCTGAAACTCCTTCCTGATAATTCAGCCTGCAGGTACCTACCAAATTCCTTCAATTTAGCAGGCAATAAAGTTACAAAAAAAAAAAAAGACAAGCAAACATTTATTTCCCAGGTGGCCATACCATTTGCAGTTCAATTCTGATTCCCCTGGACTTTCCTCAAATCCCGTTAATTGGCCTGGGAGGCCCTCATGCTTTCTGTTTCAGAAAGCCACGTCTTTGTCATCATCCCACCATCATTGCCATAACTGTCAAGAACCCTAAAGTGTCTGACATTTGCCCTCCTTGTAAACCAAAAAGTTAGCCTGCCATAGTGTTGTGATGAAAGCGTGCGATTCCTTGGTCAAAGATGAGGTTTATTACAGCACTAGCAACAACCTGAGGTTATGTCAGTTCCCAGTTCCCATGGGGGGATGAGAGTAGGATCAGGTGACCTCTGCCCGTGCAGTAGGTCATGTTACAGGAGGACCCCAAGCTCAGGGACCCAGGATCTCTTTATAATGCCAAGAAGCACGCCTGCCCTTTGCTCCAGAGAGGGAAACTACCTTCACTGCCAAGGCTGCTTGCTATACAAAACCCTTTAAAAGGAACAAAGGGTAACTCGGTGCTTTGCTCACAGGTGTGCAGAAATATGAGAAACCCTCAGAGAACTGTCTCCATTAGCGAAAAGAAAGAACCAGCAACAACAATAGGGAAGCGGCACTTGAACACCTGGTGATTGGGAATCCCGTCCACAGCTCCTGCCATCCTGTGGGTTATGTACCTGGATGTATCGGGAGCTGATGCTCACACAAATACATTTCCAACCTTCCACAAGGTTGTGGAATAAAATTAAAATCCTCACAAGAAGAGGAAGAATCGAGAATTTCAGACATCGCAGTGACATCAGAAGTCAAGGTGTTTTTTTTTTTTTAATACTAGATTAAACTCAAGAGCTATTGAAAATTGTTGACGCACTATGATAGGTATTTGGGGATGCTTTTTACTGATCACTCTATAACTACGTGTTTTAAAGTTTTTTGTAATAATTAAAAATTTCTTTAAACAATGTGAAAATAACAGAATTCTCCATTGAAGAGAAAATGCTCAAGATAAAAACCTCTAATAGTTGAAGATGGTACAGCATATTTCGCCACCAGAAAATATCTACTGTGGTAGGGAGAAGAAAAATATGTATTTTTATCTGTAGATATTATTGAAATTTTAGTTTTAGAAATGCTTAAAGTATTTTATACTTATATATATTTACATATATATATATATAAATTTATATATATTTTATAAATATGGGGACAAAGACCTGGGATGAAAGAAAATTGAAGAATTGCATTTTAATGGATAGGCTTACCTGCTGAAGAGATCTGGGATCTAAACCAAACGTCACTAGGATTCCAGTGTTCACTGGGAACAAGGAGAAGAAGGAGCTTGCAAATGTTTACAGCAGAGATTGCTTCCATATAAAAAATGGAGCAAAACCAAACTGACCGTAAGAGGACTCCAGTCATTCGTTCTTTCACGATCAACCGGGCGTCACCACTGGGCTCGGTGAGTTTATCTAGAAAAAGAGAACAGGTTTAAAGATTTACTTTTTAAGAGAAGGGGAATGAACTCGTCGTCTTCAGTATTTTTCTTAAAATTATATTATCCTTCTGTTGTGATAGCTCTTATTTAGGATTTAAACATATTTACAGAAAGGAAGTAGAGAATGAAATCTGAAAGGGGACATGTACAGGTGACCCAGGTCTGAACTGATTCAGAGCAAATGAAATGATACCTCATCAAGCTTGGGAAACGATTAGAAAAGTAGCTAGTAAGTCTCTGCATGGGCCATCAGCAGACAGTAAGTGAGTCGTGGGAAAATTAACCTAACCTATGATTATAAAATGGTCCTCTCTGAATTATTGAAATCATTAGAAATCCTGGAAATAGAATCCTTACTGCCCTGTTCCTCTGACTGCTGTTTTATAACTGCCACAACCCCATATCCCAGGAAAGACACAGAAGGGTCAATAGGCTCTAAATTAAGAATTAATGGAAAAACTAAGATCCCTTAGAAAGATGATCACTGAGAAAGGGTATTATCAAAATATGTACAATCTTGACAAAGCCCAGGAGTGCTGTGTAGCTCTGTGCCAGCTGCGCCCAGCAGGGCAGCAGGTGAGGGCATAGTGAGGGGAGGGGAGCCGGGAGGAGACCCAGCTGGGACTGAAGCCGTGCTCTGTTCACTGGTCTGTGCCCTTGCTCCAAAAAGGGAGCGCCCATTCCTCCACTTGCGTGCCCAGAGGGCATGGTTTTCCTTACCCGCTTAAAGCCCTGTCTGTGCTAGCTGTGGCTCTCGAGTGAGAGCATCTCAAATCCTGGAATGTTTCAGGGCATCCATTGAAATTCTATGAAAGTAGTTTAAAGACAAATAAAAGATGGCATTACTTTATACAGTGGGTAGTAAACATATGGAACTCATTATCCTCAAGATGTTGCATAGTTTACAAATATAAATAGGATAAAGAAAGATTCAGATAAATTCATGCTTGTTAGATTCATATGAGCTGCTAGAGCATTGTTAGAAACACACAGGGAACGTCTCCAAATGCTTTCAGGGAAAACACCGTGTTTGTCTGCGAAATGTCCTGGAATACCAGTGCCCTGGGTTGAACAGGCAGCTCTCTGACTCCCCAAGTTTGTCAGCACCCACAGCACTCGGCTTAGATTTTAAGTAACTGAGGGCTAAGCTTCTGTATCATAAGGAATTTCTTTACATTAACAAATTACATAAAAATTTTTCTCCATGGTGGGTATGAAGTTTCATGTGATCTTGAACCTTTTCTTGAGAACGTGGAATTGTCATGACAAATGTGCATTTTGTACTGGGCTGTAAGAGAGTGCTATGTTAGGACCCAGCTCGGATGTGTGGCACTATTTGACCCTCACCTAGACCCACAGACTTATTGTGGTTGTGTTTTTCATTTCTTTCAGTATTTGTGCTTCCTTTACATAAGATTTTTTAATTCTTCTCTCCTGATGTTCAGGCTTCTCTTTTCAGCCTTGTGAGTGTGCTTGCAGGGAAAACTCTTTCACTCCTAATATGCAGCTCCCACCTCTTTGACTTCAGAGCAATGCGCCCAACTCCCTTCTGTATCGTGTCATCTCAGCTGTGCAACAGACCTCCCCTTAACTCCCGGCAGCCCTCAGAGGCCAAGCTGCACCTTTAACAAGCTTCACTGAAGTTTGGGGGGTAACAGATGAGAAGGACATCGCAGCACTGCTGCTGGACTTGGCTCCCTGGTCCCCAACCTCTGGGATCCAATCTGAGGTGAAAGCTAATATAATAGAAATAAAGTGCAAAATAAATGGAATGCACTTGAATTGTCCTGAAACCATCCCCTCTGCCTCCTGGTCCATGGCAAAATGGCCTTCCATGAAACCAATCCCTGGCGCCAAAAAGGTTGGGGACCCCTGAGCTACCAGATAAGCTTACCCCAAACCCAGCGAGGCTCAGACCCATTCTGAGTCCTCCACAACAATTTGCCTGTGTAGCTCCCACCCCTGTCCAGCTCAGGCCAACCCCAGAAGCAGGTCAAAGGTATCCACAACTCCAAGCTCAAGCCCACTACCGAGCTCCAGACATGGGAAGGAGGTGAGTCCCCCGGGTTGGCGCCCACTTCTCCAGTTATCATTGGCCTGGCAACTGATTACTTTTCCTAAGATGACACACCAACAGAATCATGAACTTGTCTCATGGTTCCCTGTAGGATAATGCATCAAAACACACCAGTACAGTAGCAATACATTCTAGATTATTTGACCTTAGGTCGCGAAGAGGCGGACACGACTGAGCAACTTCACTTTCACTTTTCACTTCCATGCATTGGAGAAGGAAATGGCAACCCACTCCAGTGTTCTTGCCTGGAGAACCCCAGGGACGGGGGAACCTGGTGGGCTGCTGTCTATGGGGTTGCACAGAGTCGGGCACGACTGAACCCACTTAGCGGCAGCGGCAGCCCACAGACAGGGCTTCCCAGGTGGCGCTAGTGGTAAAGAACCTGTCTGCCAATGCAGGGCGTAAGAGACTCAGGTTCGATCCCTGGGTAGGGAAGATCCCTTGGAGCGGGGCATGGCGACCCACTAGTATCCTTGCCTGGAGAATCCCATGGACCCTGGGGAGCTGGTGGGCTACAGTCCATGGTGTTGCAAAGAGTGGGACATGACTGAAGCCACTTAGCATGCACACAGCCCACAGACCTGAACAGTCTGGGCCCAGTTGAGGCCTACCAAGGGCATTTCAGTCCTTTGCGGGGCTGTCCACTAGTGACATGCAAACTTGCCTACTCCTTCTCCAGACAGTCTCCAGATTTTGCTTCTGAACAAGGGTGTGCACAGATCTCCAGATGAATTAGTGATACTTTATAGGCACAATAAAGCCTAAATTCACTCTTTGACGATAACTCCAAGCTCAAGCCCACTACCGAGCTCCAGACATGGGAAGGAGGTGAGTCCCCCGGGTTGGCGCCCACTTCTCCAGTTATCATTGGCCTGGCAACTGATTACTTTTCCTAAGATGACACACCAACAGAATCATGAACTTGTCTCATGGTTCCCTGTAGGATAATGCATCAAAACACACCAGTACAGTAGCAATACATTCTAGATTATTTGACCTTAGGTCGCGAAGAGGTGGACACGACTGAGCAACTTCACTTTCACTTTTCACTTCCATGCATTGGAGAAGGAAATGGCAACCCACTCCATTGTTTTTGCCTGGAGAACCCCAGGGACGGGGGAGCCTGGTGGGCTGCTGTCTATGGGGTCGCACAGAGTCGGACACGACTGAACCGACTTAGCGGCAGCGGCAGCCCACAGACAGGGCTTCCCAGGTGGCGCTAGTGGTAAAGAACCTGCCTGCCAATGCAGGGCATAAGAGACTTGAGTTTGATCCCTGGGTAGGGAAGATCCCTTGGAGCAGGGCATGGAGACCCACTGTAGTATCCTTGCCTGGAGAATCCCATGGACCCTGGGGAGCTGGTGGGCTACAGTCCACGGGGTCGCAAAGAGTGGGACACGACTGAAGCCACTTAGCACACACACAGCCCACAGACCTGAACAGTCTGGGCCCAGTTGAGGCCTACCAAGGGCATTTCTGTCCTTTGCGGGGCTGTCCACTAGTGACATGCAAACTTGCCTACTCCTCCTCCAGACAGTCTCCAGATTTTGCTTCTGAACAAGGGTGTGCACAGATCTCCAGATGAATTACTGATACTTTATAGGCACAATAAAGCCTAAATTCACTCTTTGACGATAATAAACATTTATCAAGGGAAATACAATGGGCAGAGATGTAATTCTTCAGATTACAAAACAGACATTTGTTGTTGAGTTATAAAACAAAGATGTTTAGCAACTCAGAGTCACCCTGATTGAAAATCACCAGTTCAGAACAAGGCCTTTGCTTAGATTTGACACCTAAATGACTCATTCTGTTGACTTTTCCCAAAATAAGAGAACAGTCTACCCTGAAGGCAAATTCTAGCTGTCATCTCTAGGCAGGAAAAAACTGACTATAGCTTTTAAATCCCTTTTCTCCATCCTCTGTCCATCAAGTTTCAAAGATGTTTAAGGCTAAGTTTTAGCGCATCTCCCCCTTAGGTAATGGTCTTTTAATAGATTCTAAAACACACTTATTTTATCTTATTCATTTTAATTATTACATTTCAACATCTCTGAAATCAGGATGCAATCCATGACAGTCACACTTTACCAATCACACTTTGCCAAGCAGTGTTCATGACATAGTTGCCTACATCCATGAGAAATGAGTCCATTAAAAAATGAGCCTGCTAAAAATATCATGACTTGGCTGTTCCCATCAGGGCCTGATTGGACAACTGCAGAGCTTTAGACAGCAAATCGTTTGAGGCTATCTGAGACAGTATAAACCTGTTGTCTGAAAGCCTTCCAGCGCCTCCCAGGAGGATTCATAAAGCTCCACATTTAAAACATGCATAATGGGTGTTACTGGCTTGGGAAACTTTGTTGAGCTAAAAATGGAACCCTTTTAAGAAATGCCGCCTCACCCATGCTCTTGGTGGCATGATGTCTGTAGAAAATCACAGATACCAGTTACCAATTCAAAAGTGATTCAAAACAATAAGCCTCTACATGTACAGAAGTTTCAGAGAATACTTTTTAACCAAAATATAGTTTGTTTGCAATGTTGTTTTCTGCTGAATAGCAAAGCGATTCATTTATGTACATATAGACATTCTTGTTCATATTCATTTCCATTATCATAGGCTTATCATAGGATATTGAATATAATTCCTTGTTCTATATGGTAGGACCTTCTCGTTTGTCCATGTCGTATGTAAGAGTTTGCATCTGCTAACCTCAACCTCCCGCTCCATCCCCCACCACCTTGACAACCGCAAGCCTCTTGCCCATGTCTGTGAGTCTGTTTCTGTGTGATAGACATATTCATTTGTGTCATACTTCAGAGTCCACATATAAGTGATATCAGATGATACTCGTCTTTCTCCTTCTGACTTACTTCATCTAGCAGAATAATCTTCAGGTCCATTCATGTTGCTGCAAATGGCACTATTTCGTTTTTTATGGCTGTGTATGGATCTCATCGTCTGTATTCATTCATCTGTGATGGACATTTAGGTGGCTTCCACGTCTTGGCTGTCGTGAAGAGTGCAGCCGTGAGCACAGGAATGCATGAATCTTTTCGAATTAGCGTTTTGTCCACATATGTGCCCAGGAGTGGGATGGCTGGATCGTATGGCAACTCTAGTGTTTAGTTTTTTGAGGAACCTCCGTACTGTTTTCCATAGCGGCTGCACGAACTTACATTCCCACCAACACTGTGAAGGGGTTGCCTTTTCTCCATGCCCTCTCCAGCATTTGTTATTTGTAGACCTTATAGTAAGGACCGTTCTGACTGGTGTCAGAATGGTTTGATTTGCCTTTTTTTTATTAGAATACTTTGTGTGCACCCTGAGTTGCTTAGTTGTGTCTGACTCTTTGCAACCCCGTGGATTGTAGCCTGCCAGGCTCCTCTGCCCATGAAATTTTCCAGGCAAGGATACTGGAGTGGGTTGCTATTCCCTACTCCAAGGGATCTTCCCAACCCAGGGATCAGACCTGCATCTTCTCCATCGGCAGGCAGAATCTTACCTCTGAGCCACCAGGCAAGCCCTATGAAATACTTTAACTGATTTATTTTGATTAATTTACCCTCTTCAGCATGCAAAAGAGCGACAGAAGATTTTTTTAAGTCTATGGTCTCAAATAACTCATTCTGAGCTATAAGAAAGCCTGAAGTCAGTTTGACAGTGTTTCCCTCCCCCACCCCCTGCCTAGACACATGTAAACGAATGGGTCATGTGACTGAAGAGTGCCCTCACCTGGCTGTGCTCTGTTTAAGTAGGCTGTGCATGATGCCAGTTCTGGCTGGAGGATGTGGGTGGAAAGTGACTTGTGTTACTTTGCAACCCAAGCATAGGAAAACTAGATCTCGATTGCTGGTCACTTTTCTTGGCCTAGTAAACCCTGAACCTCTCATAGAGATGATGGCGCCTTTATCACTCATGGCTCCTGAGTGACCAAGTCAAACAGAAGCCTCAAGGGACCCTCCTTGTAGCACGAAACAAACTTCTGTTGCGTAAGCCGCTGGTGTGTGGGGTTTGCTTTCGCCACACCCTGAGTCTAGCATATGCCTACTGTAATGCGACCTATAATGACCAATGATCGCTTACACTTGGCGAGATACAGTCCAGGCATACTTGGTGGTGTGCAAGTGCTCACCAGCCAGCACTCGTGGGCATGAGAGGAGTCCTTGACGTGTAGTATTTGTCTGTGTTTGTGGTGTGGTGTAAACACTCCATCATGTCCAATTTTGAGTTATCAATGGGACATCAACCAGCTTTCTAAATTCCAGCAAATTTAATAATTGACTCCTATGAACCAATGGCACCCCACCCCAGTACTCTTGCCTGGAAAATCCAATGGACGGAGTAGCCTGGTGGGCTGCAGTCCATGGGGTCGCTAACAGTCGGACAGACTGAGCGACTTCACTTTCACTTTTCTCTTTCATGCATTGGAGAAGGAAGTGGCAACCCACTCCAGTGTTCTTGCCTAGAGAATCCCAGGGACGGGGAAGCCTGGTGGGCTGCCGTCTATGGGGTCACACAGAGTCGGACACGACTGAAGTGACTTAGCAGCAGCAGCATGAACCAATATAAGTGGACTCCAGCATGCCACCAGACGTACGCTACCAACCTCCTCAGTTTATTTCTTCTCATAGAATATCTCTTGATTTTTAACACTCAACTTCACAGAACATACATCACTCTCAGCATATCATTTTGGGGCTGATATTTTTATGGGGAAAATACATGTTTACATACTCAAACCTCAGTAAAACATTTTTTAAAAGCAAATATGTACCACAGCTTTCTTATCCATTCATCTGCTGATGGACATCTAGGTTGTTTCCATGTCCTGGCTATTATAAACAGTGCTGCGATGAACATTGGGGTACATGTGTCTCTTTCTATTCTGGTTTCCTCGGTGTGTATGCCCAGCAATGGGATTGCTGGGTCATAAGGCAGTTCTATTTGCAATTTCTTAAGGAATCTCCACACCGTTCTCCATAGTGGCTGTACTAGTTTGCATTCCCACCAACAGTGTAAGAAGGTTCCCTTTTCTCCACACCCTCTCCAGCATTTATTGCTTGCAGACTTTTGGATCACAGCCATTCTGACTGGTGTGAAGTGGTATCTCATTGTGGTCTTGATTTGCATTTCTCTGATAATGAGTGACGTTGAGCATCTTTTCATGTGTTTGTTAGCCATCCGTATGTCCCTAGATGTCCATCAGCAGATGAATGGATAAGAAAGCTGTGGTACATATACACAATGGAGTATTACTCAGCCATTAAAAAGAATACATTTGAATCAGTTCTAATNGATAGTCAGAATCACGTGCACAGACTTTTAAAAGTGCACATCATCAATAAGGATGAGTTTCTGTGTCACTGGTACTAAGATGTGAAACTGATACTAAGAGCAGCTGGTAACTTCTGCGTCCGTTCTTTTATAATCACTAAGCTTGCTTAGTCATTTTATATCATGTCATTTGTTACTTACATGTACACACCTTACTATGGTTTCATTGACGTTTTCAGAAATTTGTTTGTGGTTTAGGGCCGATGTGTGACACATAATAATTTTTCCCATTTGAAATAATGGGAAACAGGAGTCCAGTCAGTTTGTTTCGTGTACAACAGCTGATTGTCAGTAATGAATTACTGTTGTGAGGTGGGAGATGTCGATTATGTAAATTCTAAGATCTTTAGGTCTTATGAGCTTCCATATGAATTTGATGACATCTATTTGCCTACTTGGGGAATTTTTTGCATAATTCTTGGTTTATAGTTGTGTTCCAGATGGACAGTACTGCCGGGGAGCTAAGTTGTGAATGGCTGAAGAAAAGAATTCCTACATTTATAATATAGTTAAAAATATATGGTACAACATTAGTTACTATCTATTCTGAGATGAGAAACAGGGTGGAATCTAATTAGTTCTGATTCATTGATGCAAAATAAGTCAGTCACCATTGAGAAGATGGTTAACAACCTTTGCTAGTTCATGTGCTCAGATGTCTTTCCTTTGGACTGAAGCTTCCATCTTTTGACCTTCTCAGTCCTGAGGAGTCGGAATGAGACTGAGACCCTTCTCTAGACTTCTCCCAGCACTGTCATTCCCCGACTCCTTTCATCCTGGGTAATGTCAATCTGCAGAGATGTGAAAAGACCATTTAAAGCAAGTTCACCTATTAAAATATACTTTTCTACCTGTCACAGGGTCTGACATTTTCCTGATAGCGCCTTATCCTTTGGTGTCCTGAAGATGTGGAGTCTTACAGATTCCCCGGGGAAAGGTTGCACCTTAAATTCTTTACCGTCTATTTCAGTGGAGGATGTTAAGATGGTTAGTTGAGGTCAAAGCCCTGAGAGAAAAGATCGACGTAACCTCTTAGGGAAAAGCACGTTCTAAGAAGGGAAAAGACAGGTGAGAAGGGACTAAGTCATACTTCATTTCCTTGTCAGTGTAATTTGGCATTCTCAAGACTTTGCGGACATTAAACCTAAGAGACCATGTTATCACTGCTCTAGCTGAAAAATCTGAAATTGTGTCGGACTCTTTGTGACCCCAGACTGTAGCCCACTAGGCTCCCCTGTCCATAATTCTGTAGGCAGGTATACTGGAGCGGGTTGACATCCTTCTCCAGAGGATCTTCCTGTCCCAGGGATGGAGCCTGGGTCTCTGGCACTGCAGGTGGATTCTTTCCCATCTGAGCCACCGGGGAAGGGGACGCCAATCCAGCTCCACACAGATTCCATACTCCCTCACGGAATAAATGCTGGCCAGTGAACAGAGCCAAATTATGATTTTCAAATGGCATCACAAGGCTCCTTTCCTCGTATACTGTGAATTTTGTGATTCCGTGCATGGGGTAGTATTGAATCTTATTCTCCTAATGCACTGTGTGCCCTTGCCTAGGCAAATAGGCGAATACCTGCAACTCCCTCAGCGCTTTCCTCTACATTGTAGATTCGACAGCCTGGTTTCTTTGAATGACCTGTGGACGAGTATCGTCGGTATCTCTTTGAAATACATTGAGGGGCTTCCCTGGTGGCTCAGTGGTTAAGAAGCTGCCTGCCAATGCAGGGGACACGAATTTGATCCCTGATCCAGAAAGAAAGATCCCACAAGCCGCAGGGCGACTTAGCCCAGGCACCGCCACTACTGAGCCTGAGCTCTAGAACGCAGGTGCCGCAACTGCTGAGGCCCATGTGCTGTAGAGTCCGCGCTGCTCAGCAAGAGGAGCCACCGAGATAAGAAGCCTGTGCACAGCAACTAGAAAGTAGCCCTGCTTGCTGCAGCTAGAGAAAGCCTGGGTGCAGCAGCAAAAAGACCCTGCACAGCCAAAAATGCAATTAATTAAATAATAATTTTTAAAACGCATCATTTGATGCATACTTTAAAAAGAGGGAAATATTTCGTATATTGAATAGACTCTCAGGCCCATCCCATACCTACTAAATCAGAATCTGTATTTTGATCCATCCCGATGGTAAAGTGTCTGTCTACAGTGCGGGAGACCCGGGTTCGATCCCTGGGTCGGGAAGATCCGCTGCAGAAGGAAATGGCAATCCACTCCAGTACTATTGCCTGGAAAATCCCATGAACAGGGGAGCTTGGTAGGCTACAGTCCATGGGGTCGCAAAGAGTCCGACACGACTGAGCAATTTCACTTCCAGGTAATTGAAAGGCACACTGACATTTGAGGAGACTTGTCAGCAGTACTCGGAAAGCTAAGGAAGAAGCTCTAAGGACTTCTTGACTATCTCTCAAATGAGCACTTCGTAGGTATCTGTACTCGGTGCTTTGCAGACATCTGACAGTTTTTTTTTTTTTAATCACTGAAGAGAACACCTGTGGTCCTCTTTCTTGCTAAGTCGCTTCGGTTGTGTCCGACTCTGCAGGCCTGCAGACCACAGCCCGCGAGGCTCCTCTGTCCATGGGATTCTCCAGGGAAGGATACCGGCAGGTGTTGCCGTGCCCTCCTCCAGGGGAGCGTCCCCACCCAGGGATCAAATCCTTGTCTCCAGCATCTGCTGCGTTGGCAGGAGGATTCCTTACCTGTGGCACCTGGTCTTTCAGGGCTACACAGAGTTGGACTGCATGGCTCGTAAGAGTCGAGGCTATTCAGGAATGACTGATCAGAGTTCCAGCCTGTTTGCACTGAATACTTCTCCCTGGTATATGACAAGGCCTTCTTCTCTATATTCAGTTTGCTTCAGGGTTACTGTGGAATACTTGGGCCTCAAGTTCTCTCTGTATTTCTATGTTGTACATACAACCTGTCCAATGATAGTGCTAATCACACAGAGACATTCTTTGTTAGTTGACCATTTAATACTATGATCATTTCATATCTAAGGCACTTTAATGTTTGAAATAATTCTGTATTGCTTAAAGCACTGTGTAGTCCTAGAATCATCACATCTCGGGGTTTTTACATAAGGCTTCAGGATATCTTAAATACACATCACATTTGCTGCTAGACACCCAACAACTGGTCCGCTTCCCTCTATTTGAACATTTCTAATGACATGACAGACAAAATACCACTGAAATGGCACAGTTCAGATTGAGCCTTGAACCCACACCTGGTCTCAGGATTTAATGAAGCCCAGGTTCTTTATGTCTCGTTGAAGAAAGAATTCAGTGAGAGACAAAGTGATAGGTTAAGAAGTGGATTTATCTACAGAGATACTCATCCGTTAGAGAGAATGCAGCCTGTCTCAAAAGGTAAGAGTAGTGTTGAAATATGGAGTGGTTAGTTTTTGTGAGCCGGGTAATTTCATAGGCTAATGAATGAGAGGATTATTCCAACTATTTTGGAGAAGGGGCAGGGACTTCCAGGAATTGATCCACTGCCCACTTTTGGGCATTTTGTGGTCAGAACTGTCATGGGCCTGATGCGTGTGTCATTTAGCATGCCAATGTATTATATACAATAATGAGGCGCAAGGTCCACTGGGAAGCCAAATCTTCCACCATCTTGCATCTAGTTGGTTCTAACCAATTTTTGTCATATCATCTTTGACTATGTCATTCTTTTAAAGGTTAAGCCCTGTCCCCTTAGTCCTTGTTTCACCTCCTCCTAGTTTTGAATAGTTGTAATTCATGAAAACTCTTTCTTACTCTGGATTAAAATTTATTATCTAGTTGTCTTTATAATTGTTTATTTATTGCAGTTATTAATTCTACATTATATTTCCCTTAGCTGGTTGATATATTCTTTCTTGTTGCTAAGAAAATTGGGAGCCAAGACACAGAAATATTACAGCACGGTTCCAAAGGCCATCAGAAAGCACATGAAAGAAACCAAGACAAGAAACTCTCCTTTCTTTCTAATTTATGGTTCTGTTCACCAGACTGTCTGCCAAGAAATACTGCTCTGTGACCAACACTATGATAATAACGCAAGCAAAAACATCAGTCCCTGGGAAAGATCATGGATCAGGGTGTGGTAAAAATCCAGAAACTGTGTCCCTCCCTTTTGGGGTCAGAAATCTGGCAGCCACCCTGGGGTAGGATCTGTGGCCAGAATCCAGCATGGGGAGCTGATGCATTCCCACAAGGAGATCTGACTCTCTGGCAGCTGGCAGTTCTCCTTTGTGAAATGGGTGTTCCTGGCACTCCATGAAAGTCCTCCCGCCCTCCACACTCTTTTTTCTCTCCACCCCCGCATTCCACACCCTGCAGCACACACCCTCCCACGCCTACTTCAATAAAACCCCTCCCTAACATACCTTCTGCACACACACATGCCCCCACAGCTTCCTCTGCAGACATGCCCACGCCCCTCTAGGAGGCCCACCAGGCAGCCCCAGGCTTTCTGTCTCATGCCCTCGTCCTTGCTTCCACTCAGCCTCCGCAGGGCACCTTATACCACACCTACCACCCTTACCTCCAGTTCTCACATCATTTCTGTTTTACTTCGGGATTTTCCTTCCCTTCATTCCAGCTCAGCCCACTTGGCTCCCAGGGCCTGGGAAGGCTGGCACTGTACTCTTATTCCACACATGTGTCAGCTGGAGCTGTCACAGGCAAGAGAGTCAGCCTGCATGTGCCTGCCTGTTCTTCTCCCATAGCCAGTCTAAGACGGAGGATGGCAAGGAGCTGGCAGTCAGTCCCATTTCTGGAAACTGCAAGAACTCTTGTTTTCCCTCTTGAAATTACCGAAGGGACAGGGCTGGCTCTACGGCAGTCACCATCATCCCTCCTTCCCTCTAACTCTGTCGCAGGCTTTTCTGACCCTCCTTCAGATGCCCTTACCTTATGGGGCCCGGGGGTGGCATCTGTTGCATGCTGTTCATTGTAACCAATCACTCAGGGTAGGAGACCCTACAGAGGTTATAAAGGGCAATGGAAGAGGGGAATTAGTTTGATCATGTTTAACCAGATCTTTAGACTTCCCTAGTGGCTCAGACAGTAAAGCGTCTGTCTACAATGCAGGAGGCCCGGGTTTGATCCCTGGGTTGGGAAGATCCTTTGGAGAAGGAAGTGGCAATCCACTCCAGTACTATTGCCTGGAAAATCCCATGGACAGGGGAGCCTGGTAGGCTACAGTCCATGGGGTCGCAAAGAGTCGGCCACGACTGAGCGACTTCACATTCACATTCATTTAGATAATTTAAATATATGCTAATCTCCTGGAATCTACCTACAGTCATAATACTGGGAAAAAAGTGCTGAATCAATGAAATACAGCATGTGTCAGTTTACAGAACCTCTATGCTTGTAGTACCTGATATCTTCACTAGGATCTGAAAGTGGCACTCTTGGGCCAATGATTTGCCACAGTTGCTTCGGTTTCTTATTTTTCCTGGCGAGGCAGATGGCAGTTTGGCTAAATAAATCTTAAGAACAATAGGCATCCTTTATTCCTTCTATACTAAGAACTCTTGAATTTTTAATAACAGCCGGTGTTTACATCAACTAAATATTAAGCAGCAGCCTACCACCTTGCGTTGGACATTAAACAAGCAAGTAAAATAGATATTGTTTTTGTTCACTGAAAATTTACTGTCTAAAAAAAGATATCAATAGGACANCACCACCAATATAGTAGTCTACACACTGGACTCATTGCTTCATAAACATCATCTGTGCTTTCCCACACACTCCTGGGGTCCTGTCATTTATACATCCCTCACAGTTCCCAGCCACCAAGTCACATGTCATTTTATAGTTGTTGAATAAATGTTTGCTGAGGGTAACCTTCATGAGAATAGTGCAATTGTATGTGGGGGTGGGAGGGCAGAAGTAGAACTTGGCAGCTCCTGGAATTAAAGAAAGTACGTCATGCCCTCTGAACTTTCACAGTGCCTGCTGTTTCCTTACATTAAGCCATCGCCCTTCAAGTGTTCTTATTCACCAACACTGTTTTTTCCGTTGCCATAACTGCCCAGTAATGTTAATACGTTTCATGGCTTTAATATGTGCTTATTCAGCTCCACATGTCCAGGCTTCACATATCTTTGGACTGGGTTTTACCGGAGACTTAACAGGTTGCCATCGCCACATGTATCCAAAACATGCAGAAAACAACTCAGCACAGTACAAGTGGAGACTAGAGCCAGACCCCCACAAACCAGTTAATTCATCCTCAGTTCAGTCCATCGTAGAAACACTGTTGTCAGGGGTATATACGCATTCACTTTTCCTTAATTTCTTCCCTCCAAGGGAACAGTTCATCTCTCCCATCCTCTTAATGCTTTGGAGCATTTTGTTGCTTCCTGTTTTATTTAATATCTATATTTATTCATTTAATACTGATAATAGTTACATGTATAAACAGGGCACAGTAAGAAATTGAAGATGATTTAATAATAGAACAGTTACAATAGTATGTTTTAGTAAAAGTTGGGTGAATGTGTGAATGTTCGCAACATAGCTAAAGCTCTTTTGTCTTCACTGAGTACTTATCATGTACTACGGCTATAACTTTTGCAGTTTGAGGTGCCACCACAAAACTAGCATGAATTTCTTTTTCCTGCTTCACAATGTCACAGGTAGAAGGTTCACTCTTACCATAGGTGTTAGGACCCTTTGCATATGATTGTGTTCTTTCCTTATTAAGTCAAGAACTCTCACTTTTTCACTTAAAAGAAGCACTCTGTGGCTTCGGTATACTCGAATTGCGGGCATCACTGCTTTTGCGCCTCGGGGCCATCGAGTAAACTAAGGGTTACCTGCACAGGGGCACAGCTGCAGCAACAGCCGCCGCTGTTGGTCTCATCGCCCAGGTGGCCTCTCCATGACAAGCAGGAGGGACATGCTGAAGAAAGGGATGACCCACGTCCCACGCAGGATGCAGCTGGATGACGAGAGACTGTCACTCTGCTCAGAAGGGCACACGATTTAAAGCGTATGAGTTGTTTATTTCTGGAGTTTGCCATTTAATAGGTCTCATCGCCCAGGTGGCCTCTCCATGACAAGCAGGAGGGACATGCTGAAGAAAGGGATGACCCACGTCCCACGCAGGATGCAGCTGGATGACGAGAGACTGTCACTCTGCTCAGAAGGGCACACGATTTAAAGCGTATGAGTTGTTTATTTCTGGAGTTTGCCATTTAATGTTTTTGTGCCTTGGTTGACCATGGGTAACCACAGAAAACATAACTGTGGGTCAGGGGGGACTACTGCACTGTTTTTAGCCATTAATGTCAATGTCTGCCTTTTCCTAACCAACATTTAAAAAAAATAAGAATCATAAGAGAGCAATTTTAATTTCATCTCACCCACTTGACCACCTTATATCATGAGTTAGAGGTATTTACAAACTGTGAAATGGCTCATAAGGGAATAATGAAAGAGAAGAAAAAGTTTTGAAAGTTCTATGAGCTAGATGATCAGGTCATGAACAGATAAGAGCTTTTTAAAAAAATCTGTATATTTTGTGAATCTTTAGTAATATATCACAAGGAAATTCTGTTTTTAGTAGAGTAAGTAAAAAGTTCCTTGGACTGCAAGGAGATCAAACCAGTTACTCCTAAAGGAAAACTTTTGCGCCTCGGGGCCATCGAGTAAACTAAGGGTTACCTGCACAGGGGCACAGCTGCAGCAACAGCCACCGCTGTTGGTCTCATCGCCCAGGTGGCCTCTCCATGACAAGCAGGAGGCACGTGCTGAAGAAAGGGATGACCCACGTCCCAGGCAGGATGCAGCTGGATGACGAGAGACTGTCACTCTGCTCAGAAGGGCACACGATTTGAAGCGTATGAGTTGTTTATTTCTGGAGTTTGCCATTTAACGTTTTTGTGCCTTGGTTGACCATGGGTAACCACAGAAAACATAACTGTGGGTCAGGGGGGACTACTGCACTGTTTTTAGCCATTAATGTCAATGTCTGCCTTTTCCTAACCAACATTTAAAAAAAATAAGAATAATAAGAAAGCGTATGAGTTGTTTATTTCTGGAGTTTGCCATTTAACGTTTTTGTGCCTTGGTTGACCATGGGTAACCACAGAAAACATAACTGTGGGTCAGGGGGGACTACTGCACTGTTTTTAGCCATTAATGTCAATGTCTGCCTTTTCCTAACCAACATTTAAAAAAAATAAGAATAATAAGAGAGCAATTTTAATTTCATCTCACCCACTTGACCACCTTATATCATGAGTTAGAGGTATTTACAAACTCTTAAATGGCTCATAAGGGAATAATGAAAGAGAAGAAAAAGTTTTGAAAGTTCTGTGAGCTAGATGATCAGGTCATGAACAGATAAGAGCTTTTTTAAAAAATCTGTATATTTTGTGAATCTTTAGTAATATATCACAAGGAAATTCTGAGTTTTTAGTAGAGTAAGTAAAAAGTTCCTTGGACTGCAAGGAGATCAAACCAGTTACTCCTAAAGGAAATCACTCCGAATATTCACTAGAAAGACTGATGGTGAAGGTGGAGCTCTAATTCTTTGGCCACCTGATGCAAAGAGCCAACTTATTAGAAAAGACCCTGATGCTGGGAAACATTGAAGGCAGGAGGAGAAGGGGGCAACAGAGGATGAGATGCTTGAATGGCATCATCGACTCAATGGACAAGAGTTTGAGCAAGCTCCACCAGATGGTGGAGGACAGAGAAGCCTGGTGTGTTGCAGTCCATGAGGTCTCAAAGAGTCTGACACAACTCCGCAACTGATCAACAACAGCAAAGTGAAGAGGATTTTAGTTTCTTACACCAGACACTTCAGAATTTAAGCTTCAGTGTTTGGTTTTTTTTTTTTTCTGTCTTCAGCAATATTTGTTAGAGATAGCAGAGCTTCCTGTTGGAAACGTTTCTACATTAAGCAGAAAGATTTGCCTTTCATTCCATGTGATCCACTGTCAACCACAGGAGGTACATCTGAAGCAGCACATCAAACCTCTGAAAGAGTTTGTACAGCTAAGATAAATAAAACTCTGGATACCTAGCAGGACTTTAATGACCGATACAAACAAAAAGTCTAAGAACTTAAGCTTCAGTTTAAAAATAATTGAACAAAGCTTTGCGGGGTTAGGTGTGAGGCTAGAGTGGTGAGACGGTAGGGCAAACCATTTTGGGGGGATGGAGGGGAACTGAAATTCTGGGAAGAGAGCCACAGTCCTGAAAGTAAATTCAGAATTGTCTGGGGCTGGAGGGTGAGGCGGGCTGGATGGGGAGATTCCAGTGATGGCTGACAGGTGTGGGATTTCTCTTTGAGGTCATGAAAGTTGTCTAAAATTGATGGGGGTGGTAGGTAACACAACTCGGACAGTCCTAAAAGCCACTGAATTGTAACTTTAAATGGTTGAGTTGAATGGTATGTGAATTGTATCTTAATTGTTAAAAGACAGAGAGAGACAGAGTCAGTAAGTGTTTGGTTTGAGAATTTAATCCAACTCATTCTAATCTGACTCATTCCACTCCAATTCTGAAGCCATTCTTTTCTTTCTTAATTTTTATTTGGAGTATAGTTGCTTTACAGTGATGTGTTACGTTCTGCTGTACAACAAAGTGAATATGCTGTGTGTACACATAAGCCTCGCTCCCGCCCTCCCCCAATCCCACCCCCAAAGTCATCGCGGAGCGCCGAGCTGAGCTCCGTGTGCGATTCGGCAGCTTCCCAGCAGCGCCTGTGTCACACGTGGTGATGTACACACGTCAGCGCTGCTCTCCCAGTGCGCCCCGCGCGCCCCTTCCCTTCCATTCTCTATCTGCATCTCTGTTCCTATCATGGAAATAGGACACTGGTGAAACCATTTTTTCTTTTCATAAGTATATAGATCTTAACTTCTGTCAGGAAGAATGTAGAAGGAATCTGAGTTCATATTATTTCTTTTGTGGAACAAACAGGGGCTTGAATAGCAAGCTACTATATCTTTGATTCAATTTCTGTGTATCTTTCAATAAGTTTAAGAAAAGAGATGTGTTGTTGCAGGATTAAATATAAAATTTAGAAAACAAAAGTAAAAGAAAATTCACATAATGATGTCATTTAAAAATTGTGCCATAGACTTCCAAAGGCAAGGAAAGAAAGAGGGAAGGAAACACACCAGATTTGAATCCCAGCTCTGTAGCTTTCTAGCTGGATAATGTTAGGCAAAATACTAACCATTCCAAGCTTTGTTTTTCTCCTTTATAATGGAGGCTTTTATAATGCTGCAGGGTTATTCTGAAGATTAGAGATAATGTGTAAAATTGCCTGGCAAATAGAGGGCATTGAATTATTGAATAGAGGGTAGTAATTATTATTATAAAGGACACATGTTGAATGCCTATCATGGGCCCAACATCTCATTCATGTTATTTTATTAATCTTGAGAAAATGTGCAGCAGTCAGAATAGGCTTGGTTATACTGCAATAACAGACAATGTCAAAGTCTCAGTGGCTTAAAAAAAATCTCAAAGACTTATTTCTTACTAAGTTCACAAATCCATCACAGGATGGCTTCAGGCTTTGCTCCGTGCCACCCTTAGTCTAGGACTCACTTGAAGAGCTGGTATGATCTGAGATAAACAATGCACCTGCAGTGCAGGAGATGAGGGTTCGATCCCTGGGCTGGGAAGATCCCCTGGAGAAGGAAATGACAGCCCACTCCAGTATTCTTGCCTGGGAAATCCCATTATCAGAGGAGCTGGGTGGGCTACAGTCCATGGGGTCGCAAGAGTCAGACATGGCTTAGCAACTAAATGACAACAAATGGCTTAGCAACTAAATGACAGATCTGAAGTATTTATGATCATATGGCAAAGGCAAAAAAGAAAGAAGCATATTAACACACAGATCCTTGAAATGTATGCCTGGAGATGACACTTGTTACTTTTGTTTCCATTTCACTGGCTAAAGAAAGTCATATGGCTATATCTGTCTTCAGTGGACCAGGACATTACATTTTTACCCTGTGCATAGCCGATGATAAAACAATATCTGTCAACAATCTTAAAAACAACATTTATCAAGAATCACAATCTTATGAGGAATTTTTTTATTGTCAATTTTAAAATAAGTAATTGAGGTACAAGGAACTTGCCTGTAGCTATTTAACTAGGAAGTGGCAGAATAAGAGATTCAAAGCCAAGTCATGTGTTTCCTGATCATTCCAACCGGACCCTGAAAACTGAAAATATTCTACCTACAAGGATATGTGAATATGTCTTCCTCCCCACACTCATAGAAAAATATGCACATTTCCTTTGGGAACAAATTGATACTGCCTTCTTAGAAACCAATTTGGAACAAAAACATTAAGAATCATACACTGTTCACATACCCTTTGACCTAGTATTCCCAGTTCTGGGAATTTTCCTAAGGGAATCATTCCAGGAAGATTAAAAAAAATACATACTTATGGAAAAATCTTTTGTGACATTGTAAAGAACTGGAAAGAATCTACATTCTAAATAATAGGAAGAGTCAAAGCATTATTGATTATACACACATTAATTATG
Organism: Oreotragus oreotragus; assembly: GCA_006410675.1. Lineage (NCBI taxonomy): Eukaryota > Metazoa > Chordata > Mammalia > Artiodactyla > Bovidae > Oreotragus > Oreotragus oreotragus. The sequence goes on along the minus strand of SJYX01018641.1, from coordinate 88,680 downwards.
ATAAAGCTGTTGCCTTATAATTTTGAAGACCATGTAATAACATGGGGTAAAAGCTTTTGATTGATATAATGTTAAGTAAAAAGCAAAGTAAAATGGCTTTTACTGTATCACAACTCTGTGACACATTTGTGTGGCAAAGCTACACACTCCACATTTGTTCTCTCTTTTCTCCTTCTGGTAAAAGAAACCCCACCTCCAGATTTAGCTGGTCCCAGCCATGGAGGACATTTCCCAGCTTCCTTTGAGTCTAGGTATTGCCCCATAACTAGGTTCTTACCAATAGAACATAAGCTGAGGATATGTGTACACTCCCCAGTTTTGACCAGAAATGTTCTCCATCCTTATTTAACCCCCACGGAGAAGTCAGTGGCACCCCACTCCAGTTCTCTTGCCTGGAAAATCCCATGGACGGAGGAGCCTGGAAGGCTGCAGTCCATGGGGTCGCTAAGAGTTGGACACGACTGAGCAACTTCACTTTCACTTTTCATTTTCATGCATTGGAGAAGGAAATGTCAACCCACTCCAGTGTTCTTGCCTGGAGAATCCCAGGGACAGGGGAGCCTGGTGGGCTGCTGTCTCTGGGGTCGCACAGAGTCGGACACGACTGAAGCGACTTAGCAGCAGCAGCAGCAGCAGCAGCAGGAAGGAAATGGTGACAACTGAAAAAGTTGCCTTAGATTCAAAAATGAAAGTAACACATTAACGGAAATAGGAATTTTTTATTTTTTGTAAAACTTCAATATAGTTTACAGCATATTAAAAAGCAGAGACATTCCTTTGCCAACAAAGGTCCTTCTAGTCAAAGCTATGGTTTTTCCAGTAGTAACATATGGATGTGAGAGTTGGACTATAAAGAAGGCTGAGCACCGAAGAACTGATGCTTTTGAACTGTGGTGTTGGAGAAGACTCTTGAGAGCCCCTCGAACTGCAAGGAGATCCAACCAGTCCATCCTAAAGGAAATCAGTCCTGAATATTCATTGGAAGGACTGATGCTGAAGCTGAAGCTCCAATACTTTGGCCACCTGATATGAAGAACCGACTCATTTGAAAAGACCCTGATGCTGGGAAGGATTGAGGGTGGGAGGAGAAGGGGATGACAGAGGATGAGATGGTTGGATGGCATCACCTACTCAACGGACATGAGTTTGGGTAAACTCCGGGAGTTGCTGATGGACAGGGAGGCCTGGCATGCTGCTGTCCATGGGGTCGCCAAGATTCAGACACAGTTGAGAGACTGAACTGAAAACTTCTTTAATATAATTTTTGTTATTTTTAAAAGGTAAGAAAGTGTTTTAGCTATAGTCTTAATGTCATTAATAATCAAAACAAATATTGCCTTTCTAAAAGGAAAATAGATCTCATATTTGTGGAGCTGTTTGAGGAAAACCTAAAACATGTTTCCACTGGCTTCTAGTGGCTTCCCTGGTGGTGCTAGTGGTAAAGAACCCACCTGCCAGTGCAGGAGAATAATAGACAAGGCTTCAGTCCCGGATCAGGGAAGATCCACTGGAGGAGGAAATGGCAACCCACTCCAGTATTCTTGCCAGGAAAATCCCATGGACAGAGGAATCTGGCGGGGTACATTCCACGGGATCGTAAAGAGTTGGACACGACTGAAGCAACTTAGCATACATGTAAATGACNGATCCACTGGAGGAGGAAATGGCAACCCACTCCAGTATTCTTGCCAGGAAAATCCCATGGACAGAGGAATCTGGCGGGGTACATTCCACGGGATCGTAAAGAGTTGGACACGACTGAAGCAACTTAGCATACATGTAAATGACATTTTTGCTCCTGTCTGGGCAGTTTACAGTTTTGAACCACTAGGAATGATTAGGAACATGAATGGAAATGGATGCAGAAGGCATGCCGCAGTGTTAGGGGTAGAGATACCAAGAATCTGTACTGCCCTGGGGCAACGTGAGACTGTCAGGCGGTGGCAGGGGGAGGAGAGATGGTGATATCATGAGTACAGGTTATTAAGGGAGAAAATGGGAGAAAGGGAGGGAAAAGAGACAAGCTAGTTACTGTTCAGTTTTACTATGTCTAACACCTTTCCTTTCGTAATGCTACTGTGGAACATAGCATTTATTCGTTCAAAGCCCTGTGGTTTGTCTTCAGGGACCAGCATTTTAAAGTTATCTACCAATGCAAAACCTGGCAAATTTTGCATACCTGGAAGAATTCTTTTTTTAAATTGTATTTATGTATGTATTTTTGGCAGTGCTGGGTCTTCATTGCTACGCACAGGTCATCTCTAGTTGCGGTGAGCAGGGGCTCCTCTCTAGTTGAAGCGGGTGGGCTTGTTGTGCTGGCTTCTCTTGTTGCAGCGCATGGACTCCAGGGCGCACAGCTTCAGTAGCTGCGCCTCTGGGGCTCTAGAGCACAGGCTCGGTAGTGGTGGCGCATGGGCTTAGCTGCTCCGTGGCCTGTGGGATCTTCCCAGACCAGGGATCAGACCCATGTCTCCTGCATTGGCAGGTAGATTCTTTACCACTGAGCCAACAGGGAACCCCCAAACCTGGAAATTCTTTAATAGAGAAGATTGTCACAGCTACCTCTGGTTTTAAAGGAAAAGACTTTAATTTAAGTAGAAGATATGGTGGGCTTCTCAGGGCTTCTCTCCTGGAGAAAGGAATGGCAATCCAACCTGGTATTCTTGCCTGGGAAATCCCATGGACAGAGGAGACTGGCAGGCTACAGTAGAGGGGGTCGCAAAAGAGTAGGACACAACTTAGCCGGTAAAACAAACAAAGCTAAAGATATACTGATAGCTATCATTTACTGATCACTTACTCTAAGCCAGCTATTCCAAGTACATTATATATTTTAACTTATTAATTCTTCCAAATTCCTATTAAATAGGTATGATTTTTTGCCGGGAGCCAGCATGAGGAATCCCACCCGTGACAAGATCATACGGCAGAGGCCTGATGGGCAAGGCGAGTCAAGCCTCAGGGTTTCCCCCTGGTATTTCCTGAGCATGTACCCCCAAAATAAGAATCTGCCTGCCTTATTGTACTGTGCTTTTCCACTCTTCTGACACACTCTGGAAAAAGTTAACTCAGGGCTTTAGTCTTCTGCATTTGAAAGGGATGTTTCAGTTCAAACCCCCTCTGATAACTCTCTAGCTTGCCTAATAGGTTCCCCTGGACTTTGTACAGCTTGTGAATTGCTTGCAGCCCCCCAACCGCGAGAGGCACAGGAAGCGTAAAACATCCTAGGAATGTAGGGGCTTCCGAGGAGTCCAAATCATTACAATAGGACTGATTAAAGGTTTCATTTGTTGAGCCAATACTTGCTGCCAAATTTTCATATCTTTTATTTGTAGACATAGTTGGTATATAGAAAAAACAGATAGTGGCCCTGGCATTAGCAACATTAGATCTTTGAGTTAAGTACTTTCTTTGTTATAACCCACTGCACCTTTGTTCTACAGGAATGTAACTTTATTTATTACTTTGAGGGTGATGCAGAGTAAAGAAAAAACTCTTCTAGGGAAAAAGAGTTTTCTGGTTGATAGATATTTATCTAGGAAGAGAGCCATAAAAATGTTAACAGGCCTCTTGGCCAGAAGATAATGTAAACCACCTGAGACCTTTTGTATACGGGAAGGTATGCAAAAAGAAAGCCTGGTCTCAGTGAGGGTCAGGACTGCTGCCCCTGCATAACTCTGCATATTCCATTATTTCTTGATGTACAACTTGGGGTATATAAGCTGCTTTTGAAAATAAAGTATTGAGTCTTGCACCGTTGCTGGGCTCCCCATGTCGTTCTTTTCTCCCCTTTTCCAGCTGAATTCCCATCTGGAGCGGGGAGGCTCACCATGTCTACTTACTTGCCCTGGCTTCTAAGATCCACGCGAAAGGGAGCCTAAGGTAGGGCACCCTTTGATATTCAAGTGGGTGCCGGTGGCCTAACGTAGATGGTGCAAACCTCTTGTCTCAAGGTTTTATTGGTTTTCCCTGTAAACCAAGTTATTCAGCATCTTTTATCCACTAATATTTCCTGCTACACTATCCATTTCTAATCTCTCTCTATATCTGTAGTTAAGTTTTTTCCTAGGACGCCGATTCTGTCCCTGCTTCGAATTCATTGGATCCACCGGGGCTGGACCCCAGCAGTTATTTTTATCTCCACTTTACAGAAAAGGAGACTAAGGCACAGAGCACTTAAGCAATTTTCTCAAGTTCACACAACTAATAGATGGAAGTCAAGCAGTTGCTTCAGAATCTGATTTACCTTCTAGCTATGTGCCCATAATCATTGAATTATTAAATCNGGCTGCAGTCACCATCTGCAGTGATTTTGGAGCCCCCCAAAATAAAGTCTGACACTGTTTCCACTGTTTCCCCATCTATTTCCCATGGAGTGATGGGACCGGATGCCATGATCTTCGTTTTCTGAATGTTGAGCTTTAAGCCAACTTTTCCACTCTCCACCTTCACTTTAGTCTTCCTTAATATATATTGTGTCAGCTTTTCTGGCAGTATATATGAAATAATGAATTGACAGATTGTTTTTGTTTGAAATGAATTACACAGCAGTTACTAAAAGCATGTTGTAAAGACTGCTGTTTCCCTACCAAGTACTCATTCTCCTCTGTCAAATTAATGAAAACTCCCAGCTCAAGCTGGACATCATGTCACCTACCTAAAAGACCATAACTTGCTACCGAGTTTCCAGCTACTGATCATGTGACTGCATTCTGCATAAGGAGACTTAAATGGGGAGAGGACAGTGATTTCTACCAAGTCTTCCTAAAAGAGAAAGGGCACACCCTTTCCCTCCTCCATCCTGCTCTTTGAGGTGTGGATGTTCTGGCTTGCATTCCCTGAGCCTTAGCAATAAAACAGCAGGATCTTTGATGATTATGAAGCCACCATGCTAGCCTTGGGTTACTTTCTCCAGAATTCTTTTTGCAAGGGGGAGGAATCTGATTGTTTAAACAACTATCTTGGGGTCTCTATTAAGTTACTTGCAGCTGAATTTAATAATTCAAAATCATACATAAACTTGCTGCTGCTGCTAAGTTGCTTCAGTCGTGTCTGACTCTGTGCGACCCCATAGACTGCAGCCCACTAGTCTCCTCCGTCCCTGGGATTCTCCAGGCAAGAACACTGGAGTGGGTTGCCATTTCCTTCTCCAATGCATGAAAGTGAAAAGTGAAAGTGAAGTCGCTCAGTTGTGTCAGACCCTCAGCAACCCCATGGACTGCAGCCTTCCAGGCTCCTCCGTCCATGGGATTTTCCAGGCAAGAGTACTGGAGTGGGGTGCCATCGCCTTCTCTGATACATAAACCTAATGCTACGTAATTTCCAGTCAGATGTGGAAGACACTGAAAACCATCTGAAGGCATGCAAATTAAACTATTCTTATAAATTTAATAAGGAAGCAACTTTCTTCAGACTTTAAAGAGCTGCCAGTCCTTATAATGGATTTTTATGGCACCTGTTAAGGAAATGATTCCCAACCTTTTTCATGACAGGGCACTCAAAGAAAAATTATAATCAGCATTCAGATCTGCATAAAACAGGCTATTCTTGACCAGAGGCTACTAATTCTGGGTGCCTGCCTACCCTAAGCAATTCCTAAGGGATCCTAAGAGATCAATTTCTCAACCTCCCTTCCTAAGCATAGCTGAGCTTTAATGGGAAACCACAATGGATAAATTGGCTCTAATTACTATTAGATAAAATTTGGATCTGGAACTTTTTCAAAAATCAGTAAGGCTTGAGAAAAGTCCTGTAAGTAAAGTGTGTACTTTACTTTATTGTTGAAAAAAAAAACAAAACAAAACAAAAAAAATAGATTCATGCAAAGCTAGCCAGATTACACAAAGGGTATTTCTTATTTCACATAAGATTTTTTTTATGACTTCATTCTATATGTTCATGCTAGGTATTTCTTTTATACCCAAAGTGTATTGGGAGGGTCCTTGTGAGTCAAGCAAAGAGGCGTTTCAAAGAGTGAGTTTATGCTCCTGAACACTAGTGCCTGAATTCTTCATCTATGACAGGAAAGAAGGGAACCTTTATTGATCATTTTCAATCCACCAGGAGCTTCCAGATGTGTTTTTTCATGAGCTGCTTACACTGTGTAAAGAAGATGTGAAAGATTTTAAAGATGAGGAGCCTGCAAGCAGCAAGGCTTAGGAACCAAAGCCCTTCCTAAGTGTCTGCATGCCTGAGTTCATTCTGGCAAATTAGTTTTTTTATTTTTATTTAAAAATTTTATTCAATGTAATACTGTCACAAGTCTACAAAATCATTGTTTTAATAGTGAAAATCAACTCCAGTTCTATCATCTGCCCCCAGTCCCCCAGAAAAAATTTTCAGACTTTCCCTTTAATTTTTATTAATTAAGTTATACTTAGTATACAATATTAGTTTCAGGTATACAACATAATGATTTCATACTTTGTACATTACAAAATAATTGCCACAGTAAGTCCAGTTACCATCCATCACCAAAGTTGTTAAAATCTTATTAACTATATTCCCTATGCATTCATTACATCCCTGTGACTCCCTGGAGCTTTTTAAAATGGTTGCCTCCATAACTCAAAAATAATATGCCTATATTATTTTTCTTTCTGAAATTGTTTATATTATTTTCATCTAAGTTACAAACGTACAGAGTTTAAAAAGCCAAATCTCTCTTCAATGTCTAAAAGAAAAAGAGATCACCTTTCCCTGAATTGTCTGCAAGTTCTGGTTCTAATTCCATCCCCAGGGCAACCACACTCACTCTCAGCAGTTTCTTCTGGTATTTATCTCCACATTGCTAATGCTGTTTCTTGATTTTTCAAAGTTCTGTGTGTTATCTATGACTTTTTTCTATGGAAGATGTGGATTTGGTCTCTTATACCCTCCTCTAATTCTCGTAATATGGTTATACCACTATTCAGTGTTTATATAATGAGTTGTGTCTGACTCTTTGTGACCCCATGGACTGCAGCACGCCAGGCTCCCCTGTCCTACACTGTCTCCTGGAGCTTGCTCAAATTCATGTCCATCGAATCGGTGACGCTATCTAACCATCTCATCTTCTGCCGGCCCCTTCTTTTGCCTTCAATCTTTCCCAGCATCAGGGTCTTTTCCAAAGAGTCGGCTCTTCTCATCAAGTGACCAAAGTATTGGAGTTTCAGCTTCAGCATCTGTTCTTCCAATGAATATTCAGGGTTGATTTCCTTCAGGATGGACTGGTTGGACCTCCTTGCAGTCCAAGGGACTCTCAAGAGGCTTCTCCAGCAGCACAGTTTGAAAGCATCAATTCTTCGGCGCTCAGCTTTCTTTATAGTCCATCTGTCACATCCATACATGACCACTGGGAAAACCNCAAAAAAAATAGATTCATGCAAAGCTAGCCAGATTACACAAAGGGTATTTCTTATTTCACATAAGATTTTTTTTATGACTTCATTCTATATGTTCATGCTAGGTATTTCTTTTATACCCAAAGTGTATTGGGAGGGTCCTTGTGAGTCAAGCAAAGAGGCGTTTCAAAGAGTGAGTTTATGCTCCTGAACACTAGTGCCTGAATTCTTCATCTATGACAGGAAAGAAGGGAACCTTTATTGATCATTTTCAATCCACCAGGAGCTTCCAGATGTGTTTTTTCATGAGCTGCTTACACTGTGTAAAGAAGATGTGAAAGATTTTAAAGATGAGGAGCCTGCAAGCAGCAAGGCTTAGGAACCAAAGCCCTTCCTAAGTGTCTGCATGCCTGAGTTCATTCTGGCAAATTAGTTTTTTTATTTTTATTTAAAAATTTTATTCAATGTAATACTGTCACAAGTCTACAAAATCATTGTTTTAATAGTGAAAATCAACTCCAGTTCTATCATCTGCCCCCAGTCCCCCAGAAAAAATTTTCAGACTTTCCCTTTAATTTTTATTAATTAAGTTATACTTAGTATACAATATTAGTTTCAGGTATACAACATAATGATTTCATACTTTGTACATTACAAAATAATTGCCACAGTAAGTCCAGTTACCATCCATCACCAAAGTTGTTAAAATCTTATTAACTATATTCCCTATGCATTCATTACATCCCTGTGACTCCCTGGAGCTTTTTAAAATGGTTGCCTCCATAACTCAAAAATAATATGCCTATATTATTTTTCTTTCTGAAATTGTTTATATTATTTTCATCTAAGTTACAAACGTACAGAGTTTAAAAAGCCAAATCTCTCTTCAATGTCTAAAAGAAAAAGAGATCACCTTTCCCTGAATTGTCTGCAAGTTCTGGTTCTAATTCCATCCCCAGGGCAACCACACTCACTCTCAGCAGTTTCTTCTGGTATTTATCTCCACATTGCTAATGCTGTTTCTTGATTTTTCAAAGTTCTGTGTGTTATCTATGACTTTTTTCTATGGAAGATGTGGATTTGGTCTCTTATACCCTCCTCTAATTCTCGTAATATGGTTATACCACTATTCAGTGTTTATATAATGAGTTGTGTCTGACTCTTTGTGACCCCATGGACTGCAGCACGCCAGGCTCCCCTGTCCTACACTGTCTCCTGGAGCTTGCTCAAATTCATGTCCATCGAATCGGTGACGCTATCTAACCATCTCATCTTCTGCCGGCCCCTTCTTTTGCCTTCAATCTTTCCCAGCATCAGGGTCTTTTCCAAAGAGTCGGCTCTTCTCATCAAGTGACCAAAGTATTGGAGTTTCAGCTTCAGCATCTGTTCTTCCAATGAATATTCAGGGTTGATTTCCTTCAGGATGGACTGGTTGGACCTCCTTGCAGTCCAAGGGACTCTCAAGAGGCTTCTCCAGCAGCACAGTTTGAAAGCATCAATTCTTCGGCGCTCAGCTTTCTTTATAGTCCATCTGTCACATCCATACATGACCACTGGGAAAACCATAGCTTTGATTATATGGACCTTTGTCAGCAATGTGATGTCTCTGCTTTTCAATACACTGTCTAGGTTTGTCATAACTTTCCTTCCTAGGAGCAAGTGTCTTAATTTCATGGTTGCAGTCACCGTCCACAGTGATTTTGGAGTCCAAGAAAAGAAACTGTCTCATTGCTTTCACTTTTTACTTTCATATTTGCCATGAAAAGGCATGGCAAATTGGGTTTCCCTGATGGTCCAGTGGGTAAAGAATCTGCCTGCAATTCAGGAGGCACAGGAGACAGAGGTTCTATTCCTGGGTTGGGAAGATCCCCTGGAGGAGGAAAATGGCGGCCCACTCCAGTATTCTTGCCTGAAAAATTCCATGGACAGAGGAGTCTTGCAGGCTACATTCCAAAAGGTCGCAAACAGCTGGACATGACTGAGTGACTAAGCACATGGCACAATGAGACCAAATGCCATGATCTTGGCTTTTTGAATGTTGAGTTTTAAGTCAGCTTTTTCACTCTCCTCTTTCACCCTCATCAAGAGGCTCTTTAGTTCCCCTTCGCTTTCTGCCATTAGAGTGGTATCATCTGCATATCTAAGGTTGTCAATGTTTCTCCTGGCAATTTTGATTCCAGCTTGTGATTCATCCAGCCTAGCATTTCATATGATGTACTCAGCATATGAGTTAAGTAAACAGAGTGACAGTATTTAGCCTTGAAGTACTCCTTTCCCAATTTTGAACCAGTCCGTTGTTCTACATCCGGTTCTAACTGTTGCTTCTTGACCTGCATACAGGTTTATCAGGAGACAGCTAAGCTGGTCTGGTATTCCCATCTCTTTAAGAATTTTCCATAGTTCGTTGTGATCCACACAGTCAAAGGCTTTAGCACAGTCAACAAAGCAGAAGTATGTGGTTTTCTGGAATTCCCTTGCTTTCTCCATGATCCATTGAATGTTGGCAATTTGATCTCTGGTTCCTCTGCCTTTTCCAAATCCAGCTTGTACATCTGGACGTTCTCAGTTCATGTACTGTTGAAGCCTAGGTTGTAGGATTTTGAACATAACCTTGCTAGTGTGTGAAAAGAGCACAGTTTTACAGCAGTTTGAACGTTTTTCGGCATTGCTCTGATGAGGAACTCTGTGTGTGTGGATGGGGTTTATAGGGTGATAGTTCACTTTTGGATGGTAGAGAAAACATTTTGTTTCTTCTCTGTCAGGAAGCATTTAACAGGAGGCTTCCTGTGTGCTGTTTTGGATCTGTCAGGAATCCTCTGTTCCTTATTAATTCCGGAATATTCAGGAATTAAGAGGAGAGGCAAGCCTCTTTGGGGGCTGAGGGATCCAGGCATTTCCTTGTTAGTTTTTCTATATGGTGATAAGTACCCTCTTCCTTCTTGTGAACCATATGGTAAAAGTGATTATTTACAACTCTCTTTCTCTTTAATATGGATCACTTATGTTTTTAAGTCTGGAATTTTAATCTTTATCTTTGCTGAGAATAACTACAGTATATATGTCCACACCATATTGATTAAAACACCTTTGCTCCATCAGAGCTCTGGTCCCCGTGTCTTTCTTTTTCTTTCTTTCTCCCTCTCTCTTTCTCAGGCTATTCCTTTGGAGTGCGGAGGCTCTCAGAGTTCACTTTCCTGCCCGGGCTTCTAAGACCCTCTCGAGAAGGCGATCTGCGCCTTCACGCCATCAAGAGGGCGCCTGAGGCCTCCGTGAACAGAGCAAGCCCCGTGCAGGGGCTTTATTGGCTTTCTGAGTAAACCAAGGAATAGCAGCCTCTTTCTCTCTCCTTTACTTTCTTATTGGTCGACTCTGGACCACCAGGTTCTGGTCCATTAAAGGACCTCAACACTTCTCTGGGTCTGTTTAGCTTTTTTCAGAAAAACATTCCTGTAATTTCTTGCCTTAGAAAGTGACTTTTAAACATTTTTGACAAAAGTGTACACCCATGGCAGATTCATGTCAATGTATGCCAAAACCAATAGAGTACTGTAAAGTAAAATAAAGTAAAATGGAAGCTCTAAAAAAAATAACAATAAAATAAAATAGCTGTCAAAAAAAAGAAATCATTTTGCATCATGTCTAGTTCACATATATATATATGCACACTTATACAAGGCATGCCCGTGTGTGTGTGTATACATATATATGTGTATATATATATATACACATATATATGTATGTTTATGCAGAAAAGTTTCATGAAACACTATTTATCTCTTCTACATGCACTCTGATATTTTCTGTTTTAGTCTGTTGAATTTTATTTTCTTGAATATTTTTGACAGACCTTGTGTTTTACCAGTCATATTCTCTGCAGTGACAGCCTGGTTGCCCCAGTCGCTGAGTACTGCTGGTGGACAAGCTTCACTGTTAGCCCCTCCAGGGATTTCCTCAGTTCAAAGAGTTGACATGCCCAAGGTCATACATCCAATAAGGGAGGAATATATAAATTTTCTAGGGCTACCATAATAAAATACTGTAGATGGCGTGGCTTAAACAACAGAAAATTTATTTTCTTGGCCTTCTGGGGGCTAAAAGTACAAGGTGAAGATGCCAGCATCTTCTTTTCTCTTTTTGGCTGCACCGTGTGACATGTGGGGTGTCACTACCGCAACCAGGGATTGGATCCATGCCCCTGCAGTAGAAACATGGAGTGTTAACCACTGGCCCACCGTGGAATTCCCTTGCTTACTTTTATTGTTTGGATGTACCACACTGCGTGTGGGATCCTGTCTCCTGGGGCTCCTGTCCTGAGCTTGCAGATGGCCGCTTTCTCACTGTGGCCTCATGTGGCCTCTTCTCCATGCAACCCCCGGATATTTCCTTCTCTTCTTGTAAGGACGCCAGTCACACTGAATTAGGGCTCTGCCCCGAGAGCCTCGGTTTAACTTACTCGCCTCTTTGAAGACCTAGTCTCCCAATCGAGGATAAAGGGGATAAAGGCTGGCCACCTTGGCCCGATGGGGCCGATTCTGAAAAGCTGCTTTAGCTTGTGTCCCCTGTGGGCCTGGCTGAAGTGGTCACTGGACCTTGAATCACAGCTCTACTCTCCCTTTTGTCTAGTTCTTGTTTCCTTCTACAAGTTCTGATCCCAAAGTCTCTCCCTGATGAATATTCCTGGGCTTCCCAGGTGTCAATAGTAGTAAAGAACCTGCTTGCCAATGCAGGAAACATGTAAGAGACCCAGGTTCGATACCTGGGTCAGGAAGATCCCCTGGAGGAGGGTATGGCAACAGACTTCTGTATTCTTGCCTGGAGAATCCCATGGACAGAGGAGCCTGACGGGCTACAGTCCATAGGGTTGCAAAGAGGGGGACATGATTGAAATGACTTAGCATACAATGAATATTCTAAACTCTCAGCTCTGTCTCAGAATCTGCTTCCTGGGGAGCCCAACCAATGACAGTGTTTGTTATGACCCACTAAACTGATTTCCTAATCCACTCATCATAACTGATTTCCTAACCCACAGTTTGAAGAAGCCTGGCCTCAGGGTTAGTTTCCTGATTAACAGTGCTTTGATAGCACAGCAGTGGAGAGGGACAGGTGGTCGAGCCCTTCCCAATGCAGGCCTCCAGTTCACTTGCTGTTTACATCCCCTTGCCTTACCCATGTCTTCTAGAGACCTGATTTCTCTGATGCCCAGGCCTTTCCTACTGAGTGTCTCCAGGAAATAAATCCCTCTTCCTCCTTGACTTCCCTGGTGGCTCAGGTGGTAAAGCGTCTGCCTACAGTGCCAGAGACCTGGGTTCAATCCCTGGGTTGGGAAGATCTCCTCGAGAAGGAAATGGCAACTCACTCCAGTATTCTTGCCTGGAAAATTCCATGGACAGCGGAACCTGATAGGCTACAGTCCATGGGGTTGCTAAGAATGGGACATGACTGAGTGACTTCACTTTCCTCCTTGAAGAAGGAAGGAGTAGCTTGGCTCCTGATTTTCTGTGCCTGGGGTTCTAAGAGTAGGTGACTGACCCATATATAAGGTTTCAGCTTTTGCTTTACATCCCACACCTTACCCATACTTTCTGCCAAATGTGGTGACTCCAAGTCCTGACCCTCTTTCCGATTCTTCATAGTGAAATTTCTTGCTTATCTTCAGCATCCCCAAGTATACATACTTTAGATTGTGACTTCCTTTCCCATTGGGCCAGTTAAATTTCCTCCATTCTCTTGCCACCAAATATTTATTGAAATCTTGCCTCTATTTATAACCCCTCTTTTGATTTCTGCTGAGAAGAGATAATGTGCTGTGTCCCTTTCACCAGCTTTAGCTGGAAGCTCATGGCTGGAAACAACGTCGTGGCAATCAGACCCCCTCTGTCGCTGTGGGGTGGCCCAGGAGGCATTCATTTCTTGCTTTTCATACTTTGCTTGTATCTGTCTATGTGAGGAGTTGTTTTTTTGTTTTTTTTTTTTTTAATGTAGGGATCTTCGCATAGGATGTATAAATCATATAGAGATTAACTTAAAAGTCCTTATGAGCCATGATGAGCTCTAAGATTAAATATGATACAAGAGAGAAAGTGATTAAATATGTAAGACAGTGGACCCAACATTGTGGAAATTTAAAGGAAAAAAGTAGTTATATTCAACATAAAGACTAAAATAATGGTGGATGAAAAGTAAAATAAAATTGCCCCTAAAGGTTTAGTATTGATAAGAGAAATTACTAGGGGTAGGTAACAATTTTCCATCCTTATTAGGCATGGTTCTTTGGCCACCTGATGCAAAGAACCAACTCATTGAAAAAGACCCTGAAGCTGGGACAGACTGAGGGCAAGAGGAGAAGGAGGCAAAAGAGGTTGAGATGGTTGGATGGCATCACTGACTCAATGGACATGAGTTTGAGCAAACCCAGGGAGACAGTGAAGGACAGGGAAGCCTGGACAGGGACCCATGCAGTCCATGGGGCTGCAAAGAGTCAAACATGGCTTAGCGACTGAACAATAGCTCAGAAATATAAATAAGAAAGGGAAATGGTCCTAGCCTTCCTTCAAGGAGTGCACTTCAACTTAATATTGGAGAAGGCAATGGCACCCCACTCCAGTACTCTTGCCTGGAAAATCCCATGGATGGAGGAGCCTGGTAGGCTGCAGTCCATGGGGTCGCTTAATATAGAGATAGCCAAACAACAAACCAAAACCAAAAAATATCAACACAAATTCAATTGTGTGCTTCTTAAAATCCACCTCAATGCTCATATTTCCTATTAAAGAGTGGATTTGTAATATTGAAGAATAGATTCTGTTCACACCATGTGTCATATAATCTGAGCTCCTTGGAAAGATAAGTAGTTACCACAAATGGGAAGAAACTCCAACAGCCTCTTTCTATTTCTTCATACTTTAAATACTGAGAAGGTTCAGGAATGACCCTCTAATGCTGGGATTGTAGGCATGGCATCATCAGGTTGAGGGTGATTTGAAGAAGGCCTTTCTAGTAGCCTTATAAATACATACAGGGAGTACAGGCTGGCCTCCTTGCCTCCTCTGGGGCCTGCCTCCCCAAGAGTATGTCTTGGCAGGTTTTTAATGAGTGGGCTGACCCTTGTTTCTGGTGTTGGCTCTGGAGTTGCTCTGGCATGATCCACAGCCAATTAATCTTGTCAGGCAGCCTGTTGATTCCAGCTTTAGCTCAAGTACTGGCATTACAAATAACCATCCCAACGAGCCACTGTCTCATTGGTATACCCATTCTCTTCAAGATGCGAGTAAAATATTTCAGTGTGGACAAAAGATAAGGACAGCTATTGTCACTGAAAAAAATTGCAACATGAAAATACACATATATTTTGGTAGGGTTTTTTTTAATTAAAAAAACCCAATTACTGTGTATGAGGGAGTTTTGGAAGAGTAGTTTAAGAATCAAAGAACAGTTTGTCAACCATTCATGTGTGGATAGAGCTTGCTAATTAAATAAAACATGAAGATCATTGAAAACGTTATTCTTCCCCTCCCTTAAGCCATGCTTGTGCTTTGGCTGCTGAGCAGTGGAAGCATGAATGTGTCTACCTGTGTGAAGGAGAGCAGATGTGCAGGCGGACTTGTAGGAGGACAAAGGAGAGCTCGACAGTAGGTGCCAGGTCACTGAGTGTGAGTGTGGGCAGAGCCTGGGCCCGTGAGTCAGCAAGGAGGAGGAGGCCAGGCTTGTGTGGGCCATGAGTGGGCGCAAAGAGAAAACAGTGCACAGCCATTTTGCAAATGTGACTATCTTAAGAAAATATCCAACAGTTCAGTTCAGTTCAGTCGCTCAGTCGTGTCCAACTCTGCAACCCCACGAATCTCAGCACGCCAGGCTTCCCTGTCCATCACCAACTCCTGGAGTTCACTCAGACTCACGTCCGTCGAGTCGGTGATGCCATCCAGCCATCTCATCCTCTGTCGTCCCCTTCTCCTCCTGCCCCCAATCCCTCCCAGCATCAGAGTCTTTTCCAGTGAGTCAACTCTCACTGGAGGCAAGGTGGCTAAAGTACTGGAGTTTCAGCTTTAGCATCATTCCTTCCAAAGAATACCCAGGACTGATCTCTTTAGAATGGACTGGTTGGATCTCCTTGCAGTCCAAGGGACTCTCAAGAGTCTTCTCCAACACCACAGTTCAAAAGCATCAATTCTTCGGCGCTCAGCTTTCTTCACAGTCCAACTCTCACATCCACACGTGACCCCTGGAAAAACCATAGCCTTGACTAGATGGACCTTTGTTGGCAAAGTAATGTCTCTGCTTTTGAATATGCTATCTAGGTTGGTCATAACTTTCCTTCCAAGGAGTAAGCATCTTTTAATTTCATACAAAAAAGCATTAGAAAATAATTCATTAGCAATTCTAATTTTGAAAAACAAAGCATTGCTGATAATGCCATCTCACAGATAGTCATTTTAAATTTTTTAAGTGACATTTTTCAGAATTATATGTGTGTTAGCCTGACGACAAACCTAGACAGCATATTAAAAAGCAGAGACATCACTTTGCCAACTAAGGTCAAAGCTATGGTTTTTTTCACATATGAATGTGAGAGTTGGACCATAAAGAAGGCTGAGTGCCAAAGAACTTATGCTTTTGATCTGTGGTGCTGAAGAAGACTCTTGAGAGTCCCTTGGACTGCAAGGAGATCAAACCAGTCAATCCTAAAGGAGGTCAAACCAATCAATCAAAGGAAATATTCATTGGAGGAACTGATGATGAAGCTGAAGCTCTAATACTTTGGGCACCTGATGAGAAGAGCCGACTCATTGGAAAAAACCCTGATGCTGGGAAAGATTGAAGACAGGAGGAGAAGGGGACGACAGGGGATGAGATGGCTGGACAGCATCACCAGTTCAATGGAGGTGAGTGTGAGCAAGCTCCAGGAGATGGTGAAGGACAGGGAGGTCTGGTGTGCTGCTGTCCACGGGGTTGCCAAGAGTCTGACATGACTGAGTGACTGAACTGAGCTGAGTTAGCTTGATAATTAGTGGTGAACCTGCCAGTGTCACTGAAGGAGAATGTTTCAGCTTACATGTAGTTCCAGCAGTGAACTCACTCAGAGTTGCCTCTATAAATGAGTGGCCCAAGGCAGAACAAAGGAGCAAGTTGAAGACCCATAGGTAATTGCGCTGCTGCTGCTGCTGCTAAGTCGCTTCAGTCGTGATGGATGCTTAAATTTTCTACCTAAAATAAGCTTAAGGAAGAAAGGTGGTACTTTTCTCCTCCTATCTGTTAGGCAACAGCATCTATATTGAGTTTCTTTTGTAATTGTACATGGGATTTTTTTTTAATCTGCATGAAAGTGTGAAACTGAAGAA
Source organism: Oreotragus oreotragus (assembly GCA_006410675.1). Classification (NCBI taxonomy): domain Eukaryota; kingdom Metazoa; phylum Chordata; class Mammalia; order Artiodactyla; family Bovidae; genus Oreotragus; species Oreotragus oreotragus. The sequence goes on along the minus strand of SJYX01018641.1, from coordinate 72,020 downwards.
TAGACTCATATAACATTAGGGTGAAGAGGAATCATAGAGATCATCTTGATGAACAACTACATCTCTAGAATGAAGTACAGATTCAGAGAGCTGAAAAGGACTTAGCCAAGGAATAGAGTGGGGAGTCTAGAAAGTTTGATAAATCAGTCAACCAATCGGAATCAAGGGCAATGGCCCCCACCCACAGCAGCCTCCTGAAATATATGTTAAATGGGAAGCTCAGAGGCAGAAGCTGGGAGTGTTCACAACTCCACAGAGAGGTAAGAGGCAGGAGGAGAGGCACGTGGACTGGCGCTGCAGAGTATGCAGTCTAGGAAGAGCCCTGTCTGGTGCTGAGGGCCCATCTGTGGACCACAGGCCCGGGCAGGAGAGACACCCAGTCCATCTGTAATCATAGGAGCTTCCTGGCTGAGAAGTGACTTATCAGACCAGAGCTTAGCTAGAGTTCATGTCCCATTGCTACTGTTCTTAGCCTGTGTTTTCCCTCCGAGCTGATTCCAGTCTGCTGGGTTTGCTTCTTGCTGAACTTCCCAAAGAGAGAAAGAGCTTGTCAGATTTTTTCTTTTCAGTCAGCCCAGTGAATCCCAAATAAAAGATTTCTTGTCTTTCTCTTCTCTTTTACTGAAATCCTTTAATTACCATTTACCAGCTCTTCATGCAATTTTTTTTTTAATGTGTTGAAGACATCCAGTCAAGGGTAAGATGAAACAGTTGGGCAGCAGTTAAGTATACAGTACTTTTTTATTTTAAGTAAAATAAAAAACTAAAACCTTCTTATTGTTTAAAAAAGTAAAGTTGGTAGCCTCCAAGACTCTCCTGGGGTGGGGGGGGTGGTGCTAAAATGGAAAATCTATCTATCCAGAATACAATTAAGTAACTGAACTCATTATATTATGAGAAGAGCTGTGATGTTCGTAATGCTGGTATTTTGGCATTTATTTTGTAGAACATAAAAATGACTTTATAAAGTCATTTATAAAAAATGATTCCTTTATAAAAATTAACCATCAATGGTACTATGGACTAACCTAAAACAAATAGACTGCTAGTTATTTCTCCAGCAAAAATGGGCTTATTTAGTATTAACAATGAGTTGCAGTTCACAATGTGCAACCATGGTGAGCCTCACATGCAAGTGCCCCCCAAAATGGAGAGGAGAACTCTTATAGAGGGGGAAGAAGTGCGGGGCAAGCAGCTATAGTAAGCAGGGAGTCCGTGGCTTTTCAGCGGGTGAGCTCTGTCAGGCTGGGCTCTTACCAGAGATGAAGTCTTTCTTCTTCCTATTGGGCTCATCTGAGGGCATGAGAGCTCCCTCTTCTGGTCTCTCAACTCTACTTAACTGAGATTTCTGTTCATTAATATTTTACAGGCTGAATTTTGTCTCCCCTTCATATGTTGAAGTCCCAAACTCAAGTGCCTCAAAATGTGACTGTATTTGGAAATCGGGCCTTTAAAGAGGTAATTAAGTGCGTATGATGTCTTATGAGTGGGCCCTAATTCAGTCCAACTGGGTCTCCTTATAAGAGATTAGCACAGAGACACGCACGGAAAGGAGATCCCATGAAGACACAGGGAGAGGTTAGCCATCTACAAGCAAATGAGAGAGGTCTCAGAAGAAACCAACCCTGCTGACATCTTAATCTTAAATGGTAGCCTGCAGAGCTGCGGGAAAATCGGTTTCTGTTGTGTCAATCACCGGGTCTCCAGTACCTGGTCTTGGCAGCCTTAGCAAACTAATGCCAATGGTTTCATGATGTTCTACATTTTGCCCTCAGGTTTTCTCTATCTCGGAGAGGGTTAAAGTTCAAGACAGAGATTACTCTCTCCCACTTATGGGTCTTCTCAAGTGGGATGATTGGAGAAGGTTCTGTTTGAAATAAATTATCCTAGGAGAGAAGGGGACAGGCTGCAAGAGAATGAATGGTCCTGAGGGAAGCAGAGAAAATCTGGCCTCAGGGAAAGGGCGTGCAGGCTCCCAGGAAACAGAGGTAATGGGTTGATGGGTCCTGTGAACCTCATTGCCTCTTCCTTCCCAGTAACCTCTCTAACCCTCCTGGAAGAATCATTAAAGTGTTTCTTAATGAGTACAGTTCTGTTTCATTTGAAATATTAATGAAGTATATGAATTCCCTGGTTACCTGAAGTGCAGTGCAGTAGGGAGGTGTGCAACCAACTTAGTGAACTGCATTAACTTTTCCTAGATGAACGAGGTTAGGGTGGACAATCTAAAGGTAAATAAAGTTTCATCAAATTTTTATTTATATCAGTAACCTCAGATATGCAGATGACACCACCCTTACGGCAGAAAGTGAAGAACTAAAGAGCCTCTTGATGAAAGTGAGAGGAGAGTGAAAAAGTTGGCTTCAAGCTCAACATTCAGAAAACTAAGATCATGGCATCCAGTCCCATCACTTCATGGGAAATAGATGGGGAAACAGTGGAAACAGTGTCTGACTTTATTTTCTGGGCTCCAAAATCACTGCAGATGGTGATTGCAGCCATAAAGTGAAAAGGTGCTTACTCCTTGGAAGGAAAGTTATGACCAACCTAGACAGCAAATTCAAAAGCAGAGACATTACTTTGCCAACAAAGGTCTGTCTAGTCAAGTCTATGGTTTTTCCAGTAGTCATGTACGGATGTGAGAGTTGGACTATAAAGAAAGCTGAGCACTGAAGAATTGATGGATTTGAATTGTAATGTTGGAGAAGACTCTTGAGAGTCCCTTGGACTGCAAGGAGATCCAACTAGTCCATCCTAAAGGAGATCAGTCCTGGGTGTTCATTGGAAGGACTGATGCTGAAGCTGAAACTCCAATACTTTGGCCACCTNTGACTTTATTTTTCTGGGCTCCAAAATCACTGCAGATGGTGACTGCAGCCATGAAATTAAAAGATACTTGCTCCTTGGAAGGAGAGTTATGACCAACCTAGACAGCATATTATAAAGCAGAGACATTGCTTTGTCAACAAAGGTCTGTCTAGTCAAGGCAATGGTTTTTCCATTAGTCATGTATGGATGTGAGAGTTGGACTGCAAAGAAAGCTGAGCACAGAAGAATTGATGCTTTTGAACTGTGGTGTTGGAGAAGACTCTTGAGAGTCCCTTGGACTGCAAGGAGATCCAACCAGTCCATCCTAAAGGAGCTCAGTCCTGGGTGTTCATTGGAAGGACTGATGTTGAAGCTGAAACTCCAGTACTTTGGCCACCTGATGCGAAGAGCTGACTCATTTGAAAAGACCCTGATGCTGGGAAAGATTGAGGGCAGGAGGAGAAGGGGACGACAGAGGATGAGATGGCTGGATGGCATCACCGACACAATGGACATGGGTTTGGGTGGACTTCTGGAGTTGGTGATGGACAGGGAGGTCTGGCGTGCTGTGGTTCATGGGGTCACAAAGAGTCAGACACTACTGAGGGACTGAACTGAACTGAATGTCTACTCGTTGCACAAGGCAAATTATTGTCCTAAATACTGATACTGTCAATAAGTGGTGGCTTAGTAATGATTTGCACTGGACTTTTCTCTGTATCTTAAAATCACATGTTTAGATTTGGGGAGTCATTTAACAAGTATTTAGTGAGAATTTACTGTGTAGAAAACTGTGACCCAAGTTACATAAAGAAGTGAATTCAGGTAAGTGCCATAAGTTGGTTTTCCCATTTCTAAAGCTACAAATGTTAATATTCAATATTCTCCATAGATGTAAGGTTGCCCAAACACACTGACATGACCCCTCCTGAAAGGAGTCTATAGCGTGTAATTACTGGGGGCACAGATTTTTGGATCCGAGGCGATCTGGTTTCAGTCCCTTCTCTTCCACCTACCAGTTTTATGACTTTGGGCAAGTCATTTAATCCAGTATGTGTCAGTCCTCTCATGGGGATGACAATAATATATACCTTGAAGGATTGTTATTGCATTTGGGTGAAACGGACATAAGTGCTTTGTACCCAATAAATAGTAGCTTTTTTCTTTTTTTTCTTATAGAGACAATGATTTTCCTGTCCAAGCATGGACTGAGACTGTTTCCAGAGGCACAGTCATTGAACTGACTCACTGAACTGACTCCTTCTCTGCTTCTTATGGAGTGGCTGAAGCTATCTGTCAAGATTAGTCTCCCCCTCCTTTCTAAAGACCTTCAAGGAAGCCTCCACAACCTCCTTCTGCCAAGACCTTACAAAATTCAAGCTGTTTCTAATATCTAACCCAAATCTTCTCTTAACTGATCAAACCGGTTTCCTCTCCTGCCCTGTCTAGACATAGAAAAGAGTAATAAACTCTCAGATGAAGGAGTCCACAAACATTTATTCAGTACTCTCTGTGACACATTATGTGAGACCAAGGAAATAGGTTTAGATTTATTCCATGTGGGAAGGTCTGGTAAACAGAAAAGTTACAAATCCAGAGGCAGAGACTTCCCTGGTGGTCTCGTGGCTAAGACTCCATGCTCCCAATGCAGTTGGCTGAGTTCTACCCCCGGTCAGGGAACTAGATCCCATATGCCAGAACTAAGAGCTCATATACAGCTCAGTACAGCTAAATAAATAAATATGAAAAAAAAAAAAAAGATCCAGGGGCAAAACTCTGTAGAAAACCTATCTCAAATTAGATAGAAAGATTGCACCAATCTAATTTCATTTGCTGTTTCAGATGCAAGCACAGCTTGATAGAAAAAAATTTGTTGCTGTTCTTGTTTACTCCCTAAGTCACGTCTGGACTTAGGGAGTAAGTCCTAAGTGGATTTTGCGACCCCGTGGATTGTAGCCCACCAGGATCCTCTGTCCTTGGGATTTCCCAGGCAAGAATACTGGCGTGGGTTGCCATTTTCTTCTCCAGGGGATATTCCCGACACAGGGATCAAACCCGAACCTCCTGCGTGGGCAGGAGGATGCTTTACTGCTGATCCAACAGGGAAGCCCTAACAGAGAAAGTACCTGAAGCACAAATGCATATGCCCAGAAACACCTGGGTGCAAAAAGGAAACTCTCAAAGCAAAATATTGTTCAGCTCAGTTCAGTTCAGTCGCTCAGTCGTGTCCGATTCTTTGCGACCCCATGAATCGTTAGGCACAAGCATTTATTGTACTTGGGGACAGAGGCTGCTGAGATAAATAGCATGATTTTGAGCAGATAGGATATTTTTGGATGAAAATGTTACGGAAAGTGATACATTCTCCTGGAAGAAAAGAGGACCAGCAAGAAGTATGAATACCCTTTGAAACAGTGGCATCTTAAAGGGGAGCTTCAGCCTCTCAGCTCTGGGCAAATGCTTTCCAGATGGAGAAAGGATGACAAGGAAGGGGAGCAGTGGAGCTGGCCAGAGAGACCTCAGTGCTGGCAGCTTAACCTGAAAAGAGAAGCAGGCAAAGAGAGAAGCCAAGAGAAAAGAATGAAGTCCTTTCTGGAAGGTAGGAATATTATAGAGATTTTTTTCTTTCTCCTCTTTTCTTGCCTCCAACCCTATTCTACTCAGAAATCTTTTTAGGTGTGTTTTTATCCTGAATTTTAAAGTTACAGAACAAAGTCTTTATGCTGAAAATTTTGGCCGGTGGGATCTGACCTAGTCCGACAGAGAAAGCTGCCCTTTAAAAAATATTTTTGTTTCCTTCAGCTGTCTCCAGACTGTGAATGATGAACATTAGACCTTGAAAAGCCAGCTTAGAAACATATTGTCTATGCTTCTTTTGTGTAAACATGGTCAGAGGAAGAAAATTTCAAGTCATTTAAACCTATGTTTGGTGACTTCTGAGCTCTGTAATTATCTTTTTTTTTTTTTGGTAATTATTTTAACATGCTTTTGGTGTCTAGTAAGTTCCTTGTATATTGCAGGTACAAAAACATTTTTGTTGCATGTGTTAATGAATAGCAAAAATATTTGCAATTGCTGGGTAACATTTTACATTTCTTAAATTTATACTAAACATAATAAACCAGACTCAAAGTTAAGTTTGCATGCATTCAGGCACATATAGACACAAATGAATGTGTCTGGTAGCACACTCCCAAAATTAATCGGGAAATAGAATGTTGTGTAAGAGAAAACTACTAAGCTTCATTCATCAAAATTTTCAGGAACTTATCCATAAACTCTGCTAGTTTTAGCCAGAAAAAATACAAAAACCCTAGCAATTTAAAAACATTAAATTAGTACATTAATTTACTTCTGTGTGGTCCTCTTACAGAATTTTTTGAAATGTAGATATCATTTTAAAATAAATGGCAAAATGAACGCAATAGTCCCATAATACATACCTCATAAACCTACCTTTTCTTTTAAAAAAAATTGGAAGGAGGGGAAAAATTTCAGGGAACCACTAAAAATACATGAATTATCATGTGAGCTAAATTCTTACTTATCCAGAAAGTTACATAGTGGTGCTCAGCGGTTTAGTTGTTAAGTCATGTCCATATATTGAGACTCCCCATGGACTGTAGCCTGCCAGGTTCCCCTGTCTATTATATTTCCCAGGCAAGAACACTGGAGTAGGCGGCCATTTCCTTCTCCAGGGCATCTTCCTGACCCAGGGATTGACCCACATCTCCTGTATTACAGGGCTTCCCAGGTGGTGGTAGTGCTAAAGAATCTGCCTGCCAGTGTAGGAGATGTAACAGATTTGAGTTTGATCCCTGGGTGGGGGAGATCCCTTGGAGAAGGAAATGGTAACCCACTCCAGTATTCTTGCCTGGAGAATCGCATGGACAGAGGGGCCTGGTGGGTCACAAAGAGTCGGACACAACTGAGCACTGAGCACACACACACTTCTGTATTACAGATGGTCTCCTGCACTGCTGATCAGAAAATTGCATTTCTTTTTTTCAGGATGATGAGATTCTGTAGATCCAGGCCCAGTGGCTTATCTGACAGAACATGTAGAGCCTCTGAAACCTGTTCTATCTCAGGTTTGAACCTGAACCTGGATAAGATCATGACAACACCGTGTTAACTGAAAAGAATACTATTTGCTACCAATGCGGTTTCAAATCTTCTTTCCCTCTAAGAAAATATAATCTTATAAAGTATAACCCAATGACAAAGAGCAAAGTTATCAGCTTCAAATGAACCTACATTCATGTATCAGTTATTCCACAGTTACTGTGAAATAGACAACAGTTACTGTACCTCCCTCTAGTCTCAGCCTCTAGAGCTACCAAATGGGAAGAATAGTGATAGGGAAAGAGGAAAGGGACAAAGTAGGAGATTAAATAGCTAATCCCACTGGGGGACCATAAGTAAAGTAAACGGTATAGGAGACTCCTGTAAGTTAATGACAACTCAAGGAAGCAGACTTGCTTAANTCTCAGCCTCTAGAGCTACCAAATGGGAAGAATAGTGATAGGGAAAGAGGAAAGGGACAAAGTAGGAGATTAAATAGCTAATCCCACTGGGGGACCATAAGTAAAGTAAACGGTATAGGAGACTCCTGTAAGTTAATGACAACTCAAGGAAGCAGACTTGCTTAACAACAAAACCAAGTAGGCTTCTTTAGCAACAACCACATGTAACAAGAGCAAGAGACATGCCCCCAAACAATAAAACAATGCTAGAAGTGAGTCCCAGTGAGGTCAGTAAGTTAGCGATTCCCAGAATTTAGGTAGGCTTGCGGTATAAGGAATTTGAATTTGCTTAAATTCAAATAAAAATATATATTCATATGTGTATCTGCACATAACAAAAAAAAGAGAGAGAAAGGGCCAGGCAAATAATATAAGTAGAGGAGGCTAGACGTAAGAAGTAATTGGCTCTCCCAGTTTTTTCTTTTTCTACGTTTATTGGAGGCATGGATACCATAGAAATACTTTTTTTTCTTATTTCTACCACTTGTTCCATGGATGAAAAGCTACAACAAACCTAGAGAGCATATTAAGAAACAGAGACATCACTTTGCTGACAAAGGTCTGTATAGTCAAAGCTTTAGTTTTTCTAGTAGTCATCTATAGATGTGAGAGTTGGACCATAAATAAGGCTGAGTGCTGAAGAATTGATGCTTTTGAACTGTGGTGCTGGAGAAGACTTTCAAGGGAATTTCAAGAAAAACTGTGTGGCTAAAGTAGAGTCAGAAAGTATGGGAGAGGAGTTCACAGAGGTGAGCAGGCCACACGAAAAAGTTGAAATTTAGCTTAAGGAAAATAAGAAGGCATTGGAGAGCTTTAAGCATGGCGGTGATGGGCAAAGATTTATGTTTGTCAGAGATGCCTCTGGTTTCTGAGAAGAGAATAGACTGCAGGGGGAAGGAGTAGAAATTGTCATTGGGGGCTATTGCTGAGCCTGCAAGGGATGACTGGGGTTTGGGGAAGGTGACTGTGGGCAAAGTGGTTGCTGATAAGCATGGCGGTGATGGGCAAAGATTTATGTTTGTCAGAGATGCCTCTGGTTTCTGAGAAGAGAATAGACTGCAGGGGGAAGGAGTAGAAATTGTCATTGGGGGCTATTGCTGAGCCTGCAAGGGATGACTGGGGTTTGGGGAAGGTGACTGTGGGCAAAGTGGTTGCTGTTGTTCAGTTGCTCAGTCATGTCTGACTCTTTGTGACCCCATGGACTGCAGCACACCAGGCTTCCCTGTCCATCACCATCTCCTGGAGCTTGTTCAAACTCATGTCTATTGAGTCAGCGATGTGATACAACCATCTGATCCTCTGTCGTCCCCTTCTCCTGCCTTTAATATTTCCCAGCATCAGGGTCACTTCTTTTTTTTTTTTTACTCAGAATCAACATCTTTATTTTATTTTATTTTTTTCCACTGAAAAATTTTTTTTTTTGGTTTTGGCATACATTGACATGAATCCATTATGGGGGTACATGAACTCCCAAACATGAACCACCCTCCCCCACCTCCTACCCCACATCATCCCTCCGGATCATCCCCATACACCAGCCCCAAGCATCCTGCATCCTGCATGGAACATAGACTGGCGATTCGTTTCTTACATGATAGTATACATATTTCAATGCTATTCTCCCAAATCATCCCACCCTCTCCCTCTCCCTCTCCCTCCNTCAAGGAAATTCAGAACCATTCCTCTAAGACAAAACTGACCCATTCCCTTTCTTTCTTGAAATGGTTTATTGGACCCTCAGTGTCTACGGAACAGTGTCCAGAGATTTAGCAAAACCTTCAGACTCCCAAGATGGAGCCCCAGTGTACATGTCTGTATTTCTTCTTATGCTTTCAAACTGAGTAGCACCTTAGGAGTATGTAATGTGCCAGGAGGTACTAAGGGCCATCCAAGAACAGTCTATGTCTCCTTATCACAAAAATTTTACTTCCTGATGTATATGGAAAATATACTTCTTGTATTCAATAGCACAAATATATTGTGAAGTAGAATTTAAAAGTTGCACGAGGGGAATTCCCTAGTGGTCCAGTGGTTAAGAATCTGCCTTCCAGGCGATGAGGCAATGAGGTCCCCAGGACCCATTACCACTGTTTTCCTGGGAGCTACACGCCCATTCCCTGGGGCCAGATTTTCTCTGCTCCCCTCAGGACCATTCATTCTCTTGCAGTCTGGCCCCTTCTCTCCTAGGGTAGTTTATTAAACTGAGACACAGGTTTGATCCCTGGTCAGAAAACTAAGATCCCACATGCCCCGAGGCAACTGAGACCACAGACTCTGGCCACTGTACTGGGCAACGAGAGAAGAGTGAGGACCACAACTAGAGAAGACCGAGTACAACTAGAGAACACCGAGGACCACAACTAGAGAAGAGTGAAGACCACAACTAGAGAACACCGAGGACCACAACTAGAGAAGAGTGAAGACCACAACTAGAGAACACCGAGGACCACAACTAGAGAAGAGTGAAGACCGAGGTCCACAACTAGAGAAGACCGAGGACCCAGCACAAAATTTTTTAAAAAATAATAAAGCATGCATGGATTTTACGATAATAGATTAGCATGCAATAAGAGGCTGCCTGGAGTCTGGGACAGGATTATCTTCTGTGCCGTTCAGAGTATGCAAAGGAAAAACCGGAAGAGCTGTGCTGCAGTCTCCAGAAGTGCTGACCCTGTCCTTTCACCTCTGCCACGAAGTGAAGCAACTCATGTCCAGCAACATACAGGTATTGCGATGCCACATGGAGCCGCTCCAAGTGCTGCAGGTCACACAAAGTGGCCCTGCTGGCACTGACCTTAGCCAGCAGGCAAAAGCAAACCACAGGCACTGGAGTTTAGAAACTCAGGTTCAAATGCTGCTGTCTCCTAAGGCTCTAAGGGGCTACAAAGCTCTTAGCCAGCCTGTGAGGGAGATCTGCCTGCAGCACCTGTCACCCTGTGGGTCCTTAAGAAGTATTTAACCATAGAGCTTGCCAGGCAGTTTCCACTTCCTCCCAGGTGGCTGCACAGGAATCTCTCCCAAACTGAGCCCTCAGAGGATGAGTAAACACATAGAGGGGTTAAGAGTCCCAAAGCCAGTGTCTTGAAACAAGTCTTTTAAGTCCTCTAAGCTCAACTGCTTCTTCTGAAAGCTGGGACTCATAACAGTACCTCTCTAAGAGTTATTTTGAGGATGAAATAAGATAACATACATGAAAACACTGTGCAAACACACCTCCTCTTTTACTACAATGAAAATGATCATTTCTTTGATCATCATCTTATACTTGCCTTATACCAAAGGTTTATATAAAGTTGGTTTCCATTAATACGTGAAGTGAAGTCGCTCAGTCATGTCAGACTCTGTAACCCCATGGACTGTAGCCTACCAGGCTCCTCTGTTCGTGGGATTTTCCAGGCAATAGTACTGGAGTGGATTGCCATTTCCTTCTCCAGGGGATCTTCCCGACCCGGGGATTGAACCCGGGTCTCCTCCATTGTAGACAGACGCTTTACTGTCTGAGCCACCAGGGAAGTTTTCCTTAATACATGGAGCACCGAATATTTTTAACCGGTTCAGGAACAAAGAAATGTTCTCTCTTTAATTGCACCAGCAGTAAAACAAAAATTACACTGCTTCAAAGTTCTTAGGATTTTACAACATGGAAAATACATTTTCTAAACTTTGCTGAAGTTATAATAAAATTATCAACGCTTAGGAAGTTATTAATAATTTTTGTTCCTAATTCTTGTGAAAATGTGGGCTTTACTTAAAGAGAGTAGTTTAAATCTATGTGGTGGGTTCTAGGGAGATGACTGCAGCAGCAGTGTAATTTTTAATCTAAATCTTAACATAAAATCATAGAGATCAACAACTTGGCAAAACTTAAAATCCCATGGACAACATTTATACTGATGCTTGGCTACAAGGCATCCATACAAACTTCAAAATACATGTGCGTGAGGGCAGACCACCAACAGCTGCAAAACCTGAATCCTGTCGACACGTGGGCAGGAAAAGCCGAAAGAAGCAGTGAGGTTTGACAGACTGTAGTGGAATTGGCAAGAGAATCCCTAGATGGCAAGGGCTGTTTATTGGAAAGCGAGTGGGCACGTTTTGCCCAATCCAGTAGGTGGTGAGTGCAAGGGGTCTGCTACAAAGACTGAAGGTGCTTAAGCTGCCCTAGAGACTGATCTGCCTTCCAGTACGGAGGGTCATGCTGAAGGGAAATGCTGAGAGTGGAGTCAGAACTGAGCTGGGCAGAGAACAGAGAGGAGGTCAGATAAAAGTGGTGGAAGGGAACAGAATCTGGAAACCTCATCAAGCAAGGTGAGTCTTCTTAACACTTCTTGAAAACCACGGAAGAGAGAGTTTGTGCAGTTAGAAAAGTCACTCAAAGCCATGTCTCTTGCTAAAAGTTCTGGAAAGCCATTTTTACATAAAAATGAGGAACAGATAAGTATTGAGGCCAAATATCTTGCCAAGTTATGTCTAAGAGAAACAATAAGCAGAATAATATCTCTAATTTTTGAAGAAGAAATGCAAAATAAGGGGACAAAACAAATACTAAAAATTATAATTAAAGAGAAATTTTCTTTAATAAAAAACAATATGAAGTCACATATTTTTTAAAAACCCATACTGTGTAGCTGAGAATGTTGACCTGGAATTGTCAATACCAAGACATATTTCTAGCAATCAAAACCAAAAGAGACTTAAAAGGTAAAAAAATGTAGATTATCATCAGGTTTTTTTGACAGCTATACTTTATGCCAGGAAAAAAATGGAATAATGTATTCAAGAGACACAAGAAATAAAATGTAAACCAGGGATTTTATATACTGCAAAACCAACTTTCAACTATAAAAGGCACAGAACAACAGTTATCATTATACAAGGATTCAGAGACTATTGTTCTCATTAGCCCTTCCTGAAGAATCTAGAGGAGGATGAGTTAAACAATCAAAATGATTAGATAGACATCAGTAGAAGAATTGGTGGTAGACATTAGAACAGTCATCTGAAGACCTAAGGCTAAGAGTTCTAATGAGAATTAAAAGAGTATAATATGGAAAAGCTATATTTTCACATAATGTAGACATAGTATAGCTATACACATAGGATGAGGGTGAGGAGAGCCTCAGTTCAGTTCCGTGCAGTCGCTCAGTCGTGTCCGACTCCTTTCTTATGGAAAAAAAAATTTAAGCCATTGTTTTATTTAAAAGATTTTTTTTAATATGGAACGTTTTTAAAAGTCTTTGTTGAACTTGTTACACTATTGCTTCTATTTTATGTTTTGGTTTTTTTTTTTGGCTGCAAGGCATGTCAGATTTTTAACTCCCCAACCAGGGACCAAACCAGTGTCCCCCACATTGGAAGGTAAAGTCCTAACCACTGGACCACCAGGGAAGTCCTGAGCTGTCCTTTGTAATTATATTGGTGGTGGTGATATGTGTATAGTTATTCTAAGCCTGTTCTGTATGCAGTGTGGGATACTGTAAACGAGTGTTATAGGGTATTACAATTCCACCATCTACTCTACCCTTGGAAACTAGAAATCTTGTTATGGAGGAAGAAAGATATAGATGAAGCAGAAGTATAACACTGACTAGGTTAAAATCTCACAGTACTGCCTTTTGGCTTTCTAGCTGGTGCTAGTGGTAAAGAACCTGTCTGCCAGTGTAGGAGATGCAAGAGATGTAGGTGTGATACCTGGGTCATGAAGATCCCCTGGAGTATGAAAAGGCAGCCCACTCCAGTACTCTTGCCTGGAAATTTCCATGGAAATTTGGTGGTCTACAATCCATTGGGCCGCAAAGAGTCAGACACAACTGAGCAACTAAACACAGCACTGACTTTTCATTGTAAATATCAGTATTTTATTTGTAAAACTATACCTGTATGTATACTAATCAATAGATAAATTCCCTAACTCTGCCACTGAAAAGGCCAAATAGCAATAAATAGCCAACTCAGGAGTAATAAGCATTACCACCCAGATTGTGGTCTGGAAATCATAGAAGAAATCAAGACTTTTGGAAATAGGGCTGAGTTCTTGTCTGGCACAGGATGCATATAAGATGAATACAGATATCTGTTATTAAAAATCAAGGATGGGGTGGGAGGTGGGAGGGGGGTTCATGTTTGGGAGTTCGTGTACACCCATGGCAGATTCATGTCAATGTATGCCAAAACCAATAGAGTACTGTAAAGTAAAGTAAAATGGAAACTCTAAAAAACAAACAAAGAAAAAAAATCAAGGAAGTTATTAAATCAAGTCATATGGAAAGGACTCAGAAGCCAACCTTAAGAGAATCCTGCTGACCAAAGATAGGACAATATGAGAAAAAAAATAATAATAATTGCTATTGATTTAAATTTTATCAAATATGTTGAAATCGTGAGTTCAAGACAATATTTTTTAAAACAAAAGAATTGGTGACCTTCAGAGGAGGACAATAAACTGGCAGAGAAAAAAACCTGAGCACCTATCCTACATCTTCTGTGTGAAATGTAGCACTGGGTAACCAAATAGTAGATGAGAGATAATGTCTCCTTATCAAAATGTATCAGCTAATAGTGAAAAAGAAATGATGGGATTTGAATGTCACCATTCTGTAACCCCCAACAGATCTAGATATCAATAGTTAGAAGGATCACAAAATAAGAATAAACCAGACATTGTGTGACTCCTCATGAAAGAACACAAAACACCTTTAGTCTTACCCAAAGGAATAAAAGCAAATCCGGTGAAGTCTCTGAATCCAGGTGCCAGTTTGCAGGAAATATCGAGGATGGGAGAGTGAAATAGGACAACAAGAGAGACTTAAAAGACGTATCCAAAAAAAAATTTTAATGGGTAAAAATGTCTATGGATGTGCATTTCGGTGTCATAAACTATAAGGAAACAAAGGAAATGATCACTATGAATATCAGGATGCTGAATACTTTGAAGGGCAGGAGGTGACTTGAATTTGGAATGAGGCACCTGGAGGACTTCTGAAATACGTGAAAATTTCTATTTCTTCAGGTCTTGGCTATAAGAGTATTGGCCTTGTGGTCAAGGCCAATACTCACTGGGGTGTCCATTTATTTTGCATTGCTTTCTAAATCTTTTACTTTACAGTGGATATAAGTATTAAAAGTAATTTTAAAAAAACCTATTTAACATAAAGGATACCTATTACACAAAAAGGAGAATTTCAACCAGATCCGCTCACATATATTATTCAAGATTGATAAAGTATCAAAAAGAATCTATAATATTTCCAGTGATTATTATATCTGATAAGGAGTAGATAGAGGGAAAAACAAGGAAAGGTCAACAAAGAACCAGGAGAGATAGTGAAATGAGAGGCAAGGACAGTAACCTCTTAGTCCAAAAACAAACCCAAGCAATATTGGTAGGTTTAGGTGGGATGTTTTTTCTAAAGTGGGTTTAGATTTTACACAGAGAAATAAATCTTCACAAAGCCCGAATCATTTGGAAAGTCTGATCTTTTGAGACTCAGAGCCTAAACATTTCCTTCCTTTAACTATTGCTGAGACAAGTTAAGAGCCTTTAAACATTTAGATGGATTATTTTACACATCATTGTTTGTCAAATTATCTTTAAATGAAAAAATAAAGGAGTGCCGTCAGAATACGACTGCCAAATCACATGAACATGCATTTCTAGGGGCACACCTGCAGTGTGGTTAGGACAGGCAGATTCTAACTTGCAAAAGGCATGCCTGGAAAAAGGGTTAGGTTCCTTCCACTTGCCTTCCAATTGCTCCAGCGTCCTAGTGGCTTATCCTGCCCATCAGTTCAAGTGACCCAGTTAACTGAACTCTCATGTTAGACCATCCACATTAGTCATTGCTCTAGCCCACCTTTTTTTCCCCTGCCTTCTTCATTTTCTACTATTCCTATTATCCTCCCCTCATTTTCCCCATTATAACCCACACTCCTTTGTCTAGTTTTTCCTTTTTCATTATTCTAACAGAAAATATCTGCTATTTGGAAATTGAATGCTTTAGAATGAGGATGTTATGTAAGTCCACTAAACAAGACCAATAGAAGGAAAAACACATGATTTGTATAGAACAGCAGTCCCCAAGCTTTTTGGCTCCAGGGATCAGTTTTGTGGAAGACAACATCTGCATGGATCAGGGAGCGGGGTGGTTTGGAGATGATTCAAGCACACTACATTTATTGTGCACTTTATTATTATTATGTCAGCTTCACCTCAGATCATCAGGCATTAGATCCCAGAGGCTGGGGGCCCTGGTGTAGAAGCAACTCCCATTTTGAGTTAGTGTGTAAATTTAAAAAAGAAAACACATTTATTAAAGTTGAGGATAATGTGTAAAACTCACTTATTAAGTCAGCATAAAATTTCAGACTAGCATTGTCAGACATTTATGAGGGCTTTGGGAAGCTGTAGAAATACCACCATAATAAAATTTCCCTATCCGTTGCTCTTCCAGTTTTTGTCTTCTATGAAAGTGTCTCCCATCATCAAGGCTGCAAATGTGGGATAGTCACTCCACTCAAGTTTAACAAGGGTGTCGGCCAGTCGCTTGCTGATGGGACCAGCGAGAGAGTTAGCTGCGAGGGTGAAGGTAAGAGTTTCTCATCGAGGCTTTCCTTCTATCTTCAAGAGGTGGAAGGGGAAGCATGCTCCTGCTTTTGGTTACGGTTGTGTGAGGACCCAATGTCAGTGGCAATGGCAGCTGTTTTTCAGTTTTGAGGAGAAAAGCTTGAAAACAAAATCTAACAAGCTGAGAGTGGTAGAGAACTGAAAACAACCTGAGACCCTGACAGGATCCTCAAGCTGCTGGATCAGCCTGTCAAGGGACTTCCATGTGACACAAAACATGTCTTCACTGTTTTAAGATAATTTTACTTGGAAATTATGTTACTTGTAGTTGGAAACATCCTAACTAATACATACTCTGATAATAATATAGACTTCTTGAACCAGGCTATAAGGACACAGTGTATATCAAAGCAAACAAATGTAATTAAGTTAGGGTAAAACTTGCTAAAATGCCCTGAATTGTTATTACTTTTTTCATCCAGCTTTACAGATTTTACTTAATTTCAGGCAGATAGACTCTTATCAGTAAAATATGATCAATAATATTAGCAAAACTTAGAAGTACATTTGTTGACTTATTTATACTTTCCACAAACTCTATTGAAACATGACCAATCTAGAAATTATGGTTTTGTTTTAGAAACTACTCAGAACAGATAGACTTTCTTGTGTCAATTTTCTTTGAAAAATAAAGTATTATTTTATTATAAATTAAATATAAATTTCTTCCTAGCAGTAGTTTACACTGTCTTTCCACGCCATGGTCACTATAAAAAGTCAAAAATCTGTATAACAATTCCATGATACACTTGGGTCCAGCCAGATACAGAATATGAACAGACAGTAATATTGGAAATGCAGGCTATTGAGGTCTGATTTGGAGAGGCGAGAGAAACATCAGAAGAACAAAATCTGAGACTATTTATCTCCATGTCCCAGCTCCACATACTCTTTTTCAAAAGATTTAAGTTCTTTCCAAAAACGCATGAAAGAATATTGATTGAAGGATTTTTCTGAGCAGCCTTTGACCACTGGGGAAGTTCTGAAGTACCTAGTGAAACTGAAAACAAGAGGAAAATCTCTGTTGAAGTCGCTCAGTCGTGTCCAACTCTTTGAGACCCCGTGAACTGTAGCTGGTCAGGTTCTTCTGTCCATGGGATTTTCCAGGCAAGAATACTGGAGTGGATTGCCATTTCCTTCTCCAGGGGATCTTCCCAACCCAGGGATTGAACCTGGGTCTCCTGCCTTGCAGGCAGACTCCTTACTGGCTGAGCCACGAGAGAAGTCACAAAGGTCGGCCCGCTGCGTTGGCTGGGAATCGAACCCGGGTCAACTGTTTGGAAGGTGGCTGTGCTCACTACTATACTACCAATGCTCCTTAAATTACACACAGATCTTCTACAGTGTCAATAAATGACTAATAAAGGCAGTTAAGGAATTTAATTGAAAGGATGGGTGCATGTCTGCTAAGTTACTTCGGTCGTATCCGACTCTTTTCAACCTTATGGATTGCAGCCTGCCAGGCTCCTCTGTCCATGGGGATTCTCCAGGCAGGAATACTGGAGTGGGTTGCCATGCCATCCCCTTCCAGGGGATCTGTCCGACCCAGAGAGCGAACCCGGGTCTCTCATGCCTCCTGCACTGACTGTTGGGTTCTTTACCACTAGTGCCACCCAAGGAAGCCCATCTGAAAGGATATCTGCAGTTTAAAGCTTTCCTTGAAAGAAGAAAAGCCTTTCACATTTAATTATCTCACTATAACTTGTTCTCATAGTGACTACTCCAGAGGGGTGGAGTGGGGCGGGTCACCTAGATTGTAGAGAATAGCTGATTAAGAAAAAAAGTTTCCTAAGGGTGAGTTGGCAGAAAAGAAAGCTTTGGCAGAGATTCTTTAGGAACAAGTCAACTGGAGTGTGGGATTGGATGGTATCCACATAGGAGATAAACTAGGATCCCAGTGCTGGGAAAATGTATCTATTAACACATGCAATCTTAAGCTTACTCACTGCAGTTTAAAACTATTTCTTTTTTGCTCATTTCTTTGAAAACATAACAGATAACTGGTGACTATTTTTCTATATCCTAGTTCCTTCAGTTAACTCTTAGAAAACTGCAACTCTTCTACCTTCTTTTTCTCAGATTAACCAAGAACATCATTTCCTATAGTTAACTATTTTCCAGCCATCATCAACTAATCATCAATCACTTGAATATTTTTTCCCCATACTGACTTGTACAGTATGGTCAGAAGACTATTTGCCTCAGAATTGTAAACGTGGATTCCTACGTCATTGTACAGACCTAATAAATAAAGATCTTTGGAGATGACTCTTAGCCACACCAAAATCTGAGAATCACTACTTTAAAGAATTCCACAGCTCTCAATTTGAACAGAAAGGTTGAATTTGACCAATTTTGTTTTATCAAGGTCTTTAGCAATTTAGTTTAGAGAACATATGATGTATTTCTTAATAAATTATAGTAAAGTACTGCTCAAAATTCTCCAAGCCAGACTTCAGCAATACGTGAACCATGAACTCCCTGATGTTCAAGCTGGTTTTAGAAAAGGCAGAGGAACCAGAGATCAAATTGCCAACATCCGCTGGATCATGGAAAAAGCAAGAGAGTTCCAGAAAAACATCTATTTCTGCTTTGTTGACTATCCAAAGCCTTTGACTGTGTGGATCACAATAAACTGTGTAAAATTCTGAAAGAGATGGGAATACCAGACCACCTGACCTGCCTCTTGAGAAATCTGTATGCAGGTCAGGAAGCAACAGTTANTTATTGACTATGCCAAAGCCTTTGACTGTGTGGATCACAATAAACTGTGGAAAAATCTGAAAGAGATGGGCATACCAGGCCACCTGACCTGCCTCTTGAGAAACCTATATGCAGGTCAAGAAGCAACAGTTAGAACTGGACATGGAACAACAGACTGGTTCCAAATAGGAAAAGGAGTATGTCAAGACTGTATATTGTCACCCTGCTAATTTAACTTCTATGGAGAGTACATCATGAGAAATGCTGGGCTGGAAGAAACACAAGCTGGAATCCAGATTGCCGGGAGAAATATCAATAATCTCAGATATGCAGATGACATCACTCTTATGGC
This sequence comes from Oreotragus oreotragus, assembly GCA_006410675.1. Taxonomy (NCBI): domain Eukaryota; kingdom Metazoa; phylum Chordata; class Mammalia; order Artiodactyla; family Bovidae; genus Oreotragus; species Oreotragus oreotragus. The sequence continues at coordinate 53,008 of SJYX01018641.1, read as the reverse complement.
AGAAAGTGAAGAGGAACTAAAAAGCCTCTTGATGAAAGTGAAAGAGGAGAGTGAAAAAGTTGGCTTAAAGCTCAACATTCAGAAAATGAAGATCATGGCCTCTGGTCCCATCACTTCATGGGAAATAGATGGGGAAACAGTGGAAACAGTGGCAGACTTTATTTTGGGGGCCTCCAAAATCACTGCAGATGGTGACTGCAGCCATGAAATTAAAAGACACTTACTCCTGGGAAGGAAAGTTTTGACCAACCTAGACAGCATATTGAAAAGCAGAGACATTACTTTGCCAACAAAGGTCCGTCTAGTCAAGGCTATGGTTTTTCCTGTGGTCATGTATGGATGTGAGAGTTGAACTGTGAAGAAAGCTGAGCGCCAAAGAATTGATACTTTTGAACTGTGGTGTTAGAAAAGACTCTTGAGAGTCTCTTGGACTGCAAGGAGATCCAACCAGTCCATTCTGAAGGAGATCGGCCCTCAGTGTGCTTTGGAAGAAATGATGATGAAGCTGAAACTCCAGTACTTTGGCCACCTCATGCGAAGAGTTGACTCATTGGAAAAGACTCTTATGCTGGGAGGGATTGGGGGCAGGAGGAGAAGGGGACGACCGAGGATGAGATGGCTGGATGGCATCACTGACTCGATGGACGTGAGTCTGAGTGAATCTGGGAGTTGGTGATGGACAGGGAGGCCTGGCGTGCTGCGATTCATGGGGTCGCAAAGAGTCGGACATGACTGAGCGACTGAACTGAGCAGCCTGAGGGTCACTTGAACAGGACAAGCCAGAAAGAGGAAGCCAGCAGATATTCTGGGTTCCAGGAATGCGGCTTTTTCTTAAAGTAGTGTGACATTTTAAGAGTGACTTCTATTAGTTCAGTGCTCCTGGTCTGTGATATGGAGCAAGGTCCTTCCTCCTCACCCTCCAGAGGCTGTTGTTGCGAAGCCGAGCATCAGTGATCCCATGAGTCCAACTCCACCTCTTATTGTTTCTGAATCAAAATTTTAACTTGATCTTTCAATAGGCTCTGGTTCTGCCACTGTTGCCTGTGGCAAGGGTCTGCCTTGTAGATGTTCCTGCTTTCACTTCTTTTCACCGCAAAGATGTAGTATTATTTTATCACCTGTGTTTGGCGGGCGCGGGGGACTCTTGCTCTGAGGGCTCCCCAGAGTAGAAATCTGCTATTGTTGTGCTTGGAGGAAGCATTACATGTGTATAGCTCAGTTTATGCAGTCAACATGTTCCAGAAAGTTTACATAATGTAAAGCACATCATGTTTTCAGTGCAGTAGGACAGCTCTGTTTTACACTAAGGAACCCAATGCTGACTCCTTCCTGGTATCTATAAATATCCTGCCATGTCTAGGAGGTATCAGGAAACTAAGGGCTGCCCTAATGTCATTGGCACAAACGTTCATTAAGTCGCCAAACCACATCAAGGAAGCTGGTGACTCACCATACCTGGCTTGGTACCAGCACCCTTGCTGAGCCTGCTGTCTCGGGGGTTGGGCTGGGGATCTGGAGGAGCGGGGCCCAGTCCCTGAAATCAGGGCATCCATTAGTCATGCACATGAGGTTGGGTTCTGTGGAGTCAGGGACCTTCTCCACCGGTCTCTCCCGCCACTCCTCCCACCCTGGTGCCCCTACCCTTGCGTGGACTGACCTAGATTCCATGGGGCAGGAGGCAAGGCTAGTGTAGAGGCTCCATGGGCTGGCCAGGAAGTCAGCCTGTCTGGCTTCAAATCCCATCCCCACTCCTGCCTGAGCTGTGGACAAATTCCCAAACCTCTCTGATCCTCCATTGTACAGTGAGAGCAAATAGCAATCCCCCATCTTAGAGTTGTCCTGGAAATTTAGTGAGAAGACACGTTGCAATACATAGCACAGCACCTGGCTTGCTGTGCACCTTCAGTTGATAATGATCATCACTGCTGAGATTGGGAACCTTCGTCTCTGTGATGCCCCATCCCACCAAAATATAATAAGTATTTGTTTTCTGTTGCCCTGTAACAAATTATGACAAACTTCCTGATTTAAAACAACGCCCATTTATCAGCTAACAGTTCTGAGTCACAAATCCAGATGCAGTGTGGCTGCTCTCTCCGCTTGCAAGGCTGAAATCAGTGTATTGGCTAATACCATTCTCATCTGGAAGCTTGAATGGGGAAGAATTCATTTCCAGGTTTTTTAGGCTTCTTGACCCAACTCAGTAGTTCCTTGTGGTTTTAGGACTGAGGTCCCCATTTCTTTGCAATCTGCCAGGTGGGGGCTGTTCTCAACTCCTAGAGGCCACCCACATTCCTGGCCACATAACTCCTGTCTTCAAAGCCAACAGTGGAAAATATCCCTCCCATGAAATGCCTTTCACACTTTGAATCTACTTCTCCAAAAAAAAAAAAGCCAGTTCCCTACAAGGGCTCACATGATGATGTCAGGTCTATCTAGGATAATCCCTCTTCAGGTAAAATCAGCTGTGCCAAATAAGAGAACCTAAACACAGGAGCCATGATTCCATCATCCACAAGTCCCAGGGACTATCCAGGGCTTATCTAAAGGAGGTGGGAATCTTGGGCACACCTTAGAGTTCTGCAACACCTTCTCAACAAGGCAGGTACTTTACGCCTGCCTTCCAGTTGGCAGCAAAAAGAGGATTTTCCCTCACTGGCATGGTCTTTTGTGTTCATTTTTCATAACTGGGCTGCAGGCACTGGCTGAACCCAGCACCAATGCTGTGTGTGGTTCAGACCTCAAGTATTTACATCTCTAAAATGCCATCCCAGCTGTGACCTTTTCCCTGCTTTGGGGAGTGTGTGTGCTTCAGAAAGGGTCGAGTGTGGCCCTGATCTCTCTCCAGCCTCCCCAGGCATCCCTGGTCCCTCTGTCCTGGCCGTCCCCATCAGACAGCACTGCCTGCACTGCCTGCAGGGGCTCAGGACCCAGGGTCCCACAGAGAGGAGAGCCATATCGTGAAAGATTTGAAAACGCTGAGACCCTGGAGTGACCGATACTGGGGCCCTCCTCTGTCTCCGAATATCCTGCTTCCAGCTGTTCCGCGGGGAAAGCTAGGGAAAGCCTTCCCCAGACTCTCAGGGGATTAGTTTCCCCATCGAGGACACAGAAATATAGCTCAGGTTGACTCTTGTGGGTATTTCTGGTCGTACAAGGATCAAGAGTTCCCTGCCATGAGTCTTCGGTCCTGAAGTCAATCCATTTCTCACGTGACTCTGCCACATCTTTTCCATTTGCCTCACTATCACTGTTGACTAGAAAAGGGCGTTTGGTTGCGAAGCTGCCAGTTTTTGCTTTTCCCCAGAGAAGTCGATGCAGCTGTGCAGTCCGTCTACAGTTGAGCGTTGAATACCTTTCCAGCTGTCCCCAGCTCAGTTGCTTGTGTTTGGTTTCCAGGTTCTTAGTTTAGTTCCCTTTCCCATTCTTTTACTTTCCTCGTGATACCCACCCAGGTAGAGCAGAGAGCAGCTGAAGGGATGGTGAATGAGAGCCCCAGGAATCGTGCCACATCAGCGCCCAGGCCAGTGTGTTCTCCCTGTCACTCTGCAGGGTCTGGGCTGGCCACTTAGGTCTGAGAGCTCTTCTCTTCTCCACACCCACCTCGGTTGGTTTCTCAGGCAAAGTGCTTACATTGTTGAAACTGTTGTCGGTTTCACCTTCCTCCTCCTGCTATCCTATTTGTGTGTCTCAAGAAAATAATTTGCTTTTTGCAGAAGACCGCCAGTGGCTGTTTTCCTTTTCTGGTACTTAGCTCTCTTACACGCCTGAACTCTCACAAGTCCTGCTGTGGTGTAACCAGGGCATACGGGTGTTGCTTCATTGATTGGCATATGAGGAATTGTGGGCGAATCTGTGTTTAATGTGCACCTAGCCGACCAGACTGGGTTCTGTGGTATCAGCAGAGGGAATATACATTCCACCAGACTCATGCTAGACCAAAGTAGCCTGTGCCCAGAGTAGCAGATAGATTCCACCCTTCATGTCAGCTTCCATCAACCACTCAAGGGCTATGTGGAAAAGGATTCTGAGGCCACCCATGTGATGGATGGATGATGTCCATCACTCTCATAGGAAGGGGACGTGGAAGACCTGGGATAATTCTTTCTTTAGTGATTTCTGCCCATTTCATGCTCTTTATGGCACATATGAGAGCACCTACAAGACTAAGCAAATTTTAAGTAAATCAGGTTTTACTTACATAGGAGAAGCAGAGCCCCACTGTTTGCAGAAGGATTGGAGAATAGGGGTCTTCACAGCTCTCATCTATACCTTGACCACAGGTACAGGATCCTGCTGGTCAAAGCGCTGTGCATCAGTTTTTCTAGGCCTGGTAATGTGCGGAGGACAATGGTCATGACGTATGATTTACTGATCAGAGTACTCCCAGGGCCCCACTTTCGAATGGCATTATTCAGCATTTCCCAGTGCCGCACAGATCTTGAGCTAGTGTATTAGTGCTTTATATGTTCACGATGGATGCACAGCATGGGCCACAAAAGCCACCCTACAGAACTGTACATAATAAGGATGTTTTTATTGTGACCTGAATGCTCAGAACTTTTCTTCATGGCAAGGAGCCTGAAGTCACACTCAGTACAACTCATAGCATCTTCTGACCCCTTTCATCAGCAAATGGTTAGTCTGACCACCTCAAGTGGGAAGAAGACAACCACAAGTTCTTATACAAATATTTTCATTGAAATTTAGCTTTTAATGACTTGAGCCTGCATTTCCTGATTTATTTCCTTTTCTTCATGTTTGTCAACGAAGAGAAGAGGATAAGCAAGATCCGAGCAGAAACACTTCTTACACAAAATTGCAAGCACGTGAAGGGGTAACGGAGCTGTCCCTTCTAGAAAAGAGAATTGTTTTCTCCAAAACGATCCTGATTGAGTTTCGGGTTTCTGCATTTAATCATGTAACACATAACTGATTGAGTACCTGCTGTGTTTCAGGCACTGTTCTGGGCCCTGGGGATGCTATAATGAAAGAAAAACTGAAGAGTGATCACTGCTTCCAAGGAGCTTACTATTTGTTTCCTTCCGTTGTTTCATAGAATTATATAAAAGCTGTTGAACATTTACTACAGTAGTAATACTTTTTTTAGTAGATTTTTTTCTTTTTGGATATTTGTGAGTTACATTTTATCTAGGGCAGAATGAAGACTGTGGCCTCGGAGGCAGCACCTTAGATGGCTCTGAGAGACTGGTCCCAGTAGATTCTTGAAAGATTCTTTTTCTTTGTTTAGATGTAAGGTTCTGTTTTCAATAGGTTTCTGATGTAGGGTTTTGTTTTGATGGAATTGAAAGAGTAGTTTGTAGTGAGAGTTCTCAGTGTTTTTAGATTATTTACTCTGTCACAGGAATGAACTTCTCGAGAAAAAAACAGCACTTTATGTCAGTTTTCTAAATTGCGTTTTTTGCCCCAGCATACCTGTTCTCCTAAGGAAGGCATTCTGGATTGCAGTGTTAACCACATGCATATAAGGAAAACAACTCTTATACTGTTTCAAAGATATAGCTATAAATTCTGTCTTCTTCATAAATCAGGATTTCTCAAGCTTCATGCATTCACATTTGGAGCCAGGTAATTCTTTGTTGTTAGAGGTTGTCCTGTTCGCCATAGGAGGCTTTGCAGCACCCTTGGTCTCTCGCCACTGGATACCAGCAGTCCTCCTTACCCTCAAGTTGTGCAGCCAGACATGTCCCTTGGTCATGGGCCACAAAGTCACCCACAGCTGAGAACCACGGGCCTAAATGATGTGATTCTGTGATTCAGGTCACATGTCCTCCAATTACAGCAGATCAGTGGAATCCCTGAGAAAAGCACCTAGGACAAGCAGTGTGTTATTGGCCTTTGTAGAAGCTCAGGGCAACGTTCCACCATGAAAGGGTTAATATGAAGTGAGCAAGATATTTACCAGTCTTGTGAAATAACACCAACAACAAATGATGAAAATCCTTCAGCCAATCATGCCTTGGAGATACTTTGCATTTCCTATTGGAAACGTGTTAAAAATCATATTCGTTTACCATAAGTTAGAGAGCATGTTGGACAGGGTACCCTGTAAGTTAATCTGGAATGATTTACACGTAAATGTGTTCCAGATTTGGTGAGCTCAGCTCGAGCAGCAGGCGGCTTGTTTCCAAACATTTCCATTCTCAGGAACTGACATTCAGTTTAATAAGTATTTACTGAAACATGTAATGTGAGAGGGCCTTCAGCAGTCTGATATTGCTTCCATGACCCCAGCCGGCATGAAAGCAGTGCTCAGAAAAGTGCCCCCCCAGAGTCTCTGTGTCTGATGTGGCACCCCCATTTTGGTTTGCAAGATATAGAGAGATACTAGTTCTTTCCTTGCTCTTCACTGCCTCATGTCCCTTCTCATCCTGTACCAGCTGTACTCTCCCCGGTGGATACATGTAATTACATGTGATGTCATGTGTTTCTTATTTGGTTCTTTGGTCCCAAATGGGCCACTTTTCAGAACTTTGGCAGGGACATCCATTGCATTTTCTACCTCCCCGCCGACAGCTGGACAGGGTATTACAGGGTTTTGCAGTCCAAAGTGGGGTCATTTAACCAACTCACTTTCCATTTTTTAATCTTCTCTTCTCACACATACCAGTAGAGTCTAATACACAGGGCATGCTGCTGATAAAAGTTGCTGGAAGAAGGGTTGGCTTTGAGGCAGAAAGGATAAAAGAGAAACAGTGGGTTAGAGAATTTCCGTTCATTCAATTGCTCTTTATTGAGCACCCACTATGTGCCAGCCACTGGCAATGTAGCAATGACAAAAATGGACAGGACCCTGCTTTCCTGGAACTCACAGTCTACTGGGCAATGAGACAAGTGGGTAGGCCGTGTTTTCATATGGCACAACCGATGCTGTAAAGAGAGAAACCAAGATGCCATATGAGCATTGAGGAAGAGCAGCACCCCAGCCTGGGGGAAGGCAGGGAATCAGTGAAGGCTTTGCAGAGGAAGTGGTGTCTTAACTCAGACATGAAGATTATATTGTGTATCATAGAGGGAGAGGGAGGCACTTACTTCCCTGGCGGCCCAGTGGTTAAGACTTCACCTTGCAATGCAGGGAGTGTGGGTTCAATCCCCGGTCAGGGAGCTAAGGTCCCACACGTCTCCGGGGCCAAAAAACCAAAACATAAAACAGAAACAATATTGTAACAAATAAAGACTTTTTTTTTTCAAATGGTCCACATCAAAAAAAAAACCAGAGAGGAGGGGACAAAGGGGTTCAAAGCCATGTTCCAAGGACAAACGGTGAGTGGGAAGAATAGAATCTTAAGCACTGAGAAGTTAGGCATGTCTGGATGGTGGAGTGAGAGGCAGGACCGTGCATGAGGAGGAGCCGGTGACGGACGAGCTTCAGGACCCTTACGAGAACGCCTGGGTCTTGGCTGACGCCCTTTACTGAGACCAGCACCGACACAGTAGGTTTAGTTGGAAGGAGGATGGGGTGACAGTGACTCAAGTTTTAATTCACCACTAATTCTAGAAGATGGGAATGAGCTTTTAAGTGTTTCTGAAAGATGTCAAAAGCTAATGGAAATTTTAAAAGTTAATTAGCCTGTTTAAATGATTTTGTGACTGTAGGCTATCATGACATCCTGAAAATACACTCAGCCCTCTTAGTTTCTGCCAACTGTATTTTTTTTCATCTAGTGATTATTTCTTAATTTTGATACTTATCATCTTATTGCTTAAAATTTACCAAATGTGTGTCTGTGAATGAGTACCCATGAATGAAGAAGTACAGTGAGCTATTTGAGAGCTATATTCTGGCTTTTCCAACACGCCTGTATTCTCTTTAGATTTCCTTTGCTGTGATGGAGGGTTTTATTCTAATGTTTTATTCTAATGCTGCACAGACTCATTTTTGAGAGCATACATTATTTTTTAAGGTGGCTAGAGAAAACCAAGTTCTATTATTGGACAGTCTTTAGGCAGATATCTGATATTACAGGATTGTAAGGGTGCAGACCTCATGTGAGGGAAAATACTGCATGGTGAACATCATGCTCTGTGTTGATCCCATCGACCAGAGCATATGAGGAATAAATGTGATGGTCAAGTTAAAGGCACTGAGATTGCTTCCAATCGTCAACCCCAGCCTCTGCTTTCCATGGCCCTCTAGGCCTGAAATGCCCTATGGCAAACTTTGTAAAAGATTCCCCTTTATAGTCAAGCAACCCAGCCACTAGGGGGCATCCAAGTTCACGTGCCTCTCTCTGTTTCCTTTCAACAGGAATTTAGATAATGGGCTGTGTGCAATGTAAGGATAAGGAAGCAACGAAACTGACGGAGGAGAGGGATGGCAGTCTGAACCAGAGCTCCGGGTACCGCTATGGCACAGACCCCACTCCTCAGCACTACCCCAGCTTCGGCGTGACCTCCATCCCGAACTACAACAACTTCCACGGGGCCGGGGGCCAAGGACTCACCGTCTTCGGGGGTGTGAACTCTTCGTCTCACACTGGGACCTTGCGAACGAGAGGAGGAACAGGTCAGGATGAAGCTGCTCTTAAATCTTTTAGCAACTGAACTTTTGTGCTCCTTTGACGTTTAAGTTTTTAATCACTCTCCAGCTCCCTGCTACCAGATGAAAGGCTCTTAAAATCACTAAAGCTTGATGGACAAATCTAGATACGGGCAACAGCGGCTTGGGGGTCTGCCAGCTGCTGCTCTATGAGGATCCTGTGAGGGTTACGAGGCACAACTTTCTGAGTCACTTGAGTCCAGTGGCTCTCAACCTTGGCTGGCTGGCTTGGAATAACCAGGCAGCTTTTTCAAAATATAGATACCTGAGCCCCACCCCCAGTCCCAGATCTTTTGAATCAGAAGTTTCAGGACTGGATATTGAGTGTGGATGTTTTGAGTTCTCCAGCTATGAAAGCACTCCTTCCCTACAACCCCCAGTTCAGAGTGTTTCCAGGGGAGTACCTGCCCTTTCAGCTTCCTAATTAACCTCCATCCTGCCCGTCACTTCCCAGCTGGTGGGCTCATTTGGCTATATTATTTTTTGGCAATTTGTCTTCACTGATTCTCTCTCTCTAATCCTCCTGTTGTCTTCTATATGGCAGAGTTTATCGGCCCTCAAGTATTTTCATCTCTTTTGTATTTTAAAATTGAATCCTATGTATCCTTAAGAGATCTTCTCTTTTTTTTTTTTTAACTTTTCCTTCTCTTTTCCCTAGGCTGTGTTTCACTGCTATGTGCATTTGCTGACTTAGCTAATACTTTGTAAAATATCTGGCATGTGTTCTCAGACATATGTTTTCTGAAATATTTGTAAGATATCTCATGCATCCTTAATCTTCCAAAGCCTCGCCCAGTATGTGAACCATGGTAACTAGATATTTGACATAACTTGTTCCAAAACTGTCTTATTTATTATAAAAGTTTTTAATATATATATATATATATAAAATACATCAATCCTTATGTTCTGAGTTCAGCTGGGAGCAGAAGTCTTATAAAATAGCCCGCTATACTTTTTACGTGGGGAATTGGCACCACCTCTCTTCCCTCTGCACCCAACAGGGTAGTGTAGTTATACCCAGGGGACCTGACCCAGAGCTTTGGGCAACTAGCTACTTCTCTGCTGCCAACACTTGACACTCTGTTCAGTAGAAAAAAATATTTATGTTCATCCTTATGGTGAATGTAGCTTTCCCTTGAGAGCAGGCCTTCCATGGGTGCCTGGAGGCTGAGCACACTGCCTTATCCTTCCAGTCTTCCTGGAAGGCACCTGGAATGGAGGGCTGAAGGAACGACATCATCGGGCAGTCTAGGGACGTCTGTCTCTGGAGGATGCAGGGGAGAAACGAGCCAGAGGTGCAGCCAGCATGCACACCCCGTGCCTGCTGGGAGAAGGCGAGCGCTCTGCTGTCTTTCCCCGGGCCTGACGTGGCTCCTCATGGGGGTAAATGTGTGTCAGGTCTGACGTGGCTCCTCGTGGGGGTAAATGTGTGTCAGGTAAAGGGTGTCTTGTCAGTGCTGCAGAGCTCTGCCCATCTGAACTGTAATGTTGCTACTTGTTGCCCTTGGTTGTGGCCGTAATATAATGTTACTATATGTCTCTTCCTGAAGACTCATTCCAAGTGTGCAGAGAGAAGTCCTTCAGCCCTGGGTTTTAGTCAGCTCAAATAATGCTTCCTTTCACAAAGACTGAGGCATAAATTCAGCTCTCGACCCTGGTTTCACACATTAATTACAACACTGCCTGATGTTATCAGTGCTGATTAGATGTAAATTTTGAGAATGAGGCTTTAGTGAAGATTTAATTTCTTGGAATTAATTTCCCCTGGTGTAATAATCTCTCCCATTTTGATTTTGTTTTTTGTCAGGAGTGACCCTGTTTGTGGCCCTTTATGACTATGAAGCACGGACGGAAGATGACCTGAGTTTTCACAAAGGAGAAAAATTTCAAATATTGAACAGCTCGTAAGTTTGGAGAGGGAGAAGAAAGCAGGCATGCCTTTCAGGCCAGGAAGTGATTCTAGTGTTAGCAGTCTGCACCTTTTTTCATATCTCTGAAATGCTAAGAGAGCACTTGCTCATCAATTCATTAATTCTTAGCAATTTAACTTGAGGAAAGACGAGTCGATGAACCAGTGTGGTATTCTGTGGTGCTGTGTGTCCAGGGAGCTTTTTGGGAGCGTAGAAGCAGAGTCAATGGTTTTGGTTTAAAGGCTGTGAAACACCAGGATCTCCTTCTACAAATCTACAGTTTCAGATGATTGGCATGGGGCTTGCCTGTCCACATTACCCTCTCTCTGCCCTGAGATTTTCTTCAAATTTCACATGTCACCCTGGCCTCATGTAAGGCTGGCAACACATTCCATTTTCAAAACTGCCAAGTATTCTAATTGGTGAAGCCTGTGGAGGCATTTTGCCATAATGAAAATTTGCAGTTGACTGAAACCTTTGTAAGGTGGAAGGAGAACCGATTTGGCCCACTTGAGAACGACTACAGTGCATGCCTTTTCAATGTGGCCAGTAGGAACAGCCCATTATGCAGGCAATGGGGAAATGTCAAGGGTGAGAATCACTCATGTTTCAAATCCTCCATTTAATACTTCTTTTAGGGAGAGTAAAGGAAGTGGCTGGTGGCCCAGAGGTTAAAGTGTCTGCCCGCAATGCGGGAGACGTGAGTTCAATTCCTCGGTCAGGAAGATCCCCTGGAGAAGGAAATAGCAACCCACTCCAGTNCTTGCAAAAAGCAATATTTGGGTGTACACATGGCACCAGGGGTTTGAAGGCAGTTGGTTTAACTTTACTTTGAAGCCAGGGAAATTCTATTGAGTTCTACTCAGACCTTTGGGGAAAATGAGGCTAAACTATTTTTAGAGAATGATTTCTGTCACAATTGGGTACCTTAGCAGAAGCCCAAAATTAGAAAAGGGGAAATGAGCTCCTGTTCTACTGAATGTTTAGTGTGAAATACTGAATCACATTAATGGGTTTCCAAGGCCTGAAGAGGATCTGTGCCTTAAAAAAAAAAAAAAAAAGTACAGTTTAACGGTGTTTCAGACTAGGAGTTCTCTACTCATTATTGCTATTAAAACCACTCAAGATATTTTTCCAGTTTTATTGAGATATGATTCACATATAACTTTGTGCTTGTTTTAGGGGTACAACATAGGGATTTGATATATGTATATATTGTAAATAGCAATTTATTTAACATCCACTTCCTCACAGTTGCATGCTTTTGTTTAAATGATGAGAACTTCTAAGATCTGCTGTCAGCTGTTCTCAAATATAGGTTACAGTATTGTTAACTTTAGTCACCATTACATCCTCAGAACTTATAACTGGAGGTTTGCACTTTTTGACCGCCTTCACCCAGTTCCCTCGTCTCCCCACCCCCTCTCTGGCAACCACCAATCTGTTCTCTGTATCTTTTTACACACACACACACACACACACACACACACACACGCTTATTTCAAGCGGTATGTTATATTGGTGAGAGAATGTCTTCAGTTCATTCGCTCAGTCGTGTCTGACTCTTTGTCACCCCATGAATCGCAGCACGCCAGGGCTCCCTGTCCATCACCAACTCCTGGAGTTCACCCAAACTCATGTCCATTGAGTTGGCGATGCCATTCAGCCATCTCATCCTCTGTCGTCCCCTTCTCCTCCTGCCTTCAATTTTTCCTAGCATCAGGGTCTTTTCAAATGAGTCAGCTCTTCGCATCAAGTGACCAAAGTATTGGAGTTTCAGCTTCAACATCAGTCCTTCCAATGAACACCCAGGATTGATCTCGTTTAGGATGGACTGGTTGGATCTTCTTGCAGTCCGAGGGACTCTCAAAGAGTCTTCTCAGAGAGAGTGTTTTACATGCTCTTTGTACTGAAATGTGAGAAGTCAGTCTATTTAAGCATCCAAATTGCCAATTTGTTATTGTTATAAACAAAAAGGAAAATGAAAGATGAATTGATTTTTATTATTTTTTACGTTTACTATTTTTTTAATAAGGGGGTTGCTGAAGATTGACAGCAGAAGGGGACGACAGAGGATGAGATGGTTGGATGGTATCACCCACTGTATGGACAGGCGTTTGAGCAAGCTCCAAGAGTTGGTGATGGACAGCTGCAGTCCATGGGGTCACAGAGTCGGACACTGAACTGAACTGAAGGGCCTTAGCCTTCCTGGGATGTCCCGCAAAGAACTCTGAAAACTGAACCCTAAAACCCCGTAGTCGGGGGTCAGGGCAGGTTTCTGCACAGTTCACAGACGGTCGCATCCGGCCCGCACCCTCCTGGGTTAGAGCGGGCCCAGGAGCCTCCCGCGTGAGACGGGGCGGAGCCTGGGGCGGGGGCGGAGCCTGGGGGCGGGGGCGGAGCCCGGGGGCGGGGCGGCGGCCGCACCCTTCCTCCGCCCGGGGCGGCGGGACCTCCGCGCTTCCCGCGTGCAGGCCGCGCCGCCTGCGCCTCGCGCCATTTCCGCTGCTCTCGCCCGAGGTCTCCTCCCAGGGCCGCGCGCGGCTGACCCTCGAGCGGCATGAGGCTGCCCCCCAAGACGTGCTGGCTGCTGCTCTGGCTGCCGCCTCTGGCCGCGCAGCCCGCGGGCGCCGAGCGCGGGGCGGAGGAGGCGGCGGCCGTCTCAGGTAACCGCGGGCGCGGGCTGCGGGCGCGCGCGCCGCCTCGCTCTCCGGCCTCCTGTCGCCCTTCCCCCGCTTCGTCCCCGCCCACGCCCCGGCCCGGCGGTGACCCAGGCTCTCCCCGCCCCGGCGGCGCGGAGCCGGGCGCGGGCGGCGTCTCCCTGCCAGGTTTAAGGCTCCCTCCGCGAGCGCGGCCTCCCTGGACTGTGCCGGGGACTGGATTTTAGGATTAGAAGCAGCTGCAAAGTTCGTTCTGGCCCAGGCCCCACGTTTTACAGAAGCAACCAAAGCCCAGAGAAGTTTTGATTTGTCCAAGGACAGGAGGACAAGTCATTGTTACAGATGATCCTGGTCTCCAGACTTTCAACACAGGACATTTGTATATATCAATTTAGGTCGAACAATCTTCTTTCCCTATCTAGCTGCAACTTTGGACTCAAGATTGGGGATGGTAAAAGCTTAGCTTTAGAATTACACTGGAATTCTGCTACCCTGACTAGTTCTGTGACCTCGAGTCGGTCAAGCCACTACTGGTCACGCGTAAAACACGGATAATATTTCACAGGACTGTCGTGATGTGTAACGTGTGCGCAGTCCCTGGTCCAGAGGAAACAGGAAATGGTAGCTGCTGCTGGTGGTATGGGCTATCTGTGGCGCGCTCTCAAGGTCCTGACTCCGGGCAGGGCAAGAGTTCTAACTTCAGTTCTGCTACGAGCTTAACATTTCTATTTCATTAATTTTCCCCATTAAATCCTTTAAAAGATTTCCTGGACTCACTGTCCACTAACGTCCCTTCATCTTTTTGCCCACCTTCGGTTGCAAGGGAGGCAACCAGCTGTGGGTTTATAGGTGGGGAAAGCTGCTCCCTTCTGGTAAAATCCGGATTGTCTGTGAATGAAGGCAGTTACCAGATTTTCAGCTGGAGCTGCCAACTCCTGGTAATCTCACAGTGAGGTACTTGGCGGTGGGGGGGGGNAAAAGAAGCTTGATTCATATAAAATCAATTCATTAACTAATGTGAACTATAAAGAAATCAGAATATTTAATTTGTTTAAAACAATAGACCTGCAAGACTTTTTTCTTGCCTTTAAATAGCGTCTTCAAATATCAATTTAGCAGCAGAACTTTGATGATGTTATATTCCTTTGGGTAACACTTTATGTTTTTTACTCCATATTCAAAGTAAGCTATTTATTCCTGGCAAAAATAAAATTGAGAAAAGACTATCCCCTGTCTCTTATACACATCTAGATGTGTATAAGAGACAGCTTCTATAGAATGGAGAACATCCAGACTGAGACCAGAATAGCACACACACACCCTTCTATAGAATGGAGAACATCCAGACTGAGACCAGAATAGCACCCACCCACCCTTCTATAGAATGGAGAACATCCAGACTGAGACCAGAATAGCACACACACACCCTTCTATAGAATGGAGAACATCCAGACTGAGACCAGAATAGCTTTTCTGGCTCCCCATTTGGAGGAAAGTCAGCGGCAATTGATACAGGAGGGGCAGATAGTTGTCTGGCTGAGAGGAAGAGAACCTTCAAAAGTCACCAGGAGTTTGGAACCAGTAGGCAAGGTCCTTAGGTGCAGTTCAGGCCGCTGCAGTGAATTCCCAGGATTGAACCATAGTGATAGGCCATTTGAAACCACAGCTTTCAAATTCATCCACGGGAAAGAAAATCAATACTTGAAGTGGAAATCAGACCAGAATGTGCATTCGCATGTGACAGTTTGATTCTCTACACACCTTCTTGGAGAAATGAAGATCAAGATTCATATTCAAGCCAGGTTAGAAAAACAACAAGTACGGTTAATAGAGAAGTTCCTTTGTAACTTGGATACTACCTGCTAATTAGTTTGAATTTGAACTTACAAAATAATACCCCCAAAAATCCTTCTGCCCTGCGAACTCTCAGGAGTTCAAATTTATTGCTTTTTAACTCTTCTCCCTCCCTTTCCTTATCCCAAAAGAAAAGCAGTCATATAGGCCAGATGGGGAAAGTGGCAGCCTGGTTTAATAAGTGATTTTATTATTCTGTTATAATTTCATCTGAAGATATTTTTTCCCATAAGGGCATGTAAGGTTAAATTTTCAGAAGGAACATTGCTGAAATATTTTTACGTTGGAGATTGTTTAAAATCTGCAAACATCTGAAGAGTGTTTGTGCTTTTTATTTTTAGCATATTCTATAAGTAGGTTTAAGTACTCTCTGCCCTTTTTTGAAGTTTTGACTGAATATTTTTACCATAAAAGGTAAGTTTTGGCAACTAGAAAAGGAAGAAATGGAGAACCCCAGAGTTAGTAGAAGGAAAGAAATCTTAAAAATTAGGGCAGAAATAAATGCAAAAGAAACAAAAGAGACCATAGCAAAAATCAACAAAGCCAAAAGCTGGTTTTTTGAAAAGATAAATAAAATTGACAAACCATTAGCCAGACTCATCAAGAAACAAAGGGAGAAAAATCAAATTAATAAAATCAGGGAAAAAAAAAAAAAGTTTTGTTTATGACTAAACTCTTTAATTACATCCTTATACTTTTAGGAAAACTAATAAATGACAAAAGTAGTACAAAAGAGTAATTTTAAATTTATTGGCTGAAGCAAGTGATGTGAAGCAGTCTCTTTGATATATGATATGTAGTCCTAACATTAGATTAAATATTTTCAAATTGAGTGGTATTTTAAATGAACTAAGGGATTGCAGTGGTAAAGGGAACCCTGACTCACATCCTTTGGTAAAGAACTGAGCTTCGTCAAAGCAGTTTGGGCACACTGGCCAGAAACCCACTGTTGTCTAGAAGCCAGGGTTATTGAAAGGTTCAGGAGAGCCGGCTGAGGACTGCAGGTGGTTAAGGAGGGCTGTGCTCGGTGGTGGCCTTGCTGGGTCGTCATAGTAAGGATGGAACTTGGGGTTGGTCCTCCAGAGACTCCCAGGTGCTTGGGAAGTGAGGCAGAGCTGGGCCGGCCCCCACTTGCAGACCATTCTCCTGACCTGAATCAGGCTTGAGGAAGTGAGTACCCAGGTTACGGGGGTGGGCGGAGCACCCCCTGGGAAGGAGATGTGTTTCAGCTCCGGGGGCAGCAGCGGCTCTTTCTGGGCAGGTGTTACTCTCTTCTGACCCAGTGAATGATTGTTTTGACATTTGTATGAATCCCTAGAAGTTCCCTTTTGTTTCCTGGATTTCCTTGTAAGGGGATGTTGCTGTTATTGTGATATATTTCCTTTTGCCCGATCTACCACCAGGAAGTTCCAGTGTTACCTGAATGAGTGGGCAAAGACCGAGGCTGCAGGAATAAATGACACCTGCAGACGGGCCCGCAGCCTCATAGCCTTCAGTGTCAGGGCTTGAACAGGTGACAGAGTCCAGCTAATCAGTCAAGCTGGCTACAGTTTTTGTCTCACGCCCTCTCCCAGCTCCGGCGGAGGTAGAGGAAGTAGAAACTGCCTAATGAAATGTCTCTAGAAGAAGATAATTGAAAGGAGGCGAGGCTCTAGGAAAGACATGACCTTTATAAATCATGTAAAAGAAAAGATCTGGTTCCCTCTAGGAAGACAGTAGGCCAGCTGTGTTAAGAACCTTGGTTGTCAAAGTTACTGTCTTACTCTGGTCCAGCTAGTCCATGACTTAAGACTCCCTGGAGTGAATTCCCTTGGAGCTAGGGTTGCGGTTTCTTGTGGCTGGAGTTTCTAGCTCCTTAGGTAGTTAGGAATTCTTGTGTGGGTTGACTGAGATGCAGTCACCTCAGGAGACAGGTGGTAACAGTGAGAGCAGCCAGCAAACATCATGAAATCTTTGTGAAATTATCATGAAATCATGATGAAATGCCAGCGCCTCGTCTGTGATGTCTCCTGTTCTGTGTGAGTTCAACGTCAGTCTCACCTCCAAAGCCAGACGCTGCTCTGGAGAATTCCAGGGGACACACTGTTTGCAGCATGCTCTTAGTAGTGGATTCGTAGGTGTCAAAAATCAGGGCAGCCTGCCTCTATCTGTGCTTTCCTTAATCCGGTTGAAGGCCAGGTGACATCAGAGCGCGTTCTCTCCAGCTGGGAGGTCCCTTCCACAGAATGCACTGACGTACTGTGTCGGGTACAACGATGGCAAGCGGATTCCCGCCTCTTGTGTCCCGTTGCCCTCTGCCTGGTGAGGGGAGGTAAGATGGTTCCCAGCGCGAGGGGTGTTAAGGGTTCGCGCCCTCACCCTGCAGTTCAGGGCACAGGGATGCTGGGGCAGGGACGGGGCTGTGGAGCCTGCAGGTTCTGTGCGGGGGGATGGCCATTGGTGCAGACTGGACAGGTGTCCAGCATCAGGTTGCTCCCCGAGGAGCCTGGAGAGCACCCCCTCTCATGGTGCCAGCGCTGGCCAGGCTCCTGTGAAGACCGGCCATCGCAGGGAAAGAGCAAATTGGCCAAGATGGCATCGTCAGGCTCTCTTGCGCCACGTTTTGTAAATAGTGATGATGTGACCGCTGAGATCACTTAAAGTGCTGCACGAGTACATCACAAGCTACCCGCTTGGCCACGGGCTGCTTTTGTCCTGTAAACACATACAAGCTCCACCTGGACATGACCTCGTGGCTGCGTTGGCTGCGTTATGTCTGTGTCCGCTGGGTCCACCACGAGAGGCGAGAAGACAGTGTGTCTGCAGTTCCACGGCGCCTCGAGTTTTCTTCCAGCTCCCCTGCTCGTGCCTTGCCTGCCGTGGGTTTAGCAGACAGCACGCACAGTGAGATACAGCGAGACAGCCTTGCCTTCACTAGGTCAACTCTGCGTGCCCAAATAATCCACCAGTCCTCTGCAATTACAGCACGCGCGTAAAAGACGAGTCCTTAAATGTGGGGATACAGTAATGAACATGCCGTGTCCCGAACTTCATGAAGGGAGAGTGTCAGCTAAAAACTATGTATGTCATATGAAGAGAAGAAAGCAGAGTAAGAAGGGAGGGGTTGGAGGGTGCCGTTTTAGACAGCAGGGTCAGAGAAGGCCTTGCTGAGAAGGGGACGTTTGAGCACACTAATGTTATCTATTGGAAGGAGAAACTCTGCCAAGATCTGGGGAAAGCAGTTGCAAGCGGAGGAAACCGCATGCAGGAAAGCTTGAGGCGGGGGCAGCTCAGC
>SJYX01018641.1:3738-29585 GCA_006410675.1 Oreotragus oreotragus | reverse complement strand
GCCTCCACGTGTGCTCCCTCCACAGTGACAGGCAGGGATCCCCTCTTTTATTGGAGACTCCCAGCAGAAAGATCTCCACTCTGGCTGACTGATTCCACACGGTTCCTCGCTAGTCATTAACCGTCCCCCGTCCTTCCCCAGCTTTGGTGTAGGAGGCGATTCTGGCTTCATGTCAGATTTTCCTGGAGAAACAGCTAATCAGACTCTGTTTAGAGGAGTCGGGGCTTGGCCTGTAGTTTCTCTGTGTGCCCTGTTGATGTTCCATATTTGACAGATGTAGTGGTGGTACTCTGTCCTGGGTCAAGGACTGGCTTTTGACTTTCATCTCCCTTTATTTAAATTCAGCAGCAGCAGCTGCAGAGTAGAATGAACCCCATTACTTTATAATTTGGTTGTGGCATTTACTACGGTCATTTGCCATCTGTAATGCAGCACTTGTCTTCTGTTTGACTGTTTATGCTGTATTATATATTACATACTGTATATTGCATATTACCTGGAACACACACATATGTATGTACTGCATCTGTTTTGAGCCAGACTCCTCCTGTGCTCCAGACCTGTCATCTTTACCTAGTCCCATCAACCAAGACTCAGTACATCTAGAACTGAACTCACTGCCTTTTCACTGGACAAACTTGCTGCTTCTCTGGTATTGCGTATGTGGATAAAGGGCCTCACCGTCTCCCCGCTCACCAGAACCGTCAGGTTGCCTCTGAATCTCTGTCTGTTGATTCCACTTCCTAGGTGTTCTTTGATCTGCTCTTTCTCCCTCCTGCTTGGCTCATTTCTTACTCAGATTGCTTCAGGAGCCCCCACGGCTCCGCTTGCCGAGCTCTTCCCCTCTGACGTTTCACATGGCTTCCAGAATGCTCTTTCCAAGACGCGCCTGTGTTTTGTGCTCCCGCAGGCCCGTTCCCTGCCCTCCTCTCCCCTGCGCAGTGCCAGGCCTCTGTGGGCTTCTCTGCCCTCTGGCGTCTCACTGGGTCTGGCCGGTGGGAAGCTGGTCGGGGGTGGGGGCAGGAGAGGGCTGCCCCTGGAGTCCTGGCAGTGCCTGTGTCCCCTTGGATTGCTGTCCTCTCAGCTCTAGCGCCGCCAGTGACAGCGGGCCCCCCTTGGCATCTCAGGCCTCGGAAGGTTGAAGGCTTTCTGCTGTTGTCGGTGCCTGGGAGCGCCTGGCCGCGTCTTCACTGAACTCTTCTCAGTTAAACCCTCTGGCATGTCAGCAGCTTCCTGCTGAACCTCTGTTTGCCTGAAATCCCTCAGTGCTCTGCTTTCAGCCAGAAGTCCGTGTTGCTCACTGTAATGATAACTGCTGCGTAGCTCTCTAGCTGCAGGTGTTAAAAGGCCCTCGTGTATCCCCTGCATTCTATCCCCGTGAATGGCTAGACCGCTTCCATCGTTTCCCTCGTCTCCGTGGGTCTCTGCGCACTTGTCACCCCGCCCCCTGACTCCTAGGTCAGTGCCTCCAACTGTGGTCAGTGGTCCACTCACATTTCCTCCTCTCCGGGAAGCCTCAGTCAGTCCTTGCCCTCCCCTTCAAGACTGAAGATGTGCGTGTCCTCCTTGCTGTTACCGTCCTTCCATCTGTCCTATGACTATTCACATCAGATTGTAATATTTTTGTCTCCTGCTAGGCTGGAAAGACTGAAGGACTATAATTACTGCCTAGAAGAATTTAATGTTCATAAAGTATAAAACCAGCCATCATTAAACCTGTGAATAAAAAAGAAAGAAGATCTGGGGCAATTATATATTTAGGAAATATATTCTCTTTTCCATCTCTCAGTTTCTAGGTGTAAAGCTTTGAAGGAGATGGATTTAATAACAGCTTCTCTGTCAGACTGTTACTGCTACAATCAAAATTCCCAAGTGAAATGGAAGTATATATGGTCAACTGTGCAGGTAAGAGCTTACTTTCAAATTATGTCTTAGGAACAGAGGCTTTAAAGGTACTATTTCAAGAGTAGAAGTAGACAAGGTACTATTTCAATAGAAAGGTACTATCTCAAGAGTAGACATAGAGCTTTTATAGGACATAGAGCTACTGCCAGTAGGAAAGCTGCCTGGGGAATCACAGGGTAGTTCAAGCAGAGGGATGTGGTAGAAGCATAAACCCTCCATACTCTTCATCAGCCCTTCTGCATCCACTCCAAGTACATATACTATATTTACAGCATATAAATGTTTATATATTTATATAAACAGCAGCATCCTTGCTGTTTAGACATGGCTCAGGACAACATCCTCTCACATACTTTCAAAATAATTACTATCTCAAGCCTGTCTAAGTATATTATAGAAATTCTGACGTTACCTATGATCTCACATATGGTCAAGATAGTCATCCTGGAGTGCAAAGTCAAGCGGGCCTTAGAAAGCATCACTACAAACAAAGCTATTGGAGGTGATGGAATTCCAGTTGAACTATTTCAAATGCTAAAAGGTGATGCTGTGAAAGTGCTACACTCAATATGTCAGTGAATTTGGAAAACACAGCAGTGGCCACAGGACTGGAAAAGGTCAGTTTTCATTCTAATCCCAAAGAAAGGCAATGCCAAAGAAGGCTCAAACTACCACACAATTGCACTCATCTCACATGCTAGTAAAGTAATGCTCAAAATTCTCCAAGCCAGGCTTCAATAGTATGTGAACCGTGAACTTCCAGATGTTCAAGCTGGATTTAGGAAAGGCAGAGGAACCAAAGATCAAATTGCCAACATCTGTTGGATCATAAAACAAGCAAGAGAGTTCCATAAGAGCCTTTGACTGTATGGATCACAACAAACTGTGGAAAATTCTGAAAGAGATGGGAATACCAGACCACCTGACCTGCCTCTTGAGAATTCTGTATGCAGATAAGGAAGCAACAGTTAGAACTGGACGTGGAACAACAGACTTGTTCCAAATAGGAAAAGGAGTACGTCAAGGCTGCATATTGTCTCCCTACTTATTTAACTTCTATGCAGAGTACATCATGAAAAACTCTGGGCTGGAAGAAGCACAAGCTGGAATCAAGATTGCCGGGAGAAATATCAATAACCTCAGATATGCAGGTGACACACCCGTATGGCAAAAAGTGAAGAGGAGCTAAAAAGCCTCTTGATGAAAGTGAAAGTGGAGAGTGAAAAAGTTGGCTTAAAGCTCAACATTCACAAAACTAAGATCATGACATCCAGTCCCATCACTTCATTGCAAATAGATGGGGAAACAGTGGCTGACTTTATTTTTTGGGACTCCAAAATTGCTGCAGATGGTGACTGCAGCCATGAAATTGGAAGACGCTTACTCCTTGGAAGAAAAGTTATGACCAACCTAGATAGTATATTCAAAAGCAGAGACATTACTTTGCCAACTAAGGTCCGTCTAGTCAAAGCTATGGTTTTTCCAGTGGTCATGTATGGATGTGAAAGTTGGACTGTGAAGAAAGCTGAGCACTGAAGAGTTGATGCTTTTGAACTCTGGTGTTGGAGAAGACTCATGAGAATCCCTTGGACTGCAAGGAGATCCAACCAAGCCATCCTAAAGGAAATCAGTACTGAATATTCATTGGAAGGACCGATGCTGAAGCTGAAACTCCAATACCTTGGCCACCTGATGTGAAGAATTGACTGATTTGAAAAGACCCTGATGCTGGGAAAGATTGAGGGAAGGAAGAGAAGGGGACGACAGAGGATAAGATGGTTGAATGGCATCACCAACTCAATGGACATGAATTTGAGTAAAGTCTGGGAGTTAGTGATGGACAGGGAGGCCTGGCATGCTGCAGTCCATGGGTCGCAGAGAGTTGGATGCGGCTGAACTGAAGTGCCAGGAATTATTCTAAGCTCTCAGGATCCATAAGTGAACAAAATGGATCTCTGCTCCTGTGATGTCAACACTCTCAGGAATGAGGGGGTAGCTGGGGCGGTAGGGCAGGGCTAGCCGTATGTGTAAAAGAGGAGAAAATTATAAAACTGATAAGTGCTATGAAAAAAGAAAATGTAGAGTAAGATAAGTCTAACGACAGAAGCAGGGGCCAGTTGCAGTACAGAAAAGAGCAGTTGGGGGAGTTCTCATCGGAAAGGTGAAATTTGAGTACGGTTTCAGTGATGTGAGTCACCCAGCAGGAAATCTGAGGAAAGCGTGTTCTCAGCTGGGGCAGAGCTGGGACATCATCTTCGTCAGTGGGCACATGATGCTGCTTTGTACCGTTCCTGATAATGTATACCACTTTGGTCCCTGGTGGCTTAGAGGGTAAAGCATCTGCCTGCAATGCAGGAGACCCGGGTTCAATCCTGGGTCAGGAAGATCCCCTGGAGAAGGAAATGGCAACCCACTCCAGTACTCTTGCCTGGAAAATTCCATGGATGGAGGAGCCTGGTAGGCTACAGTCCATGGGACCGCAAAAGGTAAGACGCGACTGAGTGGCTCCACTTTCACTCTCACTTTTGGTCACTTACTTAAGGTGGTGTTTATCAGTTTGCAGTTTCACTACTACAAAATGACTGTTTTCACCTCTGTGATGAATGAATATTTTGAGGGGATAATTTGAGACTAGGTATATATTCTGTTGCTCATCAAACTTTCACCCTCTAGTTTTATTATCCATTGATGATGCTTGCCTAAATCAGTTACCATCACAGTGTTTATCAAATGGTGATTTTCTGATTCCATCATTCCTTCTACAGCCATTGGCATTCTTTGGTAAGGAAGAATTTACCTCTCCAGTTTTATTTAGAGCCATATGGTCTCATGGATTGCCAGTTCATTCACTGGACTTACAGTTCATTGCTTGTGTTCTTTATTTTCATATTCATACTGTCCTGGATTTGGCCAGCAAGACCCCCTTCAAACTAGCTCCTGTGACTTTTACCTTGTGTTTATCATTATTCGAGCACTTCTTTACTTTCTGGCAAATAAGATGTTCCCAGGCTTACCCTGTGACTCCTTAGACCCAGCTCTGGAGTCATACAATTTCTGAGGAGCCTTAGGTGTTAGGTGTGTTCATTACTACTGGTTATCATTGTCAAATGTGTGTGTACACACATACACATCCATACTCCCGTACACATAACTGTTCTTTCCTTCCTTCCTGTCGTTAAAAACCATGCATTCTTATCTCTCCGGTACCACTGGATTCTAGAGTCTTCAGCCTTTCCATCTCTGTAACTCTCTTCTCGGATTGTGAGAAACCAGGTTCCCATTATCCTCAATATGTTGATTCATTTTCCTATTCCTAGAGTAATTTCAGAGTTGCTAAGCCATACTGTTGTGAATAGTAACAAGAACTCAGCATTCGTCTGCATTGTTTCATCCTCATAGTTTGCACCATCTAAATACTAATGGGGTTACAAATCTAAATACTGTGCTCGAAAGTTACTTGGGTTCATGCATTCCCACCCATCTCCCTCAAATCTGGTTATAGTATTCATTTGGAATACATTTGTTCCTATTTGTTACCATTTCAGAATTCTTCCTCATCCTAGTTGATTTCATTGTCATTTTTTTCAGTGTGTACAGTATTAAAAGGGTACAATATTAAAGGCCCCAAAGTCAAAACTACACAAATATGTTCTCAGAGAAGTGTCCCTCCATCTCATCCCTCTAACCCTTTCCCACTCGATACATGCAGGGAATCAGTTTTGTAATCTTTCCTTTGTTTCTTTTTGCAAAAGCAGCAGTGAGACATATTTATAGATCATGCTTAAAGCTATGAGGCTAAGCAGTGAATTTAGATAGAGAAAAGGAAAGGACCAGTGACAGACTGGTTCTGTTTGCTATCAAGAGCTCCGGGGGTGGAGGGGGTGCAGGGTGCAGCAGAGGAGAGAGAAAAGGAAGAGCAGGTGGAGAAGGTACCCTGGGAGCCCCAGGAAGTGTGACCGGGAGGAGGTGGGGAGGGCCCAGTCGTGCCTGACTCTGTTGATGGGTCAGATAGGATGACAGGGAGTGCGTTGACCATTTGGTTTAGCAACATAGAGGTCGCTGGTGACCTTGTGAGGGGCAGCCTGTTGGGAACAAAAGCCTGACTGAAGTGGCTAAAGACAGAAAGAGGGGAAAGGAACTGGGGAATGCAGAAGAATTTTATTGCAGTGGGAAGCGAGGAAAAGGGGTGATAGCTGGAGGATAAAAGGAAGTCAGTAGAAGGTTTTCATGTGTGTTATTATTATTTTTTTTTAATGAGAAATATACTGGCATGTCTGTAAGCTGATGGGAATGGTCTAGTAAAGTGGGAAGAAGTTCTGGTGGTATGTCCTTGAGCAGCTGAGTGGGTCAGATCCAGGGCACAGGTTGGGAGCTTATCTTTAGAATGGAGCATGTCAGTCTCCTTGTGGTAGAAATTTCCTCTGACATGCACAAGCCAGAAGCAGAGCATGTGCCTGCAGGTGCTGACAGGTGGGGAGATATGGGGATAGGAGCCCGTCCGGGTTCTGTTCAGTCTCTTCCGTTCTCTGTGAAGTTGGAAGGATCCTCAGCCAAGAGTGAGGAGGGGAGGGGTTATTGGGGTGTTGAGGATGGAGAGCTGTGAGGTTGGGGTTGGAGAGAAGGGAAGGGTGACCGGACAGGAGTGTGTGGTGTGACGGCAGGCAGCCCCCTGGTCCCACTTCAGGTTCCCGGACACGGGTTTGAGGAGAGCACTGCTGGTTTTCCCAGCACAATGGTGCAGATGCAGAGGTGGGAAAGGTGGAGGGTTGAATTTGGCGAGTGAGTGAGACACAGCACGAGGGGCACAGACGAGGATGCATGTCAGGGGATGTTTCACGACTGATCGTGGAACTCAGCGGGAAAAGATCATGGATTGCCAGTTCATTCACTGGACTTACAGTTCATTGCTTGTGTTCTTTATTTTCATATTCATACTGTCCTGGATTTGGCCAGCAAGACCCCCTTCAAACTAGCTCCTGTGACTTTTACCTTGTGTTTATCATTATTCGAGCACTTCTTTACTTTCTGGCAAATAAGATGTTCCCAGGCTTACCCTGTGACTCCTTAGACCCAGCTCTGGAGTCATACAATTTCTGAGGAGCCTTAGGTGTTAGGTGTGTTCATTACTACTGGTTATCATTGTCAAATGTGTGTGTACACACATACACATCCATACTCCCGTACACATAACTGTTCTTTCCTTCCTTCCTGTCGTTAAAAACCATGCATTCTTATCTCTCCGGTACCACTGGATTCTAGAGTCTTCAGCCTTTCCATCTCTGTAACTCTCTTCTCGGATTGTGAGAAACCAGGTTCCCATTATCCTCAATATGTTGATTCATTTTCCTATTCCTAGAGTAATTTCAGAGTTGCTAAGCCATACTGTTGTGAATAGTAACAAGAACTCAGCATTCGTCTGCATTGTTTCATCCTCATAGTTTGCACCATCTAAATACTAATGGGGTTACAAATCTAAATACTGTGCTCGAAAGTTACTTGGGTTCATGCATTCCCACCCATCTCCCTCAAATCTGGTTATAGTATTCATTTGGAATACATTTGTTCCTATTTGTTACCATTTCAGAATTCTTCCTCATCCTAGTTGATTTCATTGTCATTTTTTTCAGTGTGTACAGTATTAAAAGGGTACAATATTAAAGGCCCCAAAGTCAAAACTACACAAATATGTTCTCAGAGAAGTGTCCCTCCATCTCATCCCTCTAACCCTTTCCCACTCGATACATGCAGGGAATCAGTTTTGTAATCTTTCCTTTGTTTCTTTTTGCAAAAGCAGCAGTGAGACATATTTATAGATCATGCTTAAAGCTATGAGGCTAAGCAGTGAATTTAGATAGAGAAAAGGAAAGGACCAGTGACAGACTGGTTCTGTTTGCTATCAAGAGCTCCGGGGGTGGAGGGGGTGCAGGGTGCAGCAGAGGAGAGAGAAAAGNTCATGCTTAAAGCTATGAGGCTAAGCAGTGAATTTAGATAGAGAAAAGGAAAGGACCAGTGACAGACTGGGTCTGTTTGCTATCAAGAGCTCCGTGGGTGGAGGGGGTGCAGGGTGCAGCAGAGGAGAGAGAAAAGGAAGAGCAGGTGGAGAAGGTACCCTGGGAGCCCCAGGAAGTGTGACCGGGAGGAGGTGGGGAGGGCCCAGTCGTGCCTGACTCTGTTGATGGGTCAGATAGGATGACAGGGAGTGCGTTGACCATTTGGTTTAGCAACATAGAGGTCGCTGGTGACCTTGTGAGGGGCAGCCTGTTGGGAACAAAAGCCTGACTGAAGTGGCTAAAGACAGAAAGAGGGGAAAGGAACTGGGGAATGCAGAAGAATTTTATTGCAGTGGGAAGCGAGGAAAAGGGGTGATAGCTGGAGGATAAAAGGAAGTCAGTAGAAGGTTTTCATGTGTGTATTTTTTTTTTTTTTTAATGAGAAAAATACTGGCATGTCTGTAAGCTGATGGGAATGGTCTAGTAAAGTGGGAAGACGTTCTGGTGGGATGTCCTTGAGCAGCTGAGTGGATCGGATCCAGGGCACAGATTGGGAGCTTATCTTTAGAATGGAGCATGTCAGTCTCCTTGTGGTAGAAATTTCCTCTGAAATGCACAAGCCNTATTTTTTTTTTTTTTTAATGAGAAAAATACTGGCATGTCTGTAAGCTGATGGGAATGGTCTAGTAAAGTGGGAAGACGTTCTGGTGGGATGTCCTTGAGCAGCTGAGTGGATCGGATCCAGGGCACAGATTGGGAGCTTATCTTTAGAATGGAGCATGTCAGTCTCCTTGTGGTAGAAATTTCCTCTGAAATGCACAAGCCGGAAGCAGAGCATGTGCCTGCAGGTGCTGACAGGTGGGGAGATATGGGGATAGGAGCCCGTCCGGGTTCTCTTCGATCTCTTCCGTTCTCTGTGAAGTTGGAAGGATCCTCAGCCAAGAGTGAGGAGGGGAGGGGTTATTGGAGTGTTGAGGATGGAGAGCTGTGAGGTCGGGGTTGGAGAGAAGGGAAGGGTGACCGGACAGGAGTGTGTGTTGTGACGGCAGGCAGCCCCCTGGTCCCACTTCAGGTTCCCGGACACGGGTTTGAGGAGAGTACTGCTGGTTTTCCTAGCACAGTGGTGCAGATGCAGAGGTGGGAAAGGTGGAGGGTTGAATTTGGCGAGTGAGTGAGACACAGCGCGAGGGGCACAGACGAGGATGCATGTCAGGGGATGTTTCACGACTGATCGTGGAACTCAGCGGGAAAAGAAGGGGCTGAGGCCACCCAGGGTGCGGAGGAGGGGAGAGAGGCCTGATCATTGCTGGGGTCCATGCTTGCTGGCGGCCGGGAGTCAGCGGGGCACGCTGGAAAGATAGGTGGCGGTTGTCTAGTGGGATGCATTTCATGCAGCCTGTATTTGGGGCTGCAGTTTGGGACTGACAGGATCTAGGCCTGTGGCCGCGAGAGTGCTTACCTGAGGTGTGTGGAGAACAGCTGTAAGAGGGGAGAAGTTCGGGGAACCAAGAGGCCAGGATATTGGAAGGACAGGATGTGTGTATTGTGTAAATTTAATCCCAGAGACATATAGCAGGAAGTAGTATTTGGAGAGCAACGGTGAGCCAGGAGCTGAAGTCCCCAGAGGTTTGGGGAGTAGGTAGACAGATCGTGGGTGATGCCACCTGATGCCCGAGGTTCAGGGCTGGCGCGCTCACTCCCCTTTTCAGGCTCGCCCTCTCCTTGGACAAAGGAGAGGGATAAAGGCAGCAGCAGAGTGTCGTTTAATGGTCCCTGGGCTGTTGGCCTCTGCTCGGCATTCTAGATGGCGCTTCGTTGCGGGAGTTGAGTAGGACCTGGGGTTGGGTCCCTCTTCAGAGGACGTGGTGACAGAAGCCTGAATCGCATATGCTCAGCTGGCCCGGAAGATACAAGTGTTTTTTCTCAGTCACGGTGGGAACGGTGGAGAGACAGATCCTCTTCTCATGAGGTTTATAGCCCAGTAGTTGCTGCCCATTATTTTCTCTCATCTGTTTTCATGTGGCCTTTGGTCACAGTAACCTGCTGGAAAAGGGCGTTAAATCAGCCACAACTCGGGAAGAAGCATCCACTCTCAGAAGTGTCTCTGTTCCCGTATATGTTGGCCAAACCAGAAATCCAGGTCCATCCCTGGGATCAGAACGTGACCAAGTACACTGAGTGTCCTTTACTCAGCCAGTTCTGGGCTCTCTTTATTCCTTTGCTCATATTTTTGAGAAGCTGATAAGAAGTTTTAACTTCTCTGTTTGTAAATTTGTGGATTCTTGTTTCATAGGTGAAAATTACCAGTCCAGGCCTGTTCAGTGTTGTATATATCACAGAAAGGTATAATTGCCAGTATCCAGAAACCATTCTATCCATCATCAGATGTATGATTCATAACTTTTGGACACCAGAGGAGTCTAATGATATAACCATAGTCATCCATCCATACGGACAGACTGTCTGTTTCTCTGTGAAGCCAGTCGGGAAGATATTTATCTATACAATAAGTGTGAAACAAAACAGTAAGTCTGTTTTTATTATACGTGATTTTCTGGTTCAGCTTTTCTGGAGTGACATTTCAGTAAGTTGCCTGTCTTTTACTAACTGCATTGACACAGAATCCTTGTTTGTTGTGTGTCTGTTTTTTTTTTTTTTGCTCCAGTTGTGGATTTCAAGCTCGCCTTTGTGTTTGTGGTGGGCATCTTCCTCTTCTTTTATGCAGAGACCTTGAGTCAGTAAGTATTCATTTTTACTCTCTTAATTTTGTGCGTCTTAAAGGGTAGAACAGGAGGATTCTCTGGTGGTCCAGTGATTAGGACTCTGGGCTTTCACTGCCAAGGGCCCGGGTTCAGTCCCTGGTCAAGGGCCTGAGATGGCATAAGCCACAGGGCATAGCCGGGAAGGAAAAAAAGAGTAGGACTCTTTTG
The DNA here is from genome assembly GCA_006410675.1 of Oreotragus oreotragus. NCBI lineage: Eukaryota > Metazoa > Chordata > Mammalia > Artiodactyla > Bovidae > Oreotragus > Oreotragus oreotragus. The sequence continues at coordinate 18,760 of SJYX01018641.1, read as the reverse complement.
ACCTTGTGCTAAATGTTTCCATACTAGTTCTTGCTTTAGGTTTTGCCAACAACAGGTCTCAAGATAGTTTTGAAAAGGTTTTTAAAACCAGTGAGAGTTATTTGTATAACGTGGTATGTTCCGGTTACATGGTGCCTTCACATGCATTATGTTGTATCACTATATGTTATTTTAATTGATTTGTTTCTCTTAACTATATGAGCTCTGGATTATTATTCTCATTTTATGGATGAGAAAACCAACATCCATCATCACAAGACTAGTCTTGCCAGGGCTGAAATTCATACTCAGGTTTTCTGATGCCATACCTTTCTCTCTCATATTTGTACCACCTCCTAGATTTGTGATTCTGATACAGAAGGTTGAATTTAACATATTATTCTGATGCTTTGTTTCTTATAACTTCTTTTTTTGAAAAATTTCTTTTCAGTAATATTTTATTTCTTGACTTGCTATTCTGAACATTGTTTATTTTTGAGCTTTTCGTTAGAGCTTAACAGTGTGTATTTAATGTCCTCCATGGTCTTAATAAACTATATGTTGCTTGCATAACCTGAAAAGTAAAGCTTGCATTCAGAGGAGCTGGGCTGCAAGCCTGAATCCTCCCAACTGGCAGATACTGAGTTGAGGAAGGTCTTTAACTTCTTGGCGCCTGGGTTTCCTCCCACTTAAAACTGAGACATGGATAGCTATTGCCCATGGAGTAGGAAATGGCACCCCACTCCAGTATTCTTGCCTGGAAAATCCTGGCAGGCTACAGTCCATGGGATTGCAAAAGAGTTGGACATGTCTGAGCAATTGAGCATACACGTAGCTCCTATACAGGGCTATTGTGATTGCATGTAAAGCTCTCAGACAAGTGCCTGCCACATGATAGGTGCTCCAGTAATCACTCTTGGACCAGATTCTGAACACAGAAGATAACTCAGACGTTCTGCTCTGAGTCAGTGGCAAGCCCTTTACCATAAATTTTCAAGTAGAGATTTCACTTTTTAAGAGTATAGGATATGGTTAAAGCTGCAATCTTCGTTTTTCCTCTCAGTATTCTTTATGGCTTCTGTCAAATTCGACGTTTCTAATATTGAAAGTGTGACTTGGCATTTAAATGACTTTTTTCTGCTTGTCTTGACAGAAGCCCTGTTTTCTTTTACTCTTCGGGGACCGTGCTAGGTGTTCTAATGACATTAGTCTTTGTCCTGTTGCTGGTGAAAAAGTTCATTCCTAAGGTAGGTATATCAGGTACAGATGAATTAAAAAATGGAAATCATGATCTCATAAACATGAAAAATTGATTATAATTAATTCATGTTTATTATGACAGTTCCTAATTTCTACATTGAATAAACTGGCTTAAATTGTGTCTTTTCTTAGAGATTCTATTTTCATTTGTTACAGTATGTAGGTTTCAGTATTACATTTTGGCCATACTTTTTTTAGAGACCCTTTTATTTTCTAGATAGTGCATCTCTCTTATGAGTGATGGGGACTCATCCTATGCTGAATGAAAATTTCTCTTGGCATCGTTGAGGAATGTCATGATGCTGAACCATCAGGGCCTTGAATAACAGTGTTGCAACACATGGGGGTTTCTTCATCATTATTAGTTCCCCCAAAACACCTTCCATAAAAGAATGGCCTGCACTTAGTTGAGGATACATATGTATTAGTTCGTGATACTGATGTTGGGTTTACTCTGATGAAAGCCTACAGCACCAGCATTATTCTGAGATAAATTTGTTCTTTAGAACAATGTTTGCTAATGTTGGGTTTACTCTGATGAAAGCCTACAGCACCAGCATTATTCTGAGATGAATTTGTTCTTTAGAACAATGTTTCTCCAACTGTAACGTACATGCAGGTCACCTGGGGTCCTGTGGAGGTGCAATCTCTGACTCAGGAGTCTGCCCTGGGCCTGAGAATCTCAGTTGCCACCAGATTCCTAAAGACACTGAAGCTGCTGGTGCGTGGCCCATACCTTTAGTGAGACTTGAGAAGAGGGTCTTGTCTTGACTTCAGTGTAGTTTGGTATACAGATTTCAAATACAAAGGGTTTTATTTGTTTACTTTTATGAGAGTGAATGGACCAAAAACCATGTGATTTATTCTCTCCCACACACAGTATAGCACCTTTTGGGCTCTAATGCTTGGTTGTTGGTTTGCTTCAGTGTATATTCTGGGGCACCTGATGGAAGAGCTGAAGAGACTGTGGTATGAAAGCAGAATATGTGTATTAGGTAGGTAAAGATTTAAAAAGTACAGTCTGTTATTGGTAAAGCTGAAAAGTACGGCCAGGGGCCTTCTCTTGACATACGCTCCGGCGTTCAGATTTTCATTTTGAACTAAGAACTGTTAAAAATAATATTTTATTCCCACAATTGGTGGTTTCAGTTTGTTAGATATCATTTTAGACTATTTCTCTTTGACATTCTTCCTAGTTTTCTACTCTGATGATCAAAAGAACAAAGCAGGACTTGCCCTTTTTGACTGCATATGCTTTTAAATTGCAGTTAAGCTCTAACCACCTCTAAATTGTAATGAAAAAATTGCTCTAAAATGCGACTCTTTATTTCTTAATGTTTTTATTACAAAAGGTGAGAAATTGTAAATATAAATGACCAATGAGAACATGACTTTTAGAAACAGAGACTTGTTCTTGTCATTTAAAAGAACAAAAATACCAACTTTTTAGAGTGTTTTAATTGGGAAATAACAGAGAATGGGAGAATCCATTTTCTTCTAACCTCAGTGCCGAATTTCTCATATAAGTACACCCACCCAAAGCAAAAGCAATTCATTTTTGTTTCACTTGAAGCTTTCATGTTTTTAGTCCATTTTTCTTTTTATAGTAAAGTATTTTCAAAGTAAATTACTGCTGCTATGGTGTGTTTCTTTAAATACTTGACTTAATATTTCTATAAGGCAAGAACATTTTCTCTGTAGTTCAATTACTAAATCTTAAAGAATTAAGAGTTACATAAGATTATCTGTTACCTAGGCCATGTTCAGATTTCCTAAACATCCTTGATGTTTGGTTTTATAAGGCAGGATATAGTCCAGAATCACATTTTGCATATATTGTGTCCCATAAGTCTCGTTTAATCCATAACAGGTTTCTGGTTTGGGGTTTTTTCCCCCATCTCAGTGATATGCTGAGGAGACCAAGTTAGTTGCCCTACAGCATGCTCTACTTTCTGGGTTTCTCTGATTATCCCTTCGTGGTATAATTTAACTTGTTTCTCTCCTGTATCTTATATAAGCTGGAAATTGGGTCTTGAGACTTGCTTAGACACAATTGAAATGCTCAGTGAATACCTGAGAGGTGATGTGCTCTCAACGTTGCAGCGCCGCTTGTCCATAGCACAGAAGCTGAGCACCAGATTGCAAGGGTGATAGCTGATCCCTTCACTGTGAAGTCACACTTAGTGATTAGACAATTAAAAAATGGGTTTTTTAGATTTAGTGATTAGAAAGTTAAAAATGGGTTTTGTGGCAGACTGTGACGTACACTAACCCACTCCAGTGTTCTTGCCTGGAGAATCCCAGGGATGGCAGAGCCCAATGGGCTGCTGTCTCTGGGGTCACACAGAGTCGGACACGACTGAAGCGACTTAGCAGCAGCAGCAGCATGACATACACTAAGGTTTGTTCCTGACCAAAGCAGCTGTGACGACATCTGTCCTCTACAGCTCTGGGCCAGAAAACAGGTATACTTATATATTATAATAATGTATTATTATGCATCCTTAAGTACTGCAGAGGCCACCTAGCACTCACAGGGGAGGAAAAACTAGCCCTAAATGCACTTTTCAGCTTCCCTGGGGAAAGAAAAATGCAGGTGTTCTGATACGTTCTTAGCTCCAAGTCGTGAGTCTGCCAGGTTTTCCCCATAACTTTGCAAACTTGGCGTTAGGTTATTGCGCCTCTTGCTGCTCTTACAGGCTACGTCTTGACAGTCGGCTCTGTCAGCTTTGCTGTTTGCTACAAGCACGGGCCCCTGGTGGAGGAGAGGAGCGTGGTGCTCCTGGCGTGGCTGCTGCGCCTCCTGTCCCTGCTCCTGGTGTATGCGGGGGTGTCCGCGCCCCAGTTCGCCTGCACGGCCGCCCTGCTCCTCCTCCTGTCGTCCGGGAGTCGGTGCTGTCTGCCCAGCGCGCTCGCCTGTGTCGGGAGGTGTGTGGCCTCTTTTCTTTCCTCCATCATAAGTTTGATGTTTTGAGCTCTGGTTTTGTTTATTCCTTGGGAGAATTTTTTGGACATGTCTTATTTGATATCACAGTTCACTCCACTTGATCTGGAGATCTCAGATTTCCCTCTGAGAAGGGGGTGGTTAGAGAAGGTAAGTGCCTGATGCAGCCTCCATTGCTAGCCGTCGTTAATCTTCCAGAGCCACCGATTACCAGGTGATGACGGCTAGCCCAGAATTCACTAAAATCAGTGACAAATTACCTGGCATGGCGTCACCTAACAGTTCTACTTCCATTCTACATTTCCTTCCTTTTGGGCCCAAGGACTGCTTTGGGGCTATTTGTTGTGCTTACGCGATACGAGGGAACAGGATTGAATAACAAATTGTTGAAAGTTCTAATTTATGTAATCAGGGCTTTCTTTTTTCTTAGGTTGTAAGATAAGGCTTAAATGTCCTTCAGCCATGGAGTCTGAGCACCTGTTTTGTGCCAGGTACACAGGTGGAGGAGCGGCCCCTACGCTGGCGGTGTGCTCGTTGAGACACCGGCATATTGGTGCTAGAGCAAGCGGCCAGATAGGCCTGCCCAGGAAGTATGCTTGCTTGGTCACTCAGTTGTGTCCAACTCTTTGCGATCCTATGGACTGCAGCCTGCCAGGCCTCTCTGTCCATGGGGATTCTCCAGACGAGAATACTGGAGAGGGTTGCCATTTCTTCCTCCAGGGGATCTTCCAACCCAGGAATTGAACCCAGGTCTCTGGTGACACAGGCAGATTCTTTACCACGGAGCCATTGGAGAAACCCACCCAGAATGTGTAGCATGTTGAAAAAGTTCAGGAAAGTTCCTGGAAAAGAGACTCATGGGCTGAATCCTAATGAATCAAAACAGCCGGATGAGTAAATGTAGGAAAGGCCTTCCTGAAAGGAAGAAAGCCCCGTTTGCTACCATCCCAGAGCAGGCGAGTGAGGTGGATGTCCACCAGGATGTGGAGGCCTCGCAGGCAGTGCTGGAGAATCTAATCTGATCCTGTATGTGGTGGAGGCACTGCCCTTTCTGCATTTCAGGCGATGCACTCCGACTGCTGCCCAGACAGGAGTTAGAAATCAAATGCTTGGGGCCCCAGAAGGTACTGAGTGAAGGATTCCGAGCAGAGGGAAGGCAGTGGTGAGGACTGTGCAAAGTTCTGCAACACTGCCCCAGAGAAATGGGGTCGGTTACCACTCAGCTGGAGCTGATGATTGCCATTTGGGAATATGGGCCTTGCCAGATCGCCTCGTTTTCTAGAAAAGCTGGGAACATGGATCAAATGTCAAGTCTCAACGATTTTTAAATGTTGGCAACTAAGTAATACGAAAATAAAAACACAGTCAACAAGCCAGACTCCAAGCAGAAGCCGCAGTCACTCATTGGGCGGTGCGATGGAGCCCGTCTGTCTTCGGGTGCAGCGGGTGGAGGTTAAAGGCAGGTTTGGGGGCGGGAGACCAGTCATCAGATGTCACAGTGGTCCAGGCAAGAGGTGAGCAGGGCTTGGAGCAGGGCAGTGAGAGCAAGGCTAGAAGAGGGAGTTAGTGAATGTTCACGAGGTAAACTTGACTGAGGAGGAGACTCTGTGACAGCTGATAGTTTATGGATCTGCTGACTCCACGGGTGGTGACGTCACAGGGTTAAAGAGCACCAGAGGCAGGCAGGGCCTCTCTGCAGAGGATGCTGGCAAGGCTGCTGCCAGCTGCTTCTCTCTGCCCTGTCTCAGAGGCAGACGGTGACTGGGGTCTCGGAGACCCCTCTGCCAGGAGGCGACTGGCTACTGCACACCCTTGAGGCCTCGCATCCCTTGTCTGGCTTGTGGCCTGAGGAGCCCGAGAGAATTCCTTCCATCGCTACCCTGCCAAGAGCCGAGTGTGTTCCCTTACCTGCGTGGCGATGCTCTTCTGCATTCGCTGTGCGTTCTCTTAACACAGACCTAACGATCCAAATGTACTGTAACTTCCTCAGCTTTTCATATTGCTGGTGAATAATTACATGAAGGATTAGGAAATAAAATAGGAACTCATAGGGTAAACAATAAGCCAAAGAAATAATACTTTGTATAGTACTTTCTAGTTTACAAAGAGCTGTTTGAATACATTCTGATAATATATGGTAGTTATTATTTTATCTCTGTTGAACACTTACTGTAGGCTGTTCACTGTGCTAAGCACTTGATACAAAGTAATATTTTTCATCTGTCCAGTGACGTCCTGAGGAAGACGATGTTGCTTTAACTTTTTTTTCCATGTGAGCAAAGTGAGGCTCAGAACTGTGAAGGAGCTGCCCAGCTCACACAGTGGGTAAACCTCACAGCTGAAACCGTTTTCCTGTCTTCTGCTCTGAGCTCGGGCATTTTCCTCCATGGAGACCAGGCTAGGTGTTCGGAAAAGGAGGAGGAAAATAATGTCAGTGGTTCCCTAATCCAGCTTATCAACCACCAGATGAGCTGTAAAAGTTTAAAGATTTTCAGGCCCCAAACCTCAAGAAAACAAACATACGTTAAAACACCTCCTGGTGATTGTGTTGCTCATTTGTATTTGGGAATCTTTGATTAAATTTTAAACCACCTAAAACATTTTTTTAAAACTCACTGATAAATATATGTGTTAAAACCTCTTCATTATTACCATTCTTGATGAGAGTCTTCTCTTTAGGACTGTTTTGGTTGGAAAAAGTTCCAAGCGTGAGCCCCCTCCATATGTAGGGAAAGAATCATGATTTTAATATTATGAATTACTGTGTATACACGACCCTTGTACTCAGGGGAAGTGTGTTTCCTTCCTCTGAGGTTAGTCAGCATCTCCACCACTAGGTGGAGGCCATACCCCGCAGATCTTCCCAGCTTCTCTGTTGAGACTCAGTGGCAGGTGATTCTGCTGGATCTCCATAAAAGGTCATCTCAAAAGTTTGCTGCTGTTGGTGCCCAAGAAAATCAGCAGGGCAGGCAAAAAGAAGCCAGGTTTTTAATTGCCTGATTTGAAATCCCCGAGGAAGAAAAATACAATTATGTCTCTGTCAGAAACTGATGCTCGGGACTTCTTGGTGATCCAGTTGTCTAAGGCTTTGCACTGCCAGTGCAGGAGGCCCAGGCTCAGTGCCTGGTTGGGGAGCTAGATCCCACGTGCCACTGCTAAGTAAGACCCCATGGGCTGCTGTGAAGATGCCACAGCCAAAAAAAAAGGATCCTCAGTGCCTTAGGACATTATTTCAGCTGGTCCAGGAAGAGGGGGAATGTACAGTTAGGCCCAAATTACACATTCTATAAACCTCAGTTGGGATAACAAGAGAAACAAGTATAGTATGATATAGTGGAAGTTAAGAATTATTACTTTCTAAGAAATGTATTTTTATAAATCTTAAGAGTTGAATTGAGCAGCCAGATATGGCCAGGAATCTAGCAACCAAATGCTGCCTGTTTTAGGAAAATGAAGAAATGGTTTACATCAGAGAAGCTGGCGGTGAAGTTTCTTACTGAAGACGAGTACAGGGAACAAGCCGATGCCGCCACAACCTGCGCCCTGGAGGAGCTCCGCCAGGCCTGCCACAGCCCCGGCTTCCCATCCTGGCTGGCCGTCTCCAGGCTCCAGGAGCCGAAAAAGTAAGCCTTGCCCCGCTGCCCACACTGCAACTGGGTTGGCGTTAGGCCGGAAATAACATGACAGTTTGGATTAGGTGCCTAAGGCTAGAGACACAGCTTCCTGGGTAACGTGACATGGAAGCTGTCGAGCTTCTTTTGCTTCAGTGCTCTGCACTGCACCGTAGAACTGCCAGGGTCGAGTAAATGTTGATCTGCTGTATTGTATAGGGAAGGCCCTAAAGACCACTCATAGGAGAATGGAGACAGGATAGCATGCGTCATCTGCTTCTCATGTGATTTATTATATAGGGAAGGCCCTAAAGACCACTCATAGGAGAAGGGAGACGGAATGGCATGTATCATCTGCTTTTCATGCTTTAGGGGTGGAAACTCATTTATAAAGTTCACCAAGAAAGAAATCTGTGCCCCAGCCTCTTTTCTTTACTGTTTTTCCTTCTTCATTGCTTTATCCAAACAGCAGTGCCCTCAAATTAAAAATCGAAGGGGGAAAGACACTAAAGTGGTGAATAAATAATACATTTAATAAGAGAGAAAAGGAATTAGAAAACTGGAGTGGGTCTGTTTAGCAGCACCTGGTGCTTCCAAGCCTGCCTGCTTCCTGGTCCTTTCCTGAGCGTCTGGAAGAGCACATAGCCGTTCTTGTTTTCACACCCACGGTGCAAATGCCATCCTCTACTGATGCAAAGCCAAGTTTAATCAAGGGGGATGAGCAGCCAGGGAACATGATATCTCCCAAATAAAGCTTTCTGTGATAACATTAACTTTATCTAAAATAAATACTAGGTTTGCAGACTTTGTTCTGGGAGGAAGCCACTTGTCGCCTGAAGAAGTAAGGCTCCATGAGGAACAATATGGCCTTGGCGGCGCCTTCTTGGAAGAGCAGCTCTTTAACCTGAGGACTCCTGACAGTCTGCCTGCACAGTGACTTCATCCTGGACAAGGAAGTGGGCATGCGCAGGGATACAGAACTGTTCCAAGGAACAGTGGCCAAAGCGTTCGCCACAGAGAAGCATCAAACCATACTGGGAAGGAAAGCTAAACTTTATTGAAGATAACTGATCCTTCTTGGTCAATTCTGTGTATTGTCCTATAGGTGGCCACTGAGATCGTGCGATGGTCATTATCACTTTGCTTGAATGAAGACTCTCGTTAGGAACAAGGGAATCGTGTTGATCTTCAAAGGTCCAGTTAATGTGAATAAGTTCCTAGTCAACTCCAGGGCATTAAAGCGTCTCTTAAACCCCAGAACATGCAACAAAATAGTCCATTGCTCTTCCTGCATGCTATCAATGTAAGAGCTGGAAGAGACTTGAGATGTGCTGGGCCAGTGTTTTCCAAAGTGTAGTCCACAGGATGCTAACCGTGTTAGCACGTAAGGAAGGGGTCCTGAGCTCAACCAAAACCAAGATGGATACATGATTAGACAGACATCCTGCAGGACTTCTCAGAGCCTTTACTAATGCTAATGCCTGTTGTGTGAACCTCCTGAAGAGGAAAAAAGGTGTGTAGCAGTCTCTGACTTAATTTGAAAACAGAACCCTTCTTTATGACATTAATATTCTTTGGACAGAATGTTTAGAAAATGCTGATGGTGGAGGAATGGAGACTTGGAAAAGTTACATAACTTATCCAAGACCACAGAGAGTTTTAGAGGCAGCCCTGGGACTAGAATTCTAGCCCTACTCTTTCCTACGATTCAGGTAGAAGAGACTTCTAGAAGCAAGCTGAAGGGCCATCCCTCCACAGCCTCGGGTCTTATAATATTGGTGACGTATTTTTTTACTTTTTAATAATACCCAAGTAACTGATAACTTCAATAAAGAGAAACATTTCCTAGGGTTATATTTTAAAGTTTTGACAAGATTTTATAGACATATATGAAAGATTAGAAGTTAGAATTTTCTAAACTTTTGTGTGTGTGTGGAAATTGTTGAACTACTTTTTGTATTTCTTTGTATGTTGAAATTTAACCTCAAGTTTACTGGCCTTTTTTTTTTTCAATTGTGTAATTATATATAACAATTTCCTACAAAACAGATTTGTGTTCTTCCTTATAGAGAACGAATCTTTTTCTTGATTCATGATGTTAATTCTGGAGTGAAGTGAGGGACTGATGGTGAGCTTTGACCCTGAGGAAAAGAGGCCAAAACATAGGTCTGAGGAAAGATCTGGATGTGGCACAACAACCCAAGGGTTAAGATGTTGAGCTGATGCTCTGTAAGAATCAAATATGGACTCTCTTGCTTCCCTTGCTGTGGGGGCCATGAGGAGTAGCAGCATAAAGAAGACATCTCCTGTCTCTCATCTGCATTGAGTAAAGGGCTTCCGCCCCTCTTAGGTGGTTGGCATGGGTTCAGTGCCTCATGCCACCGTGGGCGTGTAGCTGGGGAGCACAGGCTGCCTCGTAAGAGCTCACGGTTGCTAGCAAATTGGACTGTTTGACACCAACATATGTGGGTGAGATGCAGTGTAGGTGGCCGTGTTTGAATAATCATACCATTCTGTGTTATTTTTTAAAGGTTTTAAAACATATATCACAAAAGTTGCTTTGTGAACTAGTTGTTTAGTTTGCCAGTAGTACGTAGGACTGAATTACAAGAGAGTGTCCATCTGACATTTAGGACTGTGTTTGAATTCATGACTTTTTTTTTTTAATCTAGAAATTTAAGATTTTAAGAGGTTTGGAATATTTGATATCTAAACATGTGAAACAGTTAAGAGCCCCAGCATAGCATCAAGAGGAGACAAAGGATCTTACATTTTTCTGTATGTGATTATTACTCGAGAGTTTAGAGAAGTACAATGTTTAAATCACTTTTTTTTTTTTTTTTGGTCCAACTGAAAGAAGGATCCTATGCAGAAATAACAGAATGGGTGTAGAATTTTGAAGACCCTTGCAGTGAGACAGGTATTTTTAGCTGACCCTAAGAGCCAGATGCTTTCTATATATTTTTTATTTCCTCTTTTACATATTTTTAATAACTGTTTTATTAAGATATAATTTATATACCATATAGTTCATGTATTTAGAGTGTACAGTTCATGATTCTTAATATCTTCAGAGTTGTACAACCATTGCCATAATAAACCATCACTCAGAAAAACCACTGTGCCCGTCAGCAGTCACTCACTGCTTGGCCCCCGTCTTCTTTCTCTGAGCTGCAGCACCTGAGGTCTGCTTTCCGCCTCTCTACGTGCACATTCTGAACGTTTCATATCAATGCACGCATGCACGCTCTGTAGCTTCGGTCAAAAGCCTCATACAATTTGTAGCCTTTCGTTTCTGGCATTTCTCATTTAGTGTAATATTTTTTTAACGTATTTTTAAATTGAAGGATAATTGCTTTACAGAATTTTGCTGTTTTCTGTCAAACCTCAACATGAATCAGCCATAGGTATACATATATCCCCTCCTTCCCATCTGCCATCCCATCCCACCCCTCTAGGTTGGTACAGAGCCCCTGTTTGAGTTTCCTGAGCCATACAGCACATTCCCGTTGGCTATCCTTTTGACATATGGCTCCAAAATCACTGCATATGGTGACTGCAGCCATGAAATTAAAAGACGCTTACTCCTTGGAAGAAAAGTTATGACCAACCTAGACAGCGTATTCAAAAGCAGAGACATTACTTTGCCGACTAAGGTCCGCCTAGTCAAGGCTATGGTTTTTCCTGTGGTCATGTATGGATGTGAAAGTTGGACTGTGAAGAAGGCTGAGTGCCGAAGAATTGATGCTTTTGAACTGTGGTGTTGGAGAAGACTCTTGAGAGTCCCTTGGACTGCAAGGAGATCCAACCAGTCCATTCTGAAGGAGATCAGCCCTGGGATTTCTTTGAAAGGAATGATGCTAAAGCTGAAACTCCAGTACTTTGGCCACCTCATGTGAAGAGTTGACTCTTTGGAAAAGACTCTGATGCTGGGAGGGATTGGGGGCAGGAGGAGAAGGGGACGACCGAGGATGAGATGNAGAAGACTCTTGAGAGTCCCTTGGACTGCAAGGAGATCCAACCAGTCCATTCTGAAGGAGATCAGCCCTGGGATTTCTTTGAAAGGAATGATGCTAAAGCTGAAACTCCAGTACTTTGGCCACCTCATGCAAAGAGTTGACTCATTGGAAAAGACTGATGCTGGGAGGGATTGGGGGCAGGAGGAGAAGGGAACGACAGAGGATGAGATGGCTGGATGGCATCATGGACTCGATGGACGTGAGTCTGGGTAAACTCCGGGAGTTGGTGATGGACAAGGAGGCCTGGCATGCTGTGATTCATGGTGTTGCAGAGTCGGACACGACTGAGCGACTGAACTGAACTGAACTGATGATACAAACAAAATAGTGTCAGAATTCAACATCAACACCATCAACAACAGTTTAAAGTTCAAGATTTTTTGCAGTTTCATTTGTCCTTAGAATATATTTCATCAAGGTTATTCAGCCAATATATTGTATTCAAAAATTACTTGAATTACTTTTTTGTATGCAGTTATTTTAATATTTTTATGTCAGTTAGGGCTATTTGTTTTGAGTGTATTCAACTTTAGGTTTTTAATTGATTTAGCTTGTGTTTTGAATATGTGAATCCACTTCTTTCTTCCTTGTTGATTTAATTTATTTTTAAAAATACATTAAATGTTAACTTCTTAAAACTATATAAAAATCATACTCAGAATTCTCCCTCCCCTCCCTAGTTCTTTTATTACATTCTGACTCACTCCCATTTAGGTAACTAAAGTTATTATTTCCTGGATCAATTTCCTGTGTTTTATTTTGCAAAAATTAACAAGCATATAAATATGCACGGATATGCAAGTATGTATTTTTTCTTATTTCTTACACAAAAGTCAGTGTATTGTAAAAAGTCTAATGCATCTCTTGCTATTTTTTTTTTTTTTTAGTTTACAATACATCAATCATTCAATAGCAGTTCATAGATATCTTCCTTACTTCTTACAGCTGTAGAGTTCTCTATTGTGTGGCTTGTCATTTATTTAATCAGCCTCTTGTGGATGAGTGTTTAGATCATTTTCAATCATTCTTGTTGCAAATAAGGCAACAAAGAAAATCCCTGTGGTTGTTTTTATCATGTAATTGTTGGAGAGGTATCTTTAACGTCAACTTTTGAAAATGGGACTGCTAAGCCAGAGGCCAGAAGTGTTTGTAGCTAAATCAGGTATTGCCCAAGTCCTCTCCATTGAAGTTGTACCATTTTTTCATTCCTACCAATAACATACGAAAGTGCAAACTGACTGGCTGTAAAGATTTTGAAATTACTGCTAATTTTTTAATGTGAGAAAACAGTTAATTTGTCTTTCTTCATTAAGAATAAAGTAGAACGTCTTTTAATATTTTTGTGTATGTGAATAAATTTATTTTTGAGTGTGAGTGAAAGTCAGTCATTTACGACTCTTTGCAAACTCATGGACTGTAGCCCTCCAGGCTCCTCTGTCCATGGGGATTCACCACCCAAGAATACTGGAGTGGGTTGCCATGCCCTCCTCCAGGGGATTTTCTCAACCCAGGGATCGAACCCAGGTCTCTCACATTGCAAGCAGATTCTTTACCAGCTGAGCCACCAGGGAAGCCCAAGAATATTGAAGTGGGTAGCCTGTCCCTTCTCCAGGGGATCTTCCCAACCCAGGAATCAAACTGGGGTCTCTTACATTGCAGGCAGATTCTTTACCAATTGAGCTACTGGGGAAGCCCCAATTTATTTTCAATTGAAATATAGCTAATTTATAATGTTAGTTTCAAGTGTTTAGCAAAGGGGTTCAATTATACTCATACATATACCTGAATAGACAGCTCTGTGTGTGTGTGTGTGTATATATATATATATTTCTTTTCAGATCCTTTCCATTATAGGTTATTACAAGATATTGACTATATTGCCCTCTGCTATATAGTGGTTCCTTGTTATTTAACTGTTTCATATATAGTAGTGGAATATCTTTTGATATCTTCAGGAGACATTGTATTTTTTTTGTTGAACTGTTTGTTTACAACTTTAAATAATTTTATTCTCATTATTATTGTATTAAAGATATTAGGCTTTTTATCATTGTACACATTGTAATTTTTTTCTCCAAATTTCTTGTTTGTCTTTAGACTTATATTTTTTTATCATTGGAAAGATTTTTTAAATGTAGCTACATAATGGGTTTATTTTCAAAAATTGTTGCTAGATATCCAATCACAGTTAGAAAGGCTTTTCCTGTGTCTAGTACTTGCATTGTTCCATCTTTTACATTCAGATCTTTTGTACATTTGGAGTTTACTCTGCTAATGATGTAAGGAAAGAAGCCAATTTTTTCATTTTCTGGGAGGTGCTTCAGTTGCTTTAATGCCATTTGTTAAAAAGTCCATATTTTTCTAGGTGTTTTAAAACATCAGCTTTCAGTTCAGTATCAGTTCAGTCACTCAGTCGTGTCCAGCTTTATAATATAAAATATACTAAACTTCCTTGTGTACTTGGACTATCTCTGAAGTTGCCATTCAGATTACTGGTCTGAATTTTACTTTGTCTGATTTTAGAATCAGAACCTTTCTTTCTTATTGTTTCCATTTTCCTCTATAACTTACCCATCAATTTATTTTGGGCATTTTTGATTCATTTCATTTTACATGTCTTTTGTATTCATCACATAATTGTGTTTTGTGCTTGGAGCCAACCTGAAAATTTCTTTAATAGATACATTAAGTGCATTTATATTTATTAATGTGACTCACAGGTTTGGCTCCAACTTTGACATCTTCTTGTTATATTTACTGTAAGCATTATGTTGTATTTACTGTGTTTCTTTCTGTTTTCCATTCTTTGCTTTTTCCTTTTTGTATTTCTCTCAGAATTTAAGAATGTTTACAGTTGTTCTAGTGGTTTATACTTTGCATGGCACCCATGCCCCTTGTTTTCTCACGTAGGGATTTACTATTTTGTTGCCAAGTTTAATGTAAAGTTTGACTCCTCTCTACTGCCTACGCGGCAGTCAGTAACTGTATTCTTCTTCTTCTTCTTTCCTCAGTATTTAAAAAATTTGAATTATATATATATTTATAGAACATTTAGCATTTGCATTATGGGCTTCTATTCTTGGGGCTTCCCAGGTCATGCTAGTGGTAAAGAACCCTCCTGCCAATACAGAAGGCATAAGAGATGCTGGTTGGATCCCTGGGTCAGGAAGGTTGCCTGGAGAAGGGAATGGCTACCCACTCCAGTATTC
>SJYX01018639.1:31659-96954 GCA_006410675.1 Oreotragus oreotragus | reverse complement strand
TGGCTGTTAAAGTGGGCTAACGATTGGATGAATGCAAAGAAGAATGGACGAATCAGAGTTTAGCACCAAGCCGCTCTTCTGATTGGATAAAATGGAGCTATGTTTGGATCCTTCCCTTGGTTCCAAAGCTCTACAATAGAAAGTCAATGCAAATGAATTGCACTGGTCCTTATCAGGACTGGTCCTTAATCTGGACAGACGGGAGGGCAAGAGTCCTAAAGTTATTTGCATCAAGCTAATACAATGAAGGAGAGGGTATTTTCATGAAAGTTTTGTAAATATTTTCCAATGTAAAATAAAACGCATTCTCTGTGATTATTTACTTTTCATGAACATTTTGATAGGTAGTAGTGTAAATGAAAATTAGAATTCAGTAAATCATGTTATCAAGTATTTTATCTATCAGGCATATACATTTTAACCAAAATACAGTTCTTTTGTTTGGTGGGGTGGGGAGAGGTAAATAACAAATAAATAAAAAACAAAGAAACAAATGTCAATAAATTATTTATAAGGACTGTTTTGTATATCCTTAGACCATCAAAAAACACTGATTTCAATATGCATACAGTTAAACAAGGAGTAACTTACTAGGCAACATATTTTTTTAAATTATGTAATTAAACTAAACGAAATCACTACAGCTAGAACGGGAATAGTCAATTCTAAACCAGTATTTGCAAGTCCCTATAGAATAAACAAAAGACTGCTTCTGCTAAGTCACTTCAGTGGTGTCCGACTCTGTGCGACCCCATAGACGGCAGCCCACCCATCCCAGGGATTCTCCAGGCAAACACAAAAGACAACTAAATTAAATATGGTCCCTTGTATTTAACCGCCTATCCTGGAATATATTACTTCTGAAGAAACATAAAACTGGTAATCCCTGGAGAAGGAAATGGCAACCCACTTCAGTATTCTTGCCTGGAGAATCCCATGGACAGAGGAGCCNAAACACAAAAGACAACTAAATTAAATATGGTCCCTTGTATTTAACCGCCTATCCTGGAATATATTACTTCTGAAGAAACATAAAACTGGTAATCCCTGGAGAAGGAAATGGCAACCCACTTCAGTATTCTTGCCTGGAGAATCCCATGGACAGAGGAGCCTGGCGGGCTACAGTCCATAGGGTTACAAGAGTCAGACGCAATTTAAGAGACTAAACTACCAGAGAAAGACTACCCTCAATTTGGTAGCAAATGACAACTGTCCTTAAGATTTCTGCCCCCCACCCCACCCCGATAGAAAAAGAAAACACTTGGAAAATCAAAATGATAAATTTTCTATTCAAATGTGGGAAAAAAATGGTAATCCCTACCTTTGTCTACATGTCTTGAGTGAATTTTAATACTTAGTTCTTCAGATGATTCAGTTATATAAAATATCAAAGCGGGCTTAAGATTAAGACCAGCCAAACAAAGTTCAGAAAATTGAAACAAAGCCTTGGGCATTCTACTCCGCAGTTTTTACCCTGGATTCACCAAATATTTTAAATTATTTAAAAAAAGCAGAAAAATCAGGTACATATAGATTCCAACAGAGAATTATACTACATAAATACAAATACCTCAAAAATTTACATCTGATGTCAAAAGTTACCCCTCTCATCATCAAAAGTGAGAGGAAAAATATGAACAGTTTGATTTAAAGCAGCTATGGCAAAAACACCTTTGGCCCAACCTCTAGTTCCAAATGCTTTATTTCGGCCCTCTCAATCATAACACACACAACATGTATTTGATTATCATATATCTATAAACTTTTATATCATAATTCAGTCAACTTTAGTTTCTTTCCTCTGCTCAAAGTTTAGGGTAGAGGAAACATTATTTCATGCCAGGCTGAGAAGAGAAACCAAGATGAAGGTTCTTGCCCTGGTCTCAGAAATTGTGTAAAGCTGAAAAACAGGGCACTGATTATACCTCAGGTAAAAGACTGTCAAGTGTCCTTGAATTTAACCAGAAAAATACCCTGTCATCTTTTTTTGACTGCTCAGATGGCCTGGAGAAGGAAAAGGATCCTAAATTAACACCCACTTTTGTGTTCCAAGGCTTTTCTAGGAATTCCAGAACCCTGTCTCATGCTTTCTACCGAATACAGTAGTGATCCATCCCCACCCCACACCCTCGCCCATCTCTGCCTCGAGAGATAAACTGAGCGATTGAACTGAACTGAAACTAGGTATGGATTTACATGCATCCACTTAAGAATTAGTGGAAAGAATCTGTACTTCTTAGTTGGTAGTCTTATCGCTAGGTTTTTCTTTTTCTTAACCCTAAGTGAATACAAAGGAGGAAAAACAACACAAAAATAGGGAACAACCGAAAATGCTAATACAGTCAAAACAACGCAGAATATGAGGCAGCGTGTAGGTTACTGTCCTAATTCCTGTTCTGTCACGTACTTGCTGAGTAACTTTGCACAAGTTTCTTAACCTCTCTGAGTTTCGGTTTCCTCTTCTCTAAATTAAGCAGTTTGGATGATATCATCTCTCAATTCTACTAGTACACACTTATTCTGAAGCTCTTGGTATACTCTCATTTAAAATCTAGCACGCTGAACTGTATTTCTTCAATCAAATCACATTTGGGTATTTTGGAGGATAACGTATAAATTGATTACTTGGATTTAACAATAGGATTAAAGCAATACATCATAATTTACAAAACTGTTTTGTCCTTTCGGAATTTTTCATCTTCAAACACCCCTAGTGCTTAAACAATTGATTTGGTCTGTTTAAGAAATACCAGTTTCTCAACTTGGGTTTGGCTTCTGATATGAAGTTACTCGGAACAACATAAAATAGATATGTATCAATCTCAAACATGAAAAATTTACATTCAGCCCACAGTGCTTCACCCGTAAGGTTAATCGAATGTTTAATGAGATTATCATTATTTAACGTTATCTAATAAAATGTAATTAGTCTGTACAACAGGGTTTTGAATAGATTCAATATAGAAATCAAAGTTAAATGTTAACTTTGTTAACAAAGTGTTAAAATATCTGTGAAGAACTTCGCCCAACTGGCGGGAAGAGGGGAGGAGACATTTTTCCCAGTAGAAAGGTGAGGGCCAGAGCATGAAAGTGGAGTGGGTAATAAATCGTACTCCCTACTCAAACCCAGGCCCTTCCTCTGATGTTTTTCGACACTCCTGCAACTTGCCAGTGTACCTGAGACTATGCTAGATGGAGATTAAATTCGTTCTTGGCCCTTAATGTACTGGAAACACGTCGGTCGGGCCAGGTGTCGAGTTGGAGGACCAAGTCGTGTGGAGTTCCAGGTTTCAGGGCTGGTAAATGTTTACGGAGCGCCTCGGCAAAGGCGCGGGAACAGAGTATTGTGCTGTATTGCTCTTCGTTGGCAAAGCTTTCTCAAGCTGACTTCTAGCAGGCCGACTTTCCTTCACGCTTGGTCCCACCGCAGGAATGAGGATGTTGGCGGACTTCAGGTGCCTGCAGCTCAAAGGCCCACTGCTAGGGACCCGCATCAGAACCAAGCCCAAGCTGGGATTAAGTACGGAGGCGAGGTAATCATTATCCTGTCGAGAATGAAATTACACTTGGAACGGTTTCACAGCAGTCGTTAGGCCCTCCCTAACTCTGGGCCTTTTCGACCCCAAGGGCTCCAATTGCAGGCGAAGGTTCCCCTACGAACCTGGAAACGCAGTTAAGAAGTAACGCAACTGGACTGCAAGCCCCACAAGCCGTCGCGGGCTCTCAGCATCCGGGACACTGCCCGCAAGGCTCTCTGGGTATTGTGGTCCGTTCCTTCGGCAGCAACCCTCTGCCGGCGGTAAAATTCCAGCCGAACCTGGGACCACAACTCCCAGCAAGCCTTGCTGCCGCGCGGGGGGTCTTCACGTTCTCGTGGCGCGGCGCAGCCGCACTAGGGCCTCGGCGCGGACCGCGCAGACTGAATAATAAAAGGGGAGCGGCGAAGAGGCAGGAAGACAGGACCATGTCGAAGGGCCCCGGGCCCGGCGGCTCCGCAGCTTCCTCGGCGCCCCCGGCCGCTACCGCTCAGGTGCTGCAGGCACAGCCCGAGAAACCGCAGCACTACACGTACGTAGAGCCCCCCCCCGCCGCGCGCGCACGCCTGACGTCAGCGGCCAGCGTGAGTCACGCGCGCAGGGAGAGCGCGAGGCGGCCTCTCCCTCCCCCCCTTCCTCCTCCGGCCCGGCCCAGACCGGTTCCAACCTGCTGGGGCCGGTCCCAACTGCCTACAACTGCCACCAACCTTTGGTCCGGCTGAGGGGCGGGAAACCCGGTCTCCGGCGCCGAGTTGGGAAGGCGGGAGCTTGGGATGCGGAGTGCACACCTTGTAGGCCGGGGCCTTTCGAGGCCTAACTGTTCCTCAGACCGTAAAAACCACAGTCCCAGGCACTTTTGGGGGCGATAAGAAGTCCAAGACGCGACCAGGATGAGTTCCTAAACGGCCAACCTTAGACCCGCTTATGAATGGACAGTTAGCGTGAAGTCCTGTCAGGCGACCCACGTACTAGGAACCAGAGGCCTTTTGTGACCGCAAGGCCCTTATGTTGTCCACGGAGGCCACTCTTGATTGAATTCACTTAGAAACAGTTGCCCCAGCCTGGGTGATGGGGTCCGAGTGTTGGCCTCAGGCCCAACCCAAATGTGGCCTCAGAGGGAACCCCAAATGCTGACTCTACAAGTCTAGTGAGATGGAAAACCTCTTCCTGAGAATTTGCTTATCTTAAGTGGAGGTCCCTGTCTTCTCTTTATTTCCCTTCAGGGTACTTCTAAGCAACTACCCAGAGCTAGATCCTTTGGGAGAAAGTGAGAAAAGGAGGCAGGTCCTCTTGTCGAGTGAAATGTTGGTTTCCATTTCCCTGATGTTCTTTGAGTACCGGACATCCCCCCTGGGCTCCCAAGTCGTGTGCAAGCCTAGAAAGATCCCCAAGTGTACCTCAGTCTTGCCAGAGATTTGGAACCTGGGGGTTGAACAACCCTTGAGGGGCACACGATAACGCTGCCTGGTGAACCAAGTGCAAGAAGCATTTGTTGGAGTAGAAATACCTAAAAGGAAGAGCTGTTTGTCACGGAAGTAAGACCCATTGGGAAACTTCTGAGATTAGGGAATATCGATTTTAAGAAGTGTGTTGGTTTCTTTAAGAGTCTCTGTTATTGGTTGAAATCATTTGAAACTTTTTCTTGACTTCAGTTTGACTCATGTTAACTATTACTTTTCTAATGTGGCGATTGCTTTGCTGGTCCTTTCTTGCTGGAGTTCTTTCTGCAATCCGGCCACTGATTTTGGTGAGATGGTCTTAGAGAATTGAGTGATCAAATGAAGGGTATGGTCCGACAGCATAGTCTAGATTTGGACATCTGCAAACTTAATCTTATTGAAATTTATTTATAATCTCTGGTTGCTCAGATCACGTTTTTTCAGTAAAATATGGATAACATTTTGAGTGATATGAATCTTGGTTTCAGCAACTTGTGTTTCTATGTTGTCATTGAGTATACTATGGAATCTGTATTAGAAAGACTTTCTAACCATTTTGAAATTGAGAGGTGAAACTAATCAACAGCTGTTTAAATGTTAATATGAGTCTTTGTTTTCTTGATGCTAATTGTTTAAAAGTTATTTATTTGAGTGCACTGGGTCTTAGTTGGGATATGTGGGACCTAGTTCCTTGATTAGGGATAGAACCCAGGCCCTCTACATTGAGAGCATGGAGTCTTAGCCGCTGGACCACCAGGGAAGTCCCTGATACTCATTGTTAAAGTGAGATTTGTTTAAAATCTGCCTTTCTGCTTCTTGTGGGATAAGTACAGAGTAATCAGTCTTGGCTCTTCAAGTGGCTTAGTAAATGGACAGTAGCAGATGTAAAGCCCAGGTCTGATTGAAGGTTGGAGGTGTTACGGCTCTTTATTTTCTGTTATCTGTTCATGTGTATCTGTGTGTTTGTTTTTAATCTCCAAAAATCAGAGGTAGAACTCAGTTGGTAGAAAGAGAACTCTTGTTTGATAGATTTATGGGCCTTCAGAAACCTGGATGATTTGGAAAGCTTCATTCCCTTGTCATGGGGTCTGAGGAGCAGGAAGCCATAAAGAGGCTGAGTGCCTCACCAGTATACTTGTTGGCTCTGAACCCATTTGTTGTCCTTGGGGGTTAGAAGACGGGAACATTTCAATTTTGATTTCAGTATTTGCTATAAAATTTTGAGTTGACCCACAGTTTTTTTATTCTCCTTCACAGCATGAATTTCTAGAATTTATTCCAATCTAAAGATGACCTTATCGATTGCACTGATCCCATCATTGAATAAAGATACAGATTCCTTTTTTAATGTTTGTATTTTTACCTGTCAATTTTTTTTGCCTTTTAAAGCTTGCTTATATATAAATTGTTAATTTCGTGTATTTCTTTTGTACCTGATGTTATTTGAGATTATGTGACAAGCAGTAATTTTGCAATAATTCAGAGGAGGTTTCCATTAAAATTGAATGCCACTGACCTACAGTCCAGTGGGGCCACAAGGAGCCCAACACAACTGAGCAACTAAGCACACACATCATAATGGCAGTATTGGCAGATGCTTTTGAATCTATCAAAAGTAAAAATTGCCTTCCTGTTGGCTTACTTCTTGCCCTTTATTCTTATCCCACAGCCAAAGTCCTAGAGTTTGAGCCCTCCTTTTTTCTAAACCAAGAGGATTATCATAACAGTTTGAAAGATAATTATTTGTTGGGTGTTTTTTTAAGCTCTTGAATAATCTTTCTTTAAGAGAAACAAAAAGTAATCCTTTCAGAAAATTGGTGTATTGGGCACTTGTGCTAGGCCTAAGGAATTCGACCCTTTTAGAAAGTGGTTATATCAGAATTTCCTGTGTTGTACAATTCCATGTGTCTGATTAGCTCTAAATAAAATGATAATGTGCCTGTATTAGTTCTTCAATACAAGAACCACGTGACCCCTTTCTAGGTAATTTTTCTTTTTTCGGCAGAGACTGAGTTTAATGCAGCTTTATTTAGAACAAATACATCTTAAATTTTAAAAGAGATTGAGGAATGGGAAATTTTGGAGTAATACAAATTTAGCTCTTTGGGCTTTTTTACTACATAATATTGTTAAAAAGTATATAGTTGAAAGGTCAACAAAAAAATTTACCATTTGGGATTTGGCAAGTCCCTGATTTTGGGAATTCCCTGGTAGTCCAATGGTTAGACCTTGGCACATTCACTGCTGTGGCCTGGGTTCAGTCCCTGGTCAGGGAACTAAGATTCTGCAGCTTAGCCAAAAAAAAAATAATAATAATAATCAATTTTTGACCTCATTATTTTGATCCCATAAGCGGATATAAACCTCAAAAACATCATTTTGGGATTCTTTTAGTTGGCAGTTGATTCTCAGACTTCTTAATGCTCTGTATTAAAGGACAGTGAAATTCTAGTTTATTAAAGGTTTCTTGGAGCTTTTTGACCACTGGGTGATCTCTTACAGGAAGACAGAAGATAAATGCTTTATAGCCTCATCTAGCCAGTTGTCATTTTAATTGAGGACTGTTTCCTGGGTATCTTTAAACAAGAATAATGTAGCAGTACTTCCATAGATAAATGATTTTGAGGGAAATCTGTTAGTGTATGCATTATGTAAATCTCATGAGCTTAGCTTGATTGCATCTGACTGTGTTTTGGAAAATCCAGGCAATGAACAGTATTTAAGTCATTATTGGAAATTGCAGTAACGTTGTAAATACATTGCTCTAGAGCACAACTTGTTGCACAGTGGAAGTCACTGGAAGCATTCCTTAGCAGCCTCAGCAGGAATGAGTTAAATTACCAATAAATACCTCTGGATCTTGTTTGCTCATTTATCAAGGAGAGCTAATTCCTTGCAGGACAAAATTGAGAGCTCACTGTGGCCTTCAGGCAAGCCTACAAAATCCCCATTAAGTGTTAAGTGCCCATGCTAAGGGTAGCCTTAAAATTTAGCATCTAGTTGATATTTGCTATCATCTAAATTAATGATTAAAGTGAAAATTTGCTTAATGGTTAAGTTTTTTTGTTTTAATCCAACTATGTTAGATACTAAAGAAGGCTTCCCCACCATCCATATGCATCTGCTTTGACTGGTGGTTTCTCAACCTACAAAGACTGTGGCTTATTGGTGAGGGCAGCTGGACAACTCTGAGAGCAACTTAGAGAAATCCATCTTGAGCTCCTTCTCTGGAAATAGCACCCCAGATAAGTGCCCAAAAGCAAGACATCCTCGTGGACCTACTTCCTCCCGCTTTCAACACATTGATGCCTGAAGGTGAGGTCTCCTTCCTGTGTGTCTTAGGAGCTATTAGCTCACTTAGGTAGTGAGAATCCTGCAACAGCCTGAGCACCACTCACCTGCAGGCTTTCCTACCAGACCTTTGTCTAAAGGTTGTTTTTCTCCTTAGGAAAGATGCTAGGTCAGAAGCCTGGTAAAAGTCAGGTTGCGTTTAAAGCTGCGTTACTTTAATTAGAGAACTGGTCTAGAGATTATTTTCCCAAATGGGGATGATATTTGCTTAATGATTAAGTTTTTCATTTTGTTTTATTTTGTTTTTGATCCAGCTGTGCTTGATACTAAAGGAGGTTTTCCCACATACGCATCTTCTGTATTTTGCAATTACAACTGTGGACAGTTATGGCTTATCCTAGTAGATTGTCTTCCCTTCTTTTAACATCTTGGATGAATTTTGGGGCACACTAATGTGTTATGTGAAGATGGATGTTGAATGTAAGTTTCTTGTTATTCTTAGTCAATATATGAAAATTACAGTTAGTCTGATTGCTAAAAATGTCAAGGATTTGTGATCAGTATCCTTCTGGACAATGTAGTTTTCTTGTTTTCTTACCATATAGATTCTTTGTAGAGTTACCCCAGCCAGCCACCTTAAATACCTGCATGGGCAACAGAGAGATCTGTGGTGAAAGTTTGGGTAAAGTCAGTGCTTATGAACATAGGTATAGGATGTATTTGGGGGGAGGGGTGGGAGTGTTCTGGAATCAGACCATGTTGATAGTTGTTCTAAAAACCACTTTTTATGGTGTATAAGTTCTCAGTTTTTTTTGAGGGGAAAAAAAACAGGATTGTTAAAATCAGTCCCTCCTACTCAAGAGACCTTAGGCACATGGCCTTTCAGGGCTTGGTAGTATCATTCAGCATGGGAAAGCCCACAGTTCTCCAAAAGCTGGTACCCTTCTCCCAGCCTTCTCAATGGCTTCATCTCCACATATCCATTCTAGGGGAATGCCCCCATGTTGTAAGTCTATGGAGATTCTTTTAAGAAGTGAATACTCAGCAAGTTTGGGATTCTAGTTGTTCGTAGTTGTACTTTAAATTGTCTCTGAATTGATAACCATTATATAGAACAAGCACACTTTTCCCAATAGCGTCGTAAAATGAATTGTGTTTATTTAGTAGGGTGAGTGGGTGGTAGAAGAGGTTGCTGTTCTGCTACAATGAACTGATTCTGTTCATCAGGTGTTGTGATAATTGTTTTAATGATCACATGGGCATTTCTGTAAGGACAGGCCGTGTGTTTCAGGCATTTAAAATGATATCAATGGCTATAATATTTTTAGTTCAAATAATCACAATTTTAATTTCTTTATAAAATCCCTCAACTTTCACCCCTTCTTTCTTTGCCAGTGTGTAGAATTTGGCAGCAGTTTCAAGAGCTGATGAGGAAGAGACGATGGAGAGGAGTCTAGCAACTTAAAAATCTCATAGCGTTTCCTGTGAGGTGGCCTTTCCCTGTTGGTGGCTCAGTTTATTTAGGAAACAGAGATATTCAGGCCTGTGATAGTATTGCCATGTCATATCTGAACTTACTGAAATATTCCCTCCCTGTCCTTAATCTTTATATGACAGTTTGCTTTTTGTGTTCGTAAGTTGACACATTTGTTTCCCATTAGTATTTGAAACATCTTCTGGCCACCATGAGTCCTAACAGAATGACTTCTTGTGAGAAGCCGACGGGTGTTCCCACCTTCTTATGAAATTTTGGTCTATTCACAAAACTACTGCCATTGAAAGAGATAGTTAATGCTTTTGGAAGGAAGAGGTTGATAAAACTTTGGTGTGGTGTGTTATGACTTGAAAGTCTTTAAGAAGTGGTTTTTATGTCTAAGCTTGTATTCATTTTGGTAAGAGCATTTCTCTTTTCATTTTACTTCTACTGCTAAGAAGTGCCAAGCATCTGGTAGTTCAGAATTTGTGTTAAGTGAAACATAACATAAATGAGACTTCTCTGGTGGTCCAGTGATTAAGACTCCATGTTTTTAACGAAGCGGGTGTGGGTTCAGTCCCTGGTTGGGAAACTAAGATTCCATGTGCCGCATGGTACAGCCAACAGACAAAACAACAAAAAACCCACATAAATTAGAAGCACACACTGGCGTTTTCTTAGTTAAAACCAAATCAGATTTTTACTATTGAACTAAGTACTTTTACAATGAATACACAAGATGAACATTATATACCCAGTAGAGTATGTTGAAGTTAATGTTTCTGTTTTTGTTTTTATTTTATGGTTTTGTAATTATGGCCTGTCAAAAACTCCTTGACATGTTTTCAACAGCTTCTGGAGAGTCGCTTATACTTACTTGTTGCTGCTGTTGTTTTTTCTATAGCTCAGTGAAGAAAAACACAGTTAACAGTCCACGTGGTGTTGAAGAGTAGGGACGCCAGGACCAGCCTGTCTTGAGTTGCAAGGCCGCTCTACCACTTACACCTGTGGGATCTTGGGCGCATGACTTCCCTAGTGCGCCAGTTTCCTGACGATACTGATAGTACCTGTGCCAAGGGGTTGTTATGAGGATTCAGTGAATTAATGTATATAAAGTGCTGAAAACCATGCCTGGCATTTGGCACATGAAAGTACTGTTCTTGCTCAGTATCTGAACAATACCCAGGTTACTGCTTTCAGCAGCGTTGCTGTCTCCTTCAACAGCTTGAGCCTGTGTTGTCTTCAGAGCATACTCCTCTCTTGTGTGTCCGTTGGAATGTCACTTCAGTCGCAGTTGTTACAGCCTTCGTCAGCCTGGTTATATCTTACATGGTGAATTTGTTCTAAACAGATCTACTCTTTCGGGGATACAGACTTTGTTGTACAGAAAACAGTGTTCAGAATAACACATCATTTCAGACTTTGTACTAAAACGCTCATCAAATTGGAAGCTTTTCAGCCCGGTTGTATACAAGAAGACTTTGAATCAAAACAAGGTGTTAACTAATTTAGAGAAGAATAAACTGGAGTATTCAATAGTCCTCACATATTCTCCAGAATCAATGAAAAGAGTCACTGATTACATGAACTTGCTTCAGTTTTACCCGTTGCAAGAGCTTTAGGCCAAGGAGACAGTTATAGAATAGAAAGAGGGAACCAGGTACACCATCTGGTACTGTTCATGCTTCGTGTTCATTCTTGGGGCCAGGACATTTCACAGGTGTCAGCTCTTTCCCAGTGAAGAATGGGCTGAATTCTTTTGCAATGCGTGTCTCCCCACCTTAAATTTTTGCTTGCTAAAATGCCTGTTGTACCGTGGGTCTCTGTATGTGTATCTGTGTTAGGATAGTTTCACTATATCTTGGAGGTTGCTACTGGCCCTAAGATCTTTGGCTAAAACCTAGTTATAGAATCAAAGCCTGTCTTAAAGATTTAGACATACACAGAAATTCACTAGATGCTTATTTTGTTTGCCTGAAGAATACTCTTTGAACTTGCTTTTTCTGCCAGAAAGAATGTTCTAAACCAGGATCACGTCGAAGATAGCACTTTACCAGAATTTATCAGCGCTTTATCCAAATATTTACCAGTTACAAATTTTAGCTCTTTTTTTTTTTCTTTTTTAATTTTGGCTGCTCTGGGTCTTCATTGTGGCCCACAGGCTCAATAGTTGTGGCATGTAGGCGTAATTGTCCCTTTGGCGTGTGGACTCTTAGTTTCCTGACCAGGATCGAACCTGTGTCCCCTGCTTTGGGAGGTAGATTCTTAACCACTGGACCACCAGGGAAGTCCCCGGTGTGGTTTTTTAAAAAACCTTTTTTTTTTTGGTGAGGGGGTGGCAAATCCTCCTGATGTTATTGTTAGAATGTTGTATGGTTTCTGGATTATGTTGGGTATGAAACAGAATGTGTTTGTAGATCTTTATAAATGCTGAATCTAGAACTGCTAATAATTTACCTCACGTTTTTCAAAAATGAGGAAAGATTTCTTCAAAAATTGTAAGAAATACACACACACACAGATAAATAATTTAGGATTCTTAATGTACTGCTTATGTGCTCATATAATCTTGAAATTAAGGATTTTATTCTCAAACTTAAAAAGGAAGAATCTTTGGTAAGCCATGAAGTATGAGCTCTGTAATCAAATTTCTTCATAGGAGTTATATATGGGAGAAAAAAAAAGTAGCCAGTAAGGTTAATATCAATATGGAAAACAGTAGATTATATTAGTAGATAAGTGTCATTTGAACCTTTGGACACTACAATAATGAGGTTTTTTTTTGGGGGGGTGGGTGCTTGTTTGTTTTTCCTTTTGCTAGTTGCAGAATCCTGTCACGTTATGACTAGGTCTCAACAGGGAATATTTAAGAACAGGTTTGTTTCTCGCATTTTAAGATTTCTTTTTCCACAATAAAGCCTGAAACAGACAAAAGTCAGATTTTATTAGACTAGCTGTAGTAAAGATGAGCAGTGGTGACTTACTAGGGACATGGGTCCGTCTGTCATGTTGCCAGATCTCTGTGGCCCCCGTGGGAGGCTTAGGAACAGTGACCGCTGCCTGGCTGGGAGAACAGCCGGGCTCCCAGGAGCAGGGCCATGACCTCTGGGCTGCGAGGCGACCAGGGTGGGCTGCTGCTGTTGGCTCGTCTCCTTTTTGTTGGGCTCATAGATTGCTGTTCATTGTGCACGTTGGGAGCCCTGAGCCCACCTCATGTTGCTGTACCATCTCTTCCTGTTGCTTCTCCAGAGGCCATCATTGTCCTCCCCATGTGCCTTTTTGTTCAGATCTGACCGTTCTACATCTACATGTGAATCCACTCAGACTACATATCAGAAGCAGGATGACGTTTTAGGAATCATTCGTTTTATAAAAAAGTTTACCACAGTTGACTTTTCACTTAACTCTTCTGACTTATTAGCAACATATTTCTTTTATTTAATTTTGGATCAGATAGGATTCCCTGTCAAGTTGTCAGTAAAATTGTAGACTTCTTTCCTAACAAGTTTCCTTTATCTTAAACGTTAAGTTACAGTAAAGAAAACTCATGATAACTGCTAAAATCAACTATTAATACTGGATGTATTTTTCTTTTCCAGTTTTTCTTTCTGTATATAGTTTAGCTAGTTGTCTGGTTATATTTATATATTTTTTTCTTTCACTTAATGTATCTCTGTTTATCTTTGCACATTCCCAGCAACCACTACAGAGTAGCCCATCCCACTGGTTGCTTTTCTAGTCTGCTTGTAAGGCTGAAGAGCTTAAATTTAGTGTTGAGTGTGAGGAGCAAGGCTGTGCAGACATTGTGGGGAAGGTAGCTAGAGAAGTTACTGGTTTCTTAATCTCCAGGAGAAACATCTAAGTTGCCTCTCAGTGTTTCGCTGGGTTAGTGCACAGCTGCTGTGGATCAGGCTTATACCACTTGGGATGCTTTAATGTTTTTGCTTTTTCTTGGACAAATGTGTCTTGAACACCTGCTGCAAGCTGGCTTTGTGCAAGGGTTCAAAGATGAGCAAACCTGGCTTTGTACAGAGCAGTTGAAATTCTCTAGGGTGGAGCCATACCAGCTGCGTTCAGTGTGGTGGAAGCACAGAGGAGGAGGCCATGAAGACCCCTGAGCAGGGCAGAGCGAGGCACAGCACAGAGGGGACCTGGAGGCAGGAGCAGCACGGCCAAGAGCATGGAAATGAACGGTGAGGGGAGGCTGCGGTGCGCTGCGGAGCCACCCCGACCCCCACCCCCCGCCGCCAGACAGCGGGCAGCGACCTGCAGCTGTGGGCCAGACCTACCCGGCTGCCTGCTTGTGTGCGACGGGTGAGCCGAGAGCAGGTTTTACATTTTTAATGGTCGAAAAAGAATAATATCTTGTGACACATGAAAATTACATGAAATTTAATCTTCAGCATCCATAAAGCTTTATTGGAACCTACACTCATTGGCTTACATATCGTTTATGGCCGCGATATCGTTTATGGCCGCAATATGTAAATCTTTGCAGTTTAACCAAAGAGTTCAGTAGTTCTGCTGGAGACCAGGCGGTTGCTCTGCATTCACGCATGTGGTGGAAACAGCTCTGAGTTGCTGTGCGGTGCGCTACAAATCACCGTGACAGTTACAACTTGACAGTGTCTCTAGCGCCACAGAGTTGTGTTTTATTCTTTATCACGAGTGCCTAACTATCCTGTCAGAACGAGAAGAGGAGGAAAATGAACTTGAAATACTGTGTTTTTAGGGCACAGCGGAGTGGATTTTCTTGTTCCTGAATTAGTTGGCCAAGCTATCTGTAATTAAAAAGCTGTGCTGAAAGAGTCCATCAGCATTACCAGACTACACAGTTGTCACGATATTCCCAACTCATAGGAAGGCAACTGTCAGAAAAATTAAAGTTTTAAAGAGACTGTTTTGTTACAGCGGAATTTCTTCACAAAAATGAAAATGAGGTTACAACTGAAGATGAGGCCTCATTTGCTAACCAGGCAAGGGAAGCCATACTGATATTGAATTAATTAAATTGCATTTGATGCAGGAACTGAAGAAATATGTCCAGAGCATTTGTTTAAAAGAGCGTTAGCCGTTCAGCAAGAACAATTTCTCAAAATGCTGAGGTCAATGGGAGCTACATCAATAGTCAATTAAAAACAAGGCAAATGATTTTGTGTAGTTTTTCTTGGCTCTTGATGAGTCAACAGAAGCTGTTTAGTTGTTTTATTCATGGAGTCAATGCCATGTGTGAAGTGACTGAATAAATAGCCTCTTTAAATAGTCTACTTAAAACAGCTGCAGCTGAGAATATTTTCAAAAAAGACAAGAAAATACTAATTCAGTACAACCTGAAGTATAATCTGTTAATATCTGTCACAACAAATGATGGTTGGAATATGTGCAGAGCAGAAAATGATTTAATCTGTCATGAGCTATTGAAATGCTAGGATCAGTGATGAACTTCACTCCCTCTTGTGGGATTTAACCATCCTCAGTTTCATGAATTTTTATCAGAAATAAAAGCTGAATATTCTTACATGCTCTACTACACAACCATTTGATAGCTTAGTAATGGTAAAATTCTCTTGTTTTTTTGAATTGAGGGCCGAGATTGAAATTTTTCTGAAAGAGCAACCATTTTCAGCCACTATTACTGAACGCTGAATGGCTTTGGAAATTAGCTTTTGCTGCAGACTTGATGATTTTTCCTAATTCGTTCTAAATTACAAGGAAAAACATCACATATGCAAACTTTACATTGCACTAAATTTTGACAACTAATGTTTGAATCATAAGTCAAGCTGCCTTATACACTTTCTCTGCTGCTAAAAGTTAAAAGTGAGACCTCTATTCCTACACAGATTTACCATGGATATAATTGCTGAACACAAATTACCGTTTGAGCAGTGACTTTGCATCTCGATAGGAATACAAAGGAAATATCTATATTTCAAAATATTTGCAAATAAGGAGTTTACACCAAACCTTCAGATGAAAGTGATTAAAGGAAAAGTATCAGGACACTAATACAGTTCTATAAATGTCTTCCAAAACTAACACATGCTCAGTTAAAGTCACGCTTGTAGAATGGCAACAGCATTTGGCAGGACCTATTTGGACAGACATTTCCAAAAGTGAAATCAGTCAAATCCTGTTTCAGAGTCAGTATTAACAGATGAACATTTGTAACCAAGTTTGGATGCAGGGGACCCCCAGCTTTGCAAATGTTTTACTTGTCCCCCAAGCCCGTTCTTATTAGTAGACCTGTATTACCAAAAGCTGTGGCCAGTTATTTATCGTCAACAATAAAAATTTGTGGAAATTTGTTTTTTCTCTTGTTATGTAAATACCTACATAATATCCTCAGTTTTGGCTCTTAGCCCTCAGAGTCTAAACTACTTACTGTATGGTCCTTGGCAGAAAAGTTTGCTAACCCTGCTGTGGAGGTCAGCCTGCTGGTGGGGGGAGTAGTGGGTCCCCTGGCTGCAGGGTTGGCAGAGTGAGGCCATGCCAAACGCTCTACTTGGAGCAGTGGGAAGCTAGATACGGATTGAGACACCAGCTGCTGCTCCCCTGTTGCCTCCAAATTTACATAGTTTTTCTAACAGTCATCTCTAGTACTTTTCTGTTTATCCAGATTCTTCTCACACTCCTCCCCAGAAGAGTGAAAAACCTGAATGGATAAAGCTATTAAATGAGACAGCTTGGAATTCGATTTAGTTGGAATTCCTGGCAGTAGGACTCTGCTTTAAAGCACTGTCAAGGGTGCGGGTTTCATCCCTTGTCCTTGGAGCTGAGATCCCGCAAGCTGCACCGTGTGACCAAAAATAATAAATTAATAAAAAGTTTAGCTGGAAATTGAACTGGTAGCAGTTAGCACTTCTTTTCACACCTACTTAAGAGTGATGTAATTTGCTGAATTTATTGTTAATCCCCTATGTGTTCTCACTGTTGGGTTAATGGGCCAAGTAAGTGAATTTAGATATCAAGTAGGCAGATTTTTGTCATTTTTTTTTTAGAACTTTGGAAAATAAAAATAATCCAGTAAATATTAAAAGTATTATTTGATTTTTTAAAAACAAGATATTTGCATTTATGTGATTTTTAAAGTTTTTAGGGAAAGATTTTAGTTTTATAAAGCAATTTAGTACTTTGATACCTATGAATATATTTGTGTAAAAATACTGGGAGAAAATTTACCAGGAGTCTAGCATCATTTGTAGTGGAACTTAGGATAATTTTGCCCTTTTCTGCATTTAAGATTTGTAAGTGGACATGTTACTTTGACAGTGCTCTTTTACTTTTATAAGTAAACCATTTAGAGGATAACTAATATGATACCCTAAACAGGAATGAGCAATGGCTTTGATGGACAGTCAGCCCCTGGCGGGGCACGCATGCCGGCACTGCTCCTCAGTCAAGGCGAGCCCCTGGCGCGTCCTCTAATCTTGCTTGATGCTTCTGCTGGGCAAAGCTGTGGCTGTCTCCATCAGCTCCTATTTACTCAGGGCCTGGGTGGTTTCTTTCTTTTTTTTTTTTCCTTGGTGGTTTCTCAACTCATCCTGGCCACAGTGGATCACCAAGGCCTTGCAGTTTGCAGCTAGTTGGTGTTCATTGACGTTTATCCTTGAGTGGGGTGCTCCCAGAAGGTGGTGTGGGAAGAATTGAGCTCTGTGGCGCTATGCGTCCCTCAGATCTTGGATTGGGGCCAGGGTGGCTGGTGAGTCTTCTCTCCTAACGGAGGATTCCAGGACAACTTGGTTTTCCTGAGAGCTGGTTGAATTGAAGAAAAACCTTGATAAAATAGAAAGATGGGTTGGAGCTTAAAGGAGAAAATTGTGGATTTCTTCTGAAAATGTGTTTCATTTCAATCCATGAAAGAGTGATTTCTTAGTGGGTTTCTCTCTGCTATCTGGACACTGCATTGCCGGTTAGCACAAGGTTGGAGGGGAGCCAGGAAGTTCTCACTGAACAGTTTGGTTCCCCGGTGGTGGATGGTACAGTTCTGTTAGCAGAAGGTTAGAAATTTTTCTCATTAATTATTGTTGGTTGACAATGGGCACTCTGCCTGCCTGGATTTGGTCATTTGGCCCCTTTTCTCACAAGAGGCTTTTATGCAGGACAGTCTGCCCTATCCCCTGAGTTACACATTTCCTGCACTGTGATCCTTTTCACAGGCACTTGTAGCTCTCAGTGTCTGCCTGCTGGAGGCATCATAAAGCTTGGTATTACTTTGTGGACTTTGCCCCTTGTGCGACTTTTTATTTCTTGTTATAGTCATTCAACAAACTTGTTACTGTAGTGGGTTCTTACATGCTTGCTATCAAGGACTTTATAATCAGAGGAAAATGTACACATTATTAATATGCAATGCAGGATAAGGACTGTAAGAAATGTCTATAGAGAAAGTGCCATAAAAACTTAGAGATGATAACTGGGGACGAGGGCATGAGGGAGAGGGTAGGTAGAGGTGAAAAAACTTCATGGAGGTGATGACATCAGAAGGCTCATTACCTTTGAATTGAGCCTTAAAAGATTTTTCCAGGTGAGGGAGGGGATAGGTGCAAAGGCACGGAAGTTAAAGATCTCTTTGCAAGACACCAAGGACTCCAGAGTTACTGGAATCAAGAGAAATGAAGCTGGAAAAGTACGCTGGGCCAGATGTGTAGGGCTTGAAATGCCAGGCCAAATAGTTGGTCTTTATCAGTGGCTACTGGTGGAAGCTAAAGGCTTTAAGAAAGTAATCCCGTCTGGGCTCTGGGAGGAATGGTAGGTGCAGTGCAGCATCCCCTGGACACGGGAGGCCAGATGCAAAGGGCCCTTTTAAAAGGTCTTGAGTGTCTGCCCCACGGCAGTGGTGATGGAGATGAAGAAGCATCAGATGAGGTAATCTGCTGCCTCCACGTGTGTTCTCCAGGGCATCCCTGCCAGCTGGAGCCCTTTGGAGCCCCAGCATCTGCACGCAGCACTGTGGACATGCTGCCCCACAGAAGCAGGCTTGCCAGGACCTCTTTCTTCAAAAGGACAGGCAGTTCTCTGGACAGCCTCCTTGGGTTTCTACTGAGGCACCGATACTAAGCAGATAGGTGCCACTCTTAGGGTCGCTAGATTTAGCAAAGAAAAATACAGGATGCCCGATAGATTGAAATTTCAGATAATGAAACGTTTTTTAGTACAAGCATGTCCCATGAAGTATTTGATTTATCAAATTCCCCGGTAACTGGATGTTCTGTCATTAATCTGCCCATCCTGACTACTTCTCTCTCTTCTCTGGCCCTGGGTTCAGTTTCCTCCACCCCTGCTCCCTATCTGTTACCTCCCGAATGAGGCTTCTGTGGGCCGGGAGTCAGGTAGAGTATGTGCTGCCCGAGAGAGGTCAGTCCAGCCGTTTGAGGGGTTAGTGTCCCAGCTCAGTGCCAGGGTTTGGTCCCTGTGTACAGCACGCAGGGCAGAGTTCTGTCTGTAATCAGACGGGGAGAAACACCTTGAGTTCCAGTGCCAAAGAGGGTGAGAGAGGCCCTAGGGAGCCTTGCAGGGTTCAGCCTGGTGTCAGAATATACCTGCAGCCTGGAGATGCTGCCCCTAAAATTTGGCCCCTCTCACACCTCACTTCCTCATCACTTCCCTTTTGGAGTTCTACCCTACTCACATTCCACAAAGGCACTTGGAGCTCTTCACCTCCACATACTGTTTCTAAGAGGGCTGAGCACCGAAGAACTGATGCTTTTGAACTGTGGTGTTGAAGAAGACTCTTGAGAGTCCCTTGGACTGCAAGGAGATCAAACCAGTCAGTGCTAAAGGAAACGAACCCTGAATATTCATTGCAAGGATTGATGCTAATGGTGAATCTCCAATACTTTAGCCATCTGATGTGAAGAGCCAACTCATTAGAAAAGACCCAGATGCCGGAAAGATTGAAGGCGAGAGGAGAAGGGGATAACAGAGGATGAGATGGTTGGATGGCATCACTGACTCAATGGACATGAGTTTGAGCAAACTCCGGGAGATAGTGAAGGACAGGGAAGCCGGGCGTGCTGCAGTCATGGGGTCACGAAGAGTCGAACACGACAGCAATTGAACAACAGCTGTTTTCTAAGCTCATACTGTTTCCTTTGCCTAAAACACCCTTCCTATATTCTTCACCCACAAGTGCCTCTCCTTCCCTTTCCCATTTCTCTCTGCCAACCTGGGTCAAGGATCCTTCTGGGTTCCCGAGGAACCCTCAGCAAGCCGTCCTTACAGCCTTTGCCACAGTTGACTGCACCTGTCACTGGTGTGTCTCCATGGTGATGCGGCTTCCTGGGGGTAAGGACCTGCTACCTCAGTTCCTCAGCGCTCACTGCCGCACCTGTACCTAGTAGGTGCTCAGCAAACAGATGCTGACTGAATAGGACACTATTTGAAAGCGTTACTGCCCCTTAAACACCTCTCTGTGATCCTTAGGGAGCACCCACCTCCGGCTTTCCCCCTGCCCAGCGCGGAAGCCTGGGCACTTCTCCACACTTCAGGGCTGGGAGGATTTTTTTTTTTGGGGGCCACATTACATGGCTTCCGGGATCTCAGTTCCCCAACCAGGCATTGAACCCAGGCCCTCGGCAGCGAAAGTGTGCAGTCCCAACCGCTGGACTGCCAGGGAATTCCCCTTGGCTGGGGGGCTTTTTCAGCACTTTAATTAGCATCAAAGAAAACCTGTCTGGAAGGTCTCGGCCCTGTCCTCACACCTTCAATGTACCCAGGCTGGCAGGGCCCTGAGCACCCTGGCATGAGCCAGACAAGGGCTGGGCCTGCTTCCCTGTGTCCCAGGCTTCCCAGCTCCAGGTGGAGCTTGTAGTCTGGACAGAGGCTCCAGGTCAGTTGGCCCCCCTGCTCCCTTCTGCCCACAACCTTTAGTACCTTCTAGAGCCATCCTCAGTGGCATCAAACGCCCTCTATCAAGCCATTTGTCGCCTGCGTTGTTAGGACTTGAATAAGAACTGGCCTGCCTGCCTGTCCCTCAGTGTGTGTGTAGGGTTGGGGTGGGGGGATGAATCGAAGAAACACTTCACCAGGACACAAAGTGAATGAAACGTAGACGGGTGGTATGGTTCTGTAAGGGGGTCGGGCCCTGCGCTGGTGGTGATGGTGGGTGGGGCTTGGAGTTGTCTTGGTTATTAGATGCAGAGCAAAGGAGCGAGATGCAGGGTGGGACGAGGCCAGGACAGCCCACAAGCCGGGGTGAGTCAGGATGGAAATAGAATACCTCAGTCCTGCAGGTGGTCGTTCCTGAGGCATGGCCAAGAGGGAGTGGCTTCAGACGCTTCTAACATGAGCTTCACAGACGTTTGGGTGATGCTTTAGTAAACGTCTATGGGAAGAGCTTGGCAGAGAGGACAGTGGCTACCTGGGACAGGGGTCTGAAGGGACACCTGGTGACCTGGGTTTTCAGCCCCAAAGCAGCAGCCTTCCTGGCGCTCAGCCCGGCGCGCATCCCTGCTCCTGGAATGAGCGAGGCTTCCTGCCTGGCAGGCAGATCTAGACAGCAGAGACCCTGCAGGACACTGCAGAGAGGGGCCCTCAAGCTCCTGTTTGCAGCCTTTCCCCTGCGATCAGTGGTTTGGCCTAGGAAACCTTGGGTGTACTCAGCCACTGAGGAAGCCCTCCCCTGGTCACCATGGGAGGCAGCTAACCGAGGAGGGCATCTGTGGTTCTGCCCTGCAGGCTGGCAAGGGACCTGCGTGTCAGGAAGAATCCTCATGCTAAGGTTCTGCCTTCAGCCTGGTCTTCTCTGGTGTCTCAGTGGAACCGGCCCCGCAGAGTAGGGCCCTTGGGGGACTGGGTGGCCCACGTCTTGCTGGGAAGCAAGGCCCGCGACCACGCTCCTGGCCTGCTCACCGGGGGCTCCCTCTGCAGGTACCTGAAGGAGTTCCGCACTGAGCAGTGCCCGCTCTTTGTGCAGCACAAATGCACTCAGCACCGGCCCTACACCTGCTTCCACTGGCATTTCGTGAACCAGCGTCGCCGCCGGTCCATCCGCCGTCGGGACGGCACCTTCAACTACAGCCCCGACGTCTACTGCACCAAGTACGACGAGGCCACAGGCCTCTGCCCAGAAGGCGACGAGTGAGTGCCGGCCGCCCGCCCTCCGAGGAGCCCGTCTCCTGGGCCAGAGGCTGCCTTCGGGGGACTGCTGCAGCCTGGCCCACCTTCCTGTGACCTGGACCTGGGCCCAGAGCCTGCCGTCCCCCAGGGGAAGCCCCTTTTCCTTTCCCCACTTTTGGGAGGCCCTGCGTAGGCCTTTCTTCTCCTAAGCCTGAAGGCCACGCTGAGCCAAGTGGCTTCCTGGGCCTCCTGTCCTGGTCCCCTGCAGCTCACAGGACCCTGTCCTCAGCCTGCGCAGTTCCCACCACAGCCGTTTACACAGAGCCTCTCCAGTTCCCCTTTTTGCTGACTCTGAATATTTTGCCAGGGCTTCCTGCAGTGGCTCAGTGGTAAAGAATCTGCCTGCAATCCAGGAGATGCGGATTTGATCCCTGGGTCAGGAAGATCCACTGGAGAAGGAAGTGGCTACCCACTCCAGTATTCTTGCCTGGGAAATCCCATGGACAGAGGAGCCTGGCTGCAGTCCATGGGATTGCAAAGAGTCTGACATGACTAAGCGACTAAAAGAACAGCAAAATATTTTGCCACAGAGCTCTGTGAAGAGATGGCATAACAAACGACAAGCATAAGGAGGTGGCAAACCTGGGAAGGCCTCAGGGCACGTGTTGTGATCCTACCTAATGTGTGCTTCCCCATGCAGAGGTGGCCGTGGGGGCCATCTTGGGGGTTTTGTGGGTGCGCCTCACTGGCCATCTCGCACCAGCCCTCCCATTCTCTCGGGTCAGAGGCTTGCTTATCCTACCCCCAGCCTAATGCAGCACCCAGAGCTCAAGGCAGTTTGCTTCTCTGAAGACCCCTGACCTGGGCAGCATGGGTTCTCCCAAGAGTGCCCCCGGGAAGCTTCTTTTCAGGACAGCCCAGAGCCCCAACTGAATAGCCTTTGAGAAGTTGATGTGGAACACCAGGCCTCATCAGGCGCCACTTGGGGCTGCGGCCCCCACTAGCAGTGGGAGGGTGGCTCTGTTCCACAGCAGGACTTGTTGCTTGCTTGCCTGCTCAACCCACATCAGTGCCTCCTCTGGGTCACGAAGAGCCTTCCACGGAAGGAAAGGGCGGGGCTGGGGGCCCGCTGCGGCGGGGGTAGCGGAGTGACGTGCAGCCCCGCTGTGTCCCAGGTGCCCGTTCCTGCACAGGACCACGGGGGACACGGAGCGCCGCTACCACCTCCGCTACTACAAGACGGGGATCTGCATCCACGAGACCGACGCAAAGGGCAACTGCGCGAGAAACGGCCTGCACTGCGCCTTTGCTCACGGGCCCCACGACCTCCGCTCCCCTGTCTACGACATCAGGTGGGCTGAAGGCCGTGCCGGGCTGAGGGCCCTGGGCAGGACCGCAGCTGGAGTGCAGAGCTGGCACTCCACTGCCTTTCTCCTCATGCTCCCTCCCTGCTCTGTCTCTCCTCCGCTGCTCTCCCCGCAGGGAGCTCCAGGCAATGGAGGCCTTGCAGAACGGCCAGACCACAGTAGAGGGCAGCACGGAAGGCCAGTCGGCTGGGGCCGCGAGCCACGCCATGATAGAAAAAATCCTCAGTGAGGAGCCGCGGTGGCAAGGTAAGGGTGGCCACACGGGTGGCCCTGCCCCTGCCACCACCTGCCTGTCCTCTCCCCTGTCCTCCCCATAGCCTCCCTGAGCACCACCCATGGCCTTCTCCACCCCAAACCACCACCTCTCCTGGGAGGCCAGTGCCCCCTCACCCCACCTCATACCAGCCACCTGCAGCCCAGACCTGCAGGGCCACCCCGACCCTGGTCCTGACATCCCAAAGTGTTAGGGGTTTCCCTGGTGGTTCAGACGGTAAAGAAACTGCCTACAATGCAGGAGACCTGGCTTAGGGAGATGCTGGGTCAGCAAGATCCCTGGAGAAGGGAATGGCAACCCACCCCAGTATTGTTGCCTGGAGAATTCCATGGACAGAGGAGCCTGGTGCTCCCTAACCACCTTCAGGGGCTTTCACACGCACGTTGGCTGAGCACATACACGGGTAGGTGTAGTCTCAGCCCTGCCGAGGACTCCCTGTTTACTCTGGCCTCTGAGCTGCTTTAGTGAGGGATGGTGTCCTCCCTACCTCTCTCCTGGGTCACAACTTGGTGTTGGCCCACAGGAGGGGGCCTTGCTCGTTCCTGTCACCAAAATCTTGGCTCCTGGACCTTTCCCAATAGCTTCTCCTTCACCTGCCTCCGTCGAAGAGCCTTCCACGGAAGGAAAGGGCGGGGCTGGGGGCCCGCTGCGGCGGGGGTAGCGGAGTGACGTGCAGCCCCGCTGTGTCCCAGGTGCCCGTTCCTGCACAGGACCACGGGGGACACGGAGCGCCGCTACCACCTCCGCTACTACAAGACGGGGATCTGCATCCACGAGACCGACGCAAAGGGCAACTGCGCGAGAAACGGCCTGCACTGCGCCTTTGCTCACGGGCCCCACGACCTCCGCTCCCCTGTCTACGACATCAGGTGGGCTGAAGGCCGTGCCGGGCTGAGGGCCCTGGGCAGGACCGCAGCTGGAGTGCAGAGCTGGCACTCCACTGCCTTTCTCCTCATGCTCCCTCCCTGCTCTGTCTCTCCTCCGCTGCTCTCCCCGCAGGGAGCTCCAGGCAATGGAGGCCTTGCAGAACGGCCAGACCACAGTAGAGGGCAGCATGGAAGGCCAGTCGGCTGGGGCCGCGAGCCACGCCATGATAGAAAAAATCCTCAGTGAGGAGCCGCGGTGGCAAGGTAAGGGTGGCCACACGGGTGGCCCTGCCCCTGCCACCACCTGCCTGTCCTCTCCCCTGTCCTCCCCATAGCCTCCCTGAGCACCACCCATGGCCTTCTCCACCCCAAACCACCACCTCTCCTGGGAGGCCAGTGCCCCCTCACCCCACCTCATACCAGCCACCTGCAGCCCAGACCTGCAGGGCCACCCCGACCCTGGTCCTGACATCCCAAAGTGTTAGGGGTTTCCCTGGTGGTTCAGACGGTAAAGAAACTGCCTACAATGCAGGAGACCTGGCTTAGGGAGATGCTGGGTCAGCAAGATCCCTGGAGAAGGGAATGGCAACCCACCCCAGTATTGTTGCCTGGAGAATTCCATGGACAGAGGAGCCTGGTGCTCCCTAACCACCTTCAGGGGCTTTCACACGCACGTTGGCTGAGCACATACACGGGTAGGTGTAGTCTCAGCCCTGCCGAGGACTCCCTGTTTACTCTGGCCTCTGAGCTGCTTTAGTGAGGGATGGTGTCCTCCCTACCTCTCTCCTGGGTCACAGCTTGGTGTTGGCCCACAGGAGGGGACCTTGCTCGTTCCTGTCACCAAAATCTTGGCTCCTGGACCTTTCCCAATAGCTTCTCCTTCACCTGCCTCCGCCCTGCCCACCTGACCCTGCCTCTGCCCCCCGTGCAGAGACCGCTTACGTGCTGGGGAACTATAAGACGGAGCCGTGTAAGAAGCCTCCGCGGCTGTGCCGCCAGGGTTACGCCTGCCCCTACTACCACAGCAGCAAGGACCGGCGGCGGAGCCCCCGGAAGCACAAGTACAGGTCCTTTGGCCCCAGCAGGCCAGCCGTGGGAGGAGGGTGGCAGGCGACAGACCAGGGCCGAGGCTGCTTCCACCGTGCTCCCGGGGTGGGGGCAGGGAGGCCAGCCCCGGGGGTCGCAGGACCCCTCTACAGGGGAGGGGAATGGTTAGGAGAGCTGAACGATCCTTTGGCGTGAAATGAGGATCTTTTCACTAGAAACCCCCCTAGTTCTGACCCAGAAGGGTGTCTTCAGGGCCAAGCCAGAATGTGGCTGTAGCCTGGCTCTCCTTTTGCGGCACAGTGCGGGGGGGAGGGGAGGACTTGGCTGAGGGGAAGAAAACAGTGTCCTTCTGGTGATGTAGCCAGGCTGGGCAGCAAAGCAAAGCCTGGCTTCTGGCCCGAGTAAGGCGCTCGCTCTACAGTGATCTTTCCTGTTTCTGAGCCTGGCTTTGCAAAGCCGGGAGACCTAATGGGCCCTCAGGTGCGATCTCGTTAGCATTCCCCAGGTCCAGTCTGCATCCTTCTGACGCACCCTGTTATCGAACCAGGTCGTCTCCATGTCCGAACGTAAAGCACGGGGACGAGTGGGGAGACCCTGGCAAGTGTGAGAATGGAGACTCTTGCCAGTACTGCCACACGCGCACGGAGCAGCAGTTCCACCCTGAGGTGGGCCTTGGAGCCGGGAATCCTTTGAGGGGCGGGTGTCCTGTGAATGTGGCTCCCTTAGCACCCAGAGGCACGTGGGAAAGTCATAGCCCTGACCCAAGATCAGGAGTGGGGAAGATCCCTCTGTGAGAGCTGGGTCGGGGCTGATTGGGCGTGTGACCCAGGAAGGGAGGTGGTCCCCGGCATGGGGGTGGCCGTGTCCTCTCACTCTGTCCTGAGCGAGGAGTTGGTAGGGAGAGACTTAGGGAAGTAGCCTCGGGTGGGGAGGAGAAAGAAGAGGCTTCTCAGCTAACCCAGCCCTGCCGAAGGCACCCCGGCTGCCGCCCCTCTCTGCCCAGGCCTGACCTGCCTCTCCTCTGCTCTGCCCTCCAGATCTATAAATCCACCAAGTGCAACGACATGCAACAGTCGGGCAGCTGTCCCCGAGGACCCTTCTGCGCCTTTGCCCACGTAGAACGTACGCTCTTCCCGCTGCCCTGGGGCAGGGCCCACTGCCCCGCCCCACTCCCCTTCCCCAAAGCTCAGTCTGTCAGCCAGCAGTGGGCCCTGACCACACTGGGAGTTCCATTCCCCCACCACCCCACCTCACCTCTCTGGAGCTGGCTCGAAACCAAGAGCTTCCAGGGTGGTGAGACAGCAGGGACTGTGCCCCTGGTGGCCCGCGCAGAGTCCCAGGCAGAGCCCCGGCCACTGCCTCTCCTATGGCGGACACCACTGATGGAACACGGCGCTCCGCCCTGCTGAGAGCAGAGCTGTCCAAGCGAAACCTAATGCAGCCCCCCTGTGTCATCGCAGGTTTTCAAGTAACCTCACCTAAAAAAAAAAAAAGTTTTAAATTAGTTTTTAGTATATTTTTATTTAACCCAACATAAAATAATTTAA
This sequence comes from Oreotragus oreotragus, assembly GCA_006410675.1. Lineage (NCBI taxonomy): Eukaryota > Metazoa > Chordata > Mammalia > Artiodactyla > Bovidae > Oreotragus > Oreotragus oreotragus. The sequence continues at coordinate 70,053 of SJYX01018639.1, read as the reverse complement.
AATATAATCAAGGCTTTTTTTTTTTTCCAAACCAAGTCTTTGAAAGCCGGTGTGTACTTGAATAGCTGCAGCACAGTCCAATCCAGACCAGCCACGTTCTGGTCTCAGCCGCGGCCTGTGGTTCTGGGCTGCCGTATTGCTCAGTGCAGCTCCACACTGCCCTGCCCGTCTCAGAGACAGGCTTGAGTTACTGCCCTTGTCCACCCCAGACCACTGCTGTTTGTTCTTAACCCCTTCCTTAGGCCTTGTCTCAGGGATTAGAGTGAAGAAGAAATTGCAGGCCCAGTAAGGGGGAAGCATACACTTGGCTCAGAGGTGGGCCTGGCTAAGGCAGCACGGAGAGCTGATGAATGGCCCAAGCTTTGGAGTCGTGTGCATTGGGGTTCAAATCCCAGTTCTTCTGTTTTCAGCTCAGCCACCTTGAGAGATTTACCTAACCACTCTGAGTCTGTTTCCTTATCTGTAAAATGGAGACCAGGATATTACTCCTGTCTTCTACTCATTGTGAAGATTCACGAGTCATGCAGATTGCCTGGCACGTAGTAAGTGCACAGTGCGGTGTGTGATGAGAGAAACAAGGAGGCGCCTTCCCTTCACACACGGGGCTGTGTGGTCTCCTTTAAAGGGACCTGAATGCGGTTCTGGAGGGCCAGAGCTGGTCCAGGGGCCTGCTGACACCCTGCCCCGTCTCTTGCAGAGCCCCCCCTCAGTGACGACCTGCAGTCTTCCTCAGCTGTGTCCAGCCCCACCCAGCCAGGCCCCGTCTTGTACATGCCGTCTGCTGCCGGAGACTCAGTGCCCGTGAGCCCCTCCAGCCCGCACGCCCCTGACCTCAGTGCTGTACGTGCCTGTCTGAGGGTGAGGGTGGGGGCACAATTCCTGCGCAGAGCCAGCATCTGCTTGTCTTGCCCTGTGCTTGGGGAGATGGCCTCTGCCCAGGGGGTTCTGCCCTTTGTGCTCCAGAGTTCTGTCACAAGCTGATTGTGGCTGGGGTGGTGTCCCCAGAGCCTACGATCAGCCTGGGTAGAGCTCTAGAAGGGACAGAGAGCCTCCTGAGGTTCTGAGTTCCCGGGTGCTGGTTGCTCTCCCTGGCAGATGGAAATGGAACTGAGCCTCTTGCTGGAGACCCCCTCTGACAAGGGGATGGAGGGTAGCCATGCCCCCACCTGCATCCTGCTGACCGGCCCACTTTCTTCCTTCGCCGCAGCTCCTCTGTAGAAACAGCAGCCTCGGCAGCCCGTCTCACCTCTGTGGCTCCCCTCCGGCCTCCATCCGGAAGCCCTCCAGTCTGGAAGGCACTGTCTTTCCTGGGGAGTCTGGTCTTGCCCCTGGCAGCTATAAGAAGGCTCCTGGCTTCGAGAGGGAAGACCAGGTGGGAGCTGAGTACCTGAAAAATTTGAAATGCCAGGTAAGGGATGCGGGGGCAGCCCAGTGAGTTTAGCCACATTCTGCCTGTGGCTGGAGAAGCCGTGGAGGGTTGTCCTGGCCCAGCTACGGGGAGCGTGGCCCAGAATTAGAAAGTCCCTGATCCCAGCCTCTCGAAGACTGAGACAGTGGGTGAGGCCATCCCATCCTACAGATGAAGACAGGCAGGTTAGAGGCAAGCACCTTACCCAGCACCAGAGCCATCGACTGAGGGCTAGGGGTTCCCACCGCGGTCTTCTGACCCTGCATCCAGCCTCTGCCCTGCCCCGTGCTGCCTTGATGGAGCAGTAGGGCCTTGCGGAGCAGGACAAGAGGGATCCGGAACTGGGCTTCTCTGTGACTGGGAGAGGAGCAACGCCCCTTGGTCCCCAGGGGAGGGAAGGAGAGTGCGTGTGCGTGAAGGGGGACCACACAACAGCGCCTCACACCTCCTTGCCCCGGTCCCTGCAGCCTGCGATTCATGGGGTCGCAAAGAGTCGGACACGACTGAGCGACTGAACTGAACTGAACTGAATGTTCTAAAGCAATATTTTATTTCCCCTTCAATATGAATGAATTTCACACCTTGGTAGGATTGTTGCTTCTACTGAGAAAAAAAACCATCCCTGAGTATGTTTGTCATTTTAGAAAGATTGAAAATTTTGAACACTTTTCATCATAAGAATTTTGTAAACTTACTTAAGAGAGTGCTAAGATATATTCTCAATATAAAGTTTTTCTTTTGGGAGAAGCAAGTCACAACATTCAGGAACTGAATATCTACCTGGTGAACGGTGCATTCATTTAGCTCTTTGGGGTACCAAGGAAGTTACTAAAGAGCATTTTAAAAACTAATCTTATTTTGTTTATTTCCTTATTCAGGTTGCAGTGAGTCTTCCTTGGGGCACATGTGCTTAGTTGCAGCACGTGGGATCCTAGGTTCCTGACCAGGGATCCCGCCCTGGCCCCCTGCACCGGGAGCACAGAATCTTAACCAATGGACAATCAGATACGTCTTTAGAGACATTTTTGTCACCTCTTCCTTGGCCCCATTCTGTCTTTCTTAAAAATCTAGACTGTTGTTGGTGTGCTCATCAGAGATCATGCCTAGAGCTCAGTTCTACTGGGCCCTTCCTAGAAAGCATCCATTTTCAGTAAAAACTGGATAGCCAGAATTACATGAAGCAAGCCCAGGTGCCTCAAAGAAACTTACTCAATATGGGAAGCTTATGTCAGGAGGAAATATACTTAAAGTTAGATTTCAAGTATTCAGCCAAACTGACCTCTTTCCTCCCTGACTCTGATAAAAGAAAATTTGAAGCAAAGTTTATCTGAATTATATATATATATATAAATATAAAATTGATAAAATTGAAAATCTCCCATAAAAATAAATGCCCTCTCTTAAAAACGGTTAGGTAATTTTCTGATAAACTTTAATAGAAGTAAGATTTGTTCTGAGGAGCTAGTTATCCACCTAGTGGACTTTGGTGGCGGTTTAGTTACCAAGTCGTGTCCAACTCTCAGCATCCCATGGACTTGGGCTTCTCCATCCATAGGATTTTCCAGGCAAGAACACTGAGTGGGTTGCTATTTCCTTCTCCAAGGGATCCTCCTCACCCAGGGATTGAACCCTGGTCTCCTGCACTACAGGCAGATTCTTTACTGGCTGAGCTACCAGGAAAGCCCAGTGAACTTTAACCCAACTTCTTTTTAACCATAACCTAGAAATCATTTCCTAACCACTCTCTTTTCCTACCATACCCCTACCATAAGGACATCTTTGAATTGACCTTCCTGAGCACTACTTCTTAAACTCTCTGTGGTAAATGAGTATTAATTAATTAGCTTATTACTCTTATTTCTAAGTTATTGTTACTGATTTTATAAAATACAATAAAAATTAGATGCTCCATAAATTGTATTTTTACATTGTAAAAAATGCAAGCCCAGATATTTTATTATTAAATTCAACAGATATCAAATGACTGTTAATGTTCCTATATGTTTAGTCTCACTTTTTGCAATTATTACTCCCAATCCAGTAGCACTCAGCTCACAGATTAGTATGGGTCTGCAGACAACACTTTCAGTAGAATTTTTCTCATGGTCTTTCCTCTTATAGCCAGGTTGTAAAAAAATTGAAATGTTCTCATAACTACATTGTTTGAAGAGTACTGACACTGCTCAAAATATGTTTCAAAGTATCTAAATAGCTACAAATGACTCAAGGTTTAAGTAAAGTCCCTTTCATCTTGTAAACTTTAAAAGAAAAAACCCATAACTTGCTGAATGCTGAAATTATTCAATATGTGAGGAATGCAGTCGGAGAACGGGTTTTGGAACTGAATATCAGTGCCTAACTAAGTAGGTCCCTTGTAAACATATCCATCTGGGAGGCAGGGAGGAAGAGAAAAAAGAGGGTTGGACATCATCCGGCAACTCTTTACTTTTTAAAGAAAATATCTTTTAAAAAGCTGTATTTTCCCTAATCTGATTTATGGAAAGTTAGTTAAATTTAGAAGGAAAAAGAGAAAAACCTTTGGGGAAACTTCTATATTTTTTTTTTCCAACAGGAAAATCAGTTTGCTTACAAAGAGTTATTCATTAGAAGTAGCCAAGCTAAACTGCACATCAGTGGAAGTAATAGAACAGTTGAGTCTAAGTAAAGATTAGAGGCACAGCTCCTGAAAAGTATAACTTGGGCAGCAGTTGGGTGAGTTAATACTGGTTGACTTGCATGCTCTGTGTATGTAATTTCCTCCAGAGATTAATTAAATACAGTTCTCCAAACCTCTGTGAACACAGGACTATTTCTAATGTAGGACTCTTGCAATGACATGAAATTACACCTCCAAGGTCCTAAACAATTTCACTGGATTTATATGCATTTCCGGATCTGGCTTAGGGATGTCTTTGGTGGGAAATCTTACATCCCAGCTGGCTTGATGGGATGTTAAAAATAAAATTAATTAAAAGTTGAACGTGGTGTGTATATGTGTGTGTATAAGTATGTATAATATGCGTATATATGTGCATATATACATAGAGTATATGTAATATACTATTATTATTTATCATGTTGTTCTAAATCTCAAACTTTCCTTGTTGTATTGAATGATCAACAAGAGAGTAGGTTTCAAAACTGGGATAGACCTTAACCAAGGATGAAGAACATTTGAAGAGATCTAGGAGCCTAGTGGGCTGCCATCTCTGGTGTCACACAGTCGGACATGACTGAAGCGACTTAGCAGCGGCAGCAGCAGGAATTACAAAAAATAGGTATCATTATCAGCTTTGACAAATACAAATGAAAATGTATTTTAGAAAGTAGTTTTTCACTAAATTTAATTTTCTTATCCATAAAGTAGGATAATTTCTGTCCCTGCCTGTCTGGTGTGGTTGTTATAAAATCCAATGAATACATTTTGTGAGGCGGGAACTATGAAAATAGTAAATTTTGTCCATATTTTTAACATATCAGTCCTATGAAAACAGGTCATTTTAAAATAAAATGCTTTCCTAAAGCGTGTGCCATCCCCAATAACCACTAACATTCTTCCAAATGAGTCTCTGTTTACTTTCCACTCTTAGAGGATACTGTTTGCCTTTTCCTATACTTTTAATTTCTCTCTGCTGGAATAAGGCTGTAATTGTATTTAGCCCTGTGAAGCACAGTAGATAAGTTATCAATAATCAGGTTATTGATTCCAGTAGAAGCCTTAAATTCACAACCTAGTATAGATACATTTTTGCTGCAAATTAAAAGCAATGCTTTCACAATCATGTAAGGGATTTATCTATATATGTTAGGAGTCTTAGGTTACCTGAATAGAGTACAGCCCAATAACAGAAGCCAAGTGGTACAAATCAACAGGAAAAATTAAATACATAAGTAAACTTTGAAACAGAAAGCATGCATTATGCAGAGAGAGAATCAATTAGCAACAGATGATCAAATTACAGTTAATATTTTAGATGGAAGAAAACATTGGCTCATTACATGCAACCAAAAAACATAACGAAGATATTATGGTCATAGCCATGGAGAAAATTATCTTGAGAAATGGGATTAGTGAATCACAGTCAATCAGGGATAGATGATACATTATGATCACTCCCATGAAAAGCTTGTATTCAATCATGACTTTGTCAGCAGTGTAGTTTGGACACTTAAAGAGGAGAAGCAGAGTTGTGGACGCAGCATGGGGAGGAGAGGGTAGGACAAACTGAGAAAGTAGCGCTGTGACACACGATCAAGTGTGAAGTGAATACTAATGGGAGGCTGCTGTATATCACAAGAAGCTCAGCTCAGTGCTCTGTGATCACCCAGAGAAGCGGCGTGGGAGAGCGAAGCCCAAGGTGGAGGGGATGTAGGTGTACGTATAGCTGATTTACATTGTTGTAGACCAGAAACCAACACAACATTGTAAAGCAATTATCTTCCAATTAAAAAATAATTCAAAAATGTAAAAAATAAAACAAAAATAATAGAAGAAATATGATTTAACTTGGGCAATTAAGAGAGCATCATCCTCATAGTACTATTCTAAGGGATTGGGAAGGTGGCCACCATATAATGGAGACTTACCAGAGGGAAAGTTTCTCAGTAGCCATAAAGAGCTCAGCTTTTAGTGCTATTCTTAGGACCCCTGATACTGTAATAGAGATGAAGCATAGTAGGGCCACTGCCAAACTGGTAAACCAAGATGCTACCATTAAAACAGGCTGAGTGGGCTTTTAGAATCCAGGAGCCAAAAAGAGTTAGAGTTCTAGGTCTAGAGAAGGATAAGAACCTCTAGTTTTCATACAACATCAGACCAGCCACGTTCTGGTCTCAGCCGCGGCCTGTGGTTCTGGGCTGCCGTATTGCTCAGTGCAGCTCCATACTGCCCTGCCCGTCTCAGAGACAGGCTTGAGTTACTGCCCTTGTCCACCCCAGACCACTGCTGTTTGTTCTTAACCCCTTCCTTAGGCCTTGTCTCAGGGATTAGAGTGAAGAAGAAATTGCAGGCCCAGTAAGGGGGAAGCATACACTTGGCTCAGAGGTGGGCCTGGCTAAGGCAGCACGGAGAGCTGATGAATGGCCCAAGCTTTGGAGTCGTGTGCATTGGGGTTCAAATCCCAGTTCTTCTGTTTTCAGCTCAGCCACCTTGAGAGATTTACCTAACCACTCTGAGTCTGTTTCCTTATCTGTAAAATGGAGACCAGGATATTACTCCTGTCTTCTACTCATTGTGAAGATTCACGAGTCATGCAGATTGCCTGGCACGTAGTAAGTGCACAGTGCGGTGTGTGATGAGAGAAACAAGGAGGCGCCTTCCCTTCACACACGGGGCTGTGTGGTCTCCTTTAAAGGGACCTGAATGCGGTTCTGGAGGGCCAGAGCTGGTCCAGGGGCCTGCTGACACCCTGCCCCGTCTCTTGCAGAGCCCCCCCTCAGTGACGACCTGCAGTCTTCCTCAGCTGTGTCCAGCCCCACCCAGCCAGGCCCCGTCTTGTACATGCCGTCTGCTGCCGGAGACTCAGTGCCCGTGAGCCCCTCCAGCCCGCACGCCCCTGACCTCAGTGCTGTACGTGCCTGTCTGAGGGTGAGGGTGGGGGCACAATTCCTGCGCAGAGCCAGCATCTGCTTGTCTTGCCCTGTGCTTGGGGAGATGGCCTCTGCCCAGGGGGTTCTGCCCTTTGTGCTCCAGAGTTCTGTCACAAGCTGATTGTGGCTGGGGTGGTGTCCCCAGAGCCTACGATCAGCCTGGGTAGAGCTCTAGAAGGGACAGAGAGCCTCCTGAGGTTCTGAGTTCCCGGGTGCTGGTTGCTCTCCCTGGCAGATGGAAATGGAACTGAGCCTCTTGCTGGAGACCCCCTCTGACAAGGGGATGGAGGGTAGCCATGCCCCCACCTGCATCCTGCTGACCGGCCCACTTTCTTCCTTCGCCGCAGCTCCTCTGTAGAAACAGCAGCCTCGGCAGCCCGTCTCACCTCTGTGGCTCCCCTCCGGCCTCCATCCGGAAGCCCTCCAGTCTGGAAGGCACTGTCTTTCCTGGGGAGTCTGGTCTTGCCCCTGGCAGCTATAAGAAGGCTCCTGGCTTCGAGAGGGAAGACCAGGTGGGAGCTGAGTACCTGAAAAATTTGAAATGCCAGGTAAGGGATGCGGGGGCAGCCCAGTGAGTTTAGCCACATTCTGCCTGTGGCTGGAGAAGCCGTGGAGGGTTGTCCTGGCCCAGCTACGGGGAGCGTGGCCCAGAATTAGAAAGTCCCTGATCCCAGCCTCTCGAAGACTGAGACAGTGGGTGAGGCCATCCCATCCTACAGATGAAGACAGGCAGGTTAGAGGCAAGCACCTTACCCAGCACCAGAGCCATCGACTGAGGGCTAGGGGTTCCCACCGCGGTCTTCTGACCCTGCATCCAGCCTCTGCCCTGCCCCGTGCTGCCTTGATGGAGCAGTAGGGCCTTGCGGAGCAGGACAAGAGGGATCCGGAACTGGGCTTCTCTGTGACTGGGAGAGGAGCAACGCCCCTTGGTCCCCAGGGGAGGGAAGGAGAGTGCGTGTGCGTGAAGGGGGACCACACAACAGCGCCTCACACCTCCTTGCCCCGGTCCCTGCAGCCTCCACAAGCTGATGCTTGGGAGGACTCGGGTCAGGAGGTCTCCTAGCACCACATTCATCTCCTGCTCCCTGACTTTTCTCTCAGGCCAAGTTAAAACCCCACTCACTAGAGCCCAGGAGTCAAGAGCAGCCTCTGCTTCAGCCCAAACAGGTATAGAGCCTTCAGCCCCCACCTTCCCCTTCTGGCACCTGCTGCAGACAGGACAGGCCCAGAACCCCAGGAGGCTTCTTCAGGGAGCTCTGGGCACCACTTTCTCTACAGACTGAGGGCAAGATTAAGGTGGGGCCCCAAATCCAGAGGGCATGGGGGGTCAGGAGCCCCTCACCACTTGGACTCATTCATTAGTCAAAAAACTCATTGAGCAACTGGCACTGAACTTGCTTCCCCCTTCCCTACTTCAGGGTTTTAGGGGTGAGGGAGCCTGCAGTCTCCAGGCCATACGTCTCCCTCTCCAGCCCCCCAGGAGGGTGTTGAGGGAACAGCCAAGAGCTGGGATGTACCCTTCCCATCTGCCCAGCCAGCCCCTGCCGCCAGCTCCTGGCCACGGCCTCCATGGGTGTCCAACTCCATCTTCTCTTCACTCTCGTTGCAGGACATGCTGGGCATCCTCCCTGTGGGTAGCCCCCTCACCTCCAGCATCTCTTCCAGCATCACCTCCAGCCTAGCAGCCACTCCTCCTAGCCCCGCTGGCACCAGCAGCGTCCCTGGCATGAATGCAAATGCTCTGCCCTTCTACCCCACCAGCGACACGGTAGAGTCGGTCATAGGTAATTGGGCCACTTTTGTTGCGAGTCTAGGAGCAGGTCTGTAGTCAGGGATACTGGGTCTCTGGAGTGAGGCTGGTTGCTTCAGACATCGGTCTTGGGAGATCAGAAGGTGGGCGCTGTGAGTCCTTTGACCTGGATGGAATGTGTGTCCACGGTGCGAGGCCGAGATGGCTTTCGAGCACGTGAACCCTTCCGTGTGCTCTTCTGTTCGGGTTGGAAGAGGGGCCTCTCCCCGTGAGGGTGTGCAGTCTCATTCCACCGCAGGTGTCAGTCAGCCCCAACCAGGTGTCCTTGTGAACAGCCTGCCAGCTGTCCTCAGAGCACCTGGTCTTTAGATGCCCCTGCCCTCTCCTCAGCAGGCACGTGTGGGTGAGGCTTGGTGCCCAGTCCTCACAGGCACTGGGGTGACAGATGAGACAGGCCCTTCCTGCATTCCCTGTCTGGCTCCGCAGAGCCCAGTGGATGGGTGCTGGGCAACTGCTAGGCACTAGCCACCAAGGGTCCAGAGACCTGCCCACCGTCAGGGAGCTCGGGAGGAGGCCTGCCAGCAGGGACTCGTTTCCTCCTGGGGCCAGCAAAGACGGCTTCAGAACAGAGAGTCATTGGAGCTGGACTTGGCCAGGGGTCGGTCTGGGCGGAGGAGCAGCCCAGGCACTATGGAGCCTTGAGATGAGGCAGGGGCAGGAGAAGAGGCAGTTAAGGGCAGGTGGGTCCAGACGGCGGGGCCTGGAACCTGGGGACTGTGTGGCCCCTCGGGAGGCTAGCCGGTTCATACACTTCTCACTCTGCCTCCAGAGTCCGCACTGGATGACCTCGACCTGAACGAGTTTGGGGTGGCTGCCCTAGAGAAGACCTTCGACAACAGCACAGTGTCCCACCCAGGCAGCATCACCATGGGTACTGGGCGGTGGGGGGCAGGGGTGGGGGCGGGCTCCTGGGGTCCAACCTGGCTCTGCATGGCCCACCCAGCCCTCACTCGGCCCCCCTCCTGGCCTCTGTTGCAGGCGGCAGTCTACTGCAGAGCTCCGCGCCCGTGAACATCCCCGGCTCTTTGGGCAGCTCTGCTTCCTTCCACTCCGCGTCCCCGTCCCCTCCTGTCAGCCTCTCCTCTCATTTCCTGCAGCAGCCGCAGGGCCACCTGAGCCAGTCAGAGAACACATTTTTGGGGACCTCAGCATCCCATGGATCTTTGGGTAAGAGCCAGTATGGCTCCCTAAGGCCTGGGGCGGGAATCTGGGCTTTTGGAAAGTGCCTTTGGGCATTCTGTCCTGGCTGGAGGCAGTACAGAGTGGAGGTGAGAGCTGGGGATCTGGGCTCAGAGATGAGTCAGGCCCCTTATCCACAGTGCTCTGAGGTGTGTGAACCTGGACAATTGACTTAACCTCTTTGCCTTAGTTTCCTCTGTCATGTGAGTATAATGGCAGTACCACTTCGTAAGCTGGTGCTGAGGCTTAAATGATGCGAGTGAAGTGCCAGGTGCCAGACCAGTACACAGTAATAAGCATGGCCTCAGAGTTGCCAGGGCGTCCATCTGTTCTTTGTGCCCGTGTGGTTGCTCTGCCCATCACCCAGAGCTCCTGGAGGCCAAAGGAGAGGTTGAACAGGCTCACCCCCAGCGCAGGGTGGCCTTCCTGGCCGGCAGAAGCTCCAGGGAGACGCAGCTCTAACTCCAAAGGCTGTTTGCCAAACCCACCATTGGAACTGTGAGGACCGGGGCTTTGGAAGGCAGGTCAGAGCAGAGGGGCTAGAAAGGCGAGGAAGGGACCTGCGTGTATGAGCGGGGCCTGGTGAGCATTCACTGCGGAACAGACACAAACCTGCGACGCCCAGCCTGCTGCCTCTTGGTCACCAGCAACCACTGCTCTGATTCCCCCTCCAGCAGCTGTTCCCAGAGACCAGAAACACCCCCCGACCCCGGGGCCCCTGAGGGTGCTGGCCGTCCTGGTCACACTGAGCCTGAGCCTCTGAGGAGCGCTTTGACTTTCCAACCAGGTGTGGGTTCTGCCCTGATCTCTCTGGAGACCCTTAGGAATGACGTTGAGCTGTCAGCTTCGGAGGCTTAGAGCTATGTCTGTCTGACTTGCCTCACACATTCTGGAGGCATCTTGACTGTAGCCCTCCGTACTGGCCACACATTCATTCATTCCTTCCCCCGCGTAGTTAACTGAGCAAGTATATGGATACAGTGTGGGCTCAGGCGTCCCTGCTGGCGTGGTGCCATGGTCTGCTGGGGGAGGCACAGGCGCCAAGCCATGAGAGCGTACTTAGAGATCCTCACTCGTGTGGAGGCACAGGGCCGGCTCTGTGACTCAGGATAACGTGGGGACATAACCTGGAGGAAACACCACCCGAGTGAGAGGACAGGTGCGGTGGATTGCCTTGCCTTCAGGACGGGCCCGAGGGCTTTGTGTCTCCACACGGGATGACACTGGTCACATGGCTGTGCTTGTGTCGCTTGGAAGACAGACTTTCTTAAATCCGTTTGGTTCTGGAAAATCCTGGCTGGATTAGTGGGAAAGGGAGCAAGAAAGAAGTCATTAAAGTGATACATGTGGGCAGAATGCGGCCAAAAGTGGATATAGGTCTCCCTCGGAAGACGGGGCGCCTTCGGGGCCACAGAGCAGGGGCTCACAGTATGAGCAGCTCAGGCGCTCAGTCGTGTCCGACTCTGCAGCCCCAGGGACCACAGCTCGCCAGGCCTCCCTGTCCATCACCAACTCCCGGAGTTCACTCAGACTCATGTCCATTGAGTCTGTGATACCATCCAGCCATCTCATCCTCTGTCGCCCCCTTTTCCTCCTGCCCTCAATCTTTCCCAGCATCAGGGTCTCTTCAAATGAGTCATAGAAATCCCAGGGCTGATCTCCTTCAGAATGGACTGTTTGGATCTTCTTGCAGTCCAAGGGACTCTCAAAAGACTGAGTAGAAAGTACTAAAAAAAAAATCTCAAAATATGTGCCCATATACCCCGTAACTCTCCTCCAGTCTCCAGTACTATAAGTCAATATTGATACATTATTATTAAAGTCCAGTCTATAATAGACTTCATTCTTTTCATCCTTGAGGACTTTCTTCCTTAAGAACCCTAAGTTTCTACTGTGTATTAGCAATAGTTCGGCAAAAGTCTATTCTATAAATAAGAATATTTATAAAAGTATTATGCTAAACTTCTTAACATTCTAAGGAAAAATTAAAATTGTTTTAATAAAGAATATAAAAACAAATATATATTCTTGTGGTGAGAAAAATCTTTAAATGGGGGATTGGGGTAATGAATAAGTTTAATGTGTGTAGAGTGCATTTCAGTAACTGGCACAAAGTACATACTCAGTGAGGTGCTCATGCTCAGTTGTATCTGATTCTCTTTAACCTTATGGACTATAACCCACCAGGCTCCTCTGTCCATGAGGATTCTCCAGGCAAAAATACTGGAATGGGTTGCAATGCACTCCTCCAGGGAATCTTCCCAACCCAGGGACAAAGCTCACTTCAATGCAAGCAGTTATCATCACTACAGTTGATAGTTCTCATAGTTGTAAACCTTATTCAAAGAAGAGGACCAAATGATATGGTATCCTAGAGAAATTAAAACACTTCACCAAACACTAAAACAGAGGCTTCAAGAAAAATCCAGTCAAAAGCAGGTCAAATTCATATAGATGTTGAAATCACATGGAGGAAGGAGGTGTACCACAGGGCAAATAGTCAAGAATTGTGTATAAATAAATCATAGGTACCTATCATCCAGTAGCAGTGACCTTCAAGTTTAAAATAGCTCATTGAAGCTAAAACAATGATGTCATCATTCATATTCATGATTCTGTTGATAATGTAGCTTGCCTATTGGAAACCTTTATAGCTACCTCTCACACAGTGAGAATTAGTAAGTAAGAATGAGATAGAGCAATAAAGCATCTCAGAATCGTAGTTAAGATTGACTTCTATTCCTTTTATTGGAGCCATTTCATTTTAATGACATCAGAGTGTAATTGCTAAATCAGCTTGAGCACCTCCCACACTGAAACTCTTAGACCAGAACATTGAGTGTTTCTCACTGAGATGGCTCTGTACCAATTATATTCTACATACCACACATACAATATTTTCCCTGAACATGTGCACTGACATAGGTAGCTATATAAATTTTGAGGACATAAATTATGAAATTAAAATTAACTTGGTTTAGTTTCAATGACACCTGGGTAAGATGGATTAAGCATAGGTGGGAGGGGGGTTCAGGATTGGGAACATGTGTACACCTGTAGTGGATTTATGTTGATGTATGGCAAAACCAATACTATATTGTAAAGTAAAAAAAAAAAAAAAAAATCTTGATTCCTATAGCCTGTTCTTATTAAATCCCTAAGTAAGATGTTAAATCTCACTACTGGTTTGGAAGTGAGGTATAACAAATTTACTCAGGGCTGTCATTAATTTGGGCTTCCATGGTGGGTCAACTGGTAAAGAATCCACCTGCAATGTAGGAGATCTGGGTTCGATTCCAGGTTGGGAAGATCCCCTGGAGAAGGGAATGCCTACTCCAGTATTCTGGCCTGGAGAATGCCATAGACTGTATAGTCCATGGAGTCACAAAGAGTCGGACACGACTGGGCAACTTTCACTTTACTTCATTAATATACATACAGATTGACAGTGAAAGTGTTGGTTGCTCAGTCATCTCTGACTCTTTCCAAGCCCGTGGACTGTAGCCCGCCAGGTTCCTCTATCCATGGAATTCTCCAAGCAAGAATACTGGAGTGGGTTGCCATTCCCTTCTCCAGGGAATCTCCCCAACCCAGGGATCAAACCTGTATCTCCAGCATTGCAAGCATATTCTTTACTGTCTGAGCCACCAGGGAAGCCCAATATACAGATTATGATTCAGAAAGTCTGGCATGAGGCCCAAGACTCTGCATTTCTAACAAGCTCCAGGTGCTACTGCAGGTTCAAAGATGAAACTTAAGTTACAAGGATGAGTTTAGCATACAAGCACTGGAGTCAGTCACACCTTGGAACAGTTACTTAAGCTATGTGAGCTGCAAGCTTCTCACTTACGAAAAGGGAACAATAGAAATTAACCATCTCTGCTGTTTGCTGTGAAGATTAAATGAGATAATAAATGCAGAATGGTCAGTTCAAGGTCAGAAACAACAACAAAAAATGCAACAAAAGCTAGCTTTTGTTGTAACTGTTGTCATTTCTATGACCCCTTTGTCAGCCAAATGATATACATTTTTCAAATCTTTTCATTAATTCACTTGGCAATATAGTTATTGACTTTTACTAAAAGTAAGGGCATAATAACCAAGAGTTTAATTCTACTGGGGAACATAAAATAAGGATGGAAGGGGATAGCACTCATTTGGACATGAGGTACAAATTGTGCTAGGTTTGACAAGTTCCGAGTGAGCTTAAGGTTGAAGCCAGAAAACTGACAGTTACCATGATGGCCTTTATATCTCTAAATCTGGCAATAGCCATGTACTATCAGCTCCATCTCCCAAGCGGCTCTCAAATCCAACCAAGTAGTCTCCAGGTTTAAAGTAGCATCACCTCCTGACTGTTCTCCTGCTTCCCATCTTGACCTTCTCTCACCCATTTTCATATTCCAATTTGAGTAAAAATATAAAAGGGCATATCTCCTGTAGTTCTCTACAGCCTACAGAGTTATGTCCAACCTCCAGAACAAGGTCTCAAGTCCCCAGGATAAATTCCCTGTTTATCTCCTACTGCTTCCTATCCATACTCTGGCCTCCCACATAACATCCTCTCTGCCTGGCATGCCTTCTCCCAGATCTTTTCCTGGTTTCCTCTGGAATAAATGTAAGATCTCAGGTTATAGGTCATTTTTCCAGAAGCCTCTCTTGGTCCCCTTAGTGTGCTCCCACAGCTCCCTTAACTCTCACATCACAGTCATATCACTCCTGACCCAACCCTCAAGCAGGTCCTCCAAGTCTGATCTCTTTGCACCATTCACTTCTCCTTGCTCACACACATGGCAGTTGTGCTCTTCCATGTGTGTCTGCCTCCCTCATGAATATCTGCCTCCCTCATAGACTGGTAGCTCCAGGCCAGCTGGGACTAGGCCATTTTCTTGCTCATCAAGACTGCTAAATTATAACACTAAGAAAATAAAATGTTGAAAATAAAACAATTTATAATATTCCTAGGAATAAATTTTGTAAAATTTATGCAAGACTCTTATTGGAAGACTTAAAAAGAAAACCTAAGTAAAAAGAGATATCAAAGTTTAAGAATAGAGAAACAATATAATAAATACATCAATTTTCCCTAGACTGATCTATAGATTTGATGTAATTCTAATCAAAATATTGATACAGTGAGTCAAAGGATTTGATGAGATGGTTCTAAAATGTTTACAGTAAAAAAGATCCAAATAGCTATCACAACACTGAGGAAGAATATTGCAGGGTGTGTGTAGTGGGGAGTGGGGCAGATTATTCCTATTAAATATCAAGAGTTAATTAGTAGAAGGCAGTGATAATTAAAATAGTGTGATATTGTCACAAGGCTGGACAAATTGATCATGAAGTCTGACAATACTAAGCTTTGGTAAGCGTTTTGTGCAATGGAAACATTTATACCATCTGGTAGGAATCAGTTCAGTTTAGTTTAGTCGCTCAGTCATGTCCGACCCTTTGTGACCCCATGGACTGCAGCAAGCCAGGTTTCCCTGTCCATCACCAACTCCTGGAGCTTACTCAAACTCATGTCCATCGAGTCGGTGATGCCATAGAACCATCTCATCCTTGGTCATCCCTTCTCCTCCCACCTTTAATCTTTCCCAGTATCAGGGTCTTTTCAAATGAGTCAGTTCTTTGCATCAGGTAGCCAAAGGATTGGAGTTTCAGCTTCAGCATCAGTCCTTCCAATGAATATTCAGGACTGATTTCCTTTAGGATGGACTGGTTGGATCCCCTTGAGGTCCAAGGGACTCTCAAGAGTCTTCTCTAACACCACAGTTCAAAAGCATCGATTCTTCAGCACTCAGCTTTCGTTATAGTCCAACTCTCACATCCATACATGACCACTGGAAAAAAACATAACTTTAACTAGATGGACCTTTATTGGCAAAGTAACGTCTCTGCTATTTAATATGCTGTCTAGGTTGTTCATAGCTTTTCTTCCAAGCGTCTTTTAATTTCATGGTGGCAGTCACCATCTGCAGAGATTTTTGAGTGCAAGAAAATAAAGTCTCTCACTGTTTCCATTGTTTCCCCATCTATTTGCCATGAAGTAATGGGACCAGCTGGAGTAGGAATACTACTTTGGAAAAAAGAATTTGGTATTGCACATATCACTCTAAGTTCGTTGTTTAAAGAGTCTTTTACAAGGGCCCCAGGTGATTTGTATAAGAACATTCATAGATGAAAGTAACTCCATCAATAAGAGAATAAGTAAAGCATGAAATATTCCCACTTTTGCATATTACCAATGACAGTGAATGAACTACAGCTGAAAACCAAAACATGGATGAAGCTTAGAAAAATCATGAGTGGGTAAAAAAAAGAAAAAATGGCTTGATGACATAAAGTATGATACAGTTCTCATAAATTTTGAAAGCATATAGAAAAACTACAAATACAAATTCAGTATAAGATTTACCTCTGGGGATGTGGGGAAAGGACCATGGGGAGGAGCACGTAGGAAAGTTGGAAAGCTTTGGCAATGGAGCTTATAGTCAGTGAAGAATTCATGGGTTTTCATTTTAAGGTAATC
This sequence comes from Oreotragus oreotragus, assembly GCA_006410675.1. Classification (NCBI taxonomy): domain Eukaryota; kingdom Metazoa; phylum Chordata; class Mammalia; order Artiodactyla; family Bovidae; genus Oreotragus; species Oreotragus oreotragus. The sequence goes on along the minus strand of SJYX01018639.1, from coordinate 53,532 downwards.
TTCAAGGCCTTGAAAAAGTATAATAAAGGCCATGTGGTATAACTCCTTAACCTATTTTTTCTTAAGCTGTTCAAGAAAAATGAATAAGCTGCCAAGATCGAGCTTTAGTCATCCCCAAAGCTCCACCCTCTCCCAAAGCATCATGACCAGCCAGACAAACATGGATACAAACCAGGCTTGACATGACAGCCTTTCACAAGGATGTGCAGTCATGAGAGAAACCTCCTCAGCAGAGACTGTTGCCTTTGCAGATAACATGGCCACAGCTTTGCCTCCACATTTTCTGCATCACTTGTGGGAAAAGGAGAAACTGAAATTCTCAAGTTAAATAAAAATTTTCCATACTTCCCCACTCTAGCTGAGGAAAGCTCAATTTTCCATGAATGCCATTTTTTTGGTAGCATAAAATCTTAGTGAGCCATGTTCTCTGCTTTATTTTCCTTGAACTTTATGTATATTTTTCCATAGACATTTTATGTACAAACAAAGAATGTTATAAGATGCTTCTTCGTAAGTCACTCAGATCATCTGGGTACATATTCATTGCTACTGGTTTCAGGCCATCAGGAAGCCTAACAGAGGAGGCCAATGAGCTAACCCTTGTAAGGTCGACTCAATTCACCACCATGTTTTCATTTCGTAGCCATAGGTTTCATAACAAGTTTTGAGTCCCATTTTTTAAACTTTTTTTATTTTGTATTTTGGTATAGCCAGTTAACAATGTGATAGTTTCAGGTAAATAGCAATGGGTTGAGCCCCAGTGCAAGCTCTTGAAGATATTTTATAGCTCCTTCCTGTGGCAGATTATTTACAAAAATGACCACAATAATTTTCCCATCCTTGTATATATATATCCCTTCGTAATGTGACTTTATCACATATTGCATCAAGAGCATACTTCCCCTTGCTTTGAATCTTGGCTGCTCTTATGATAATTTGACCAAGACAGTGCAGTGAAAATGATACTGCAGGACTTCTGGTCTTGAACCTTAAAAGTCTTACAGTTCAGTTCCCACCATCTTGGAATACTGCCCTGAGACCACCATGGGAAAAAAGCCATGGCTAGCCTACTGGGAGGCACATATTAGACCACCCTTTCCCTGTCGAATCCCAGATGACTGGTCACATAAATGACCTCAGGTTAGTATCTGAGAACTGCTCAACCAATTTCAACCTAAATGGCTGAGCCAAGTAACTATGAACTAATGGGCTTCCCCAGTGGCTCAGTGGTAAAAGAATCCACCTGCAGTGTAGGAGATGCGGGTTCATTCCCTGGGTTGGGAAGATCCTGTGGAGGAGGAAATGGCAATACTCTCCAGTATTCTAGTCTGGAAAATCCATGGACAGAGGAGCCTCGTGGCATATGGTCCATGGCGTTGCAAAGAGCCGGACGCAACTGCAGTGACTGAGCATGCATACAGAGAACAGTTGCTGTCTTAAGCCACTCAGTTTGGAGAGTGGTTTGTTACATAAGCAATAGATAACTGATACAGTTCCCTTAGCTTTTTTTTTTTTTTTAATCTTTTTCTGCATGTGATGTGGGGTATGTGTATGTGTGCCACATTTACGGTAGCTCTTCCATCAGAGTTTGGTCAAATTGAAAAAAATGTTTGACATTGTACCTGAGGATCCTGGAGATGAAGATAAACTAGATAATTCAAAGAATTAAATATTTCATTTAAAAGGAACCCCATAGTTAGGATCTTTAGAATGAGTTATTTAATAATGAGACTTATCAGGTAAATTCTTTTGCAGAATAGAGTATGTTTGAATTATCTTTATACTTTCTTATTATAAGACATTTCTCTTCTTTCATGTCAACAATCTCATATCGTTCTGTTCCTTCCACATGACTTTCCACGTCTCTCTTCCTTTTGGAACCTATTTATTTTCTCTGTCCTGTGCTGTCATCCTTATTGCCCACAACTTCAGGTTTGTGATAGAAGGATTAAATGGACTAATGCATACGGCTATAAGCCATCACCTTCTATACCTCCAAACTCCGTCTCTGATTTCTCCAGAGTCCCCTCTATCCTGCTTTGTGTTTCTTTTCCTAATAAACTTCACTATTCTCTTTGCTCCCAGAAATACAGCCCATGCCTGCTGTGATATGGATATGAGAAACCACACTGCTAAGCAGCTCAGGCTGTACTTGACAGATTAGAGATTATTTTTTTCTTATTTGGCTGTGTCAGGGCAACAGCATTATTTATTTTTCTCTCCGACAGCAGTGACAGCTATTACTGTGCCAGTTTCACATCCAGAGAGTAAATGAATGCACTGAAGAGGCATGGGGCCTCCTAGTCAGACTCACCATAGCCTCCTGAGCTCTGCTGGGCTGCAGCTTCCTGAAAATGAAGTCTCAGAGAGCAGCAGCCCAGAGTCTCAGGAGACAGTGAGAAAAACATGGTTGGGAAGGAGGGGAAGAGAGCGGGGAGAAACAAGAGAGAAGGTGGAGATAGATAAGAGAGAGGGAAAATAGAGAGCTTTGTAGTTGATGAGAATTAACCAGGGGATACTGGCAAATACACTCTCAGCACTTTTGCATCTCTGCTATTGCCTGCCAACCAGAGTTCTTCTTATTAAAATGAGATGAGCAGCGTAATCAAGCTGCTTATATTCATAACCCTATTAGATAGCCCCTTCAACTTGTTTTCCCTTTTATTTCCTTTCCATTACAATTGACACATGCAGGAGAATATATAGAAGATATATGCAAATTATAAATTATAATAGTATCCTGACTACTGGGAAACCCAGTTCAAGCCATGAGACAGAATATTACCAATAATTTATTTTCTCTGTGTGTTTCTTTCCATCCCATTCTCTTCCCTCTTCCCCAGAAATCACCACTTTGCTGAATTTTGTGATTTTAATTTCCTATTTGCTATAATATATATATATGTATTCTCACCTATATGCATGTATGCTTATAAAATATTATTTAATCTTGGTCATTTTGGTCATTTATGAACTTTATAGAAAGGTAACATGGGACTTGATTTATTGATCTTACATTGTTTTCAAGGTTCACCTACATTGGCATCATCAGTTTTATTTATTTCATTGTTTTCAGTGCTGTATAATATTATATACATTTATTTTCCTTTTTTCATGAAATATGAGTTGTCTACACGTGTTTCCTATTATGAATAATGTTGATACAAACATTTTTATACATGGTGCATGTGGGCAAGAGGGTCCCTAAGGAAAACACTCAGAAATATAAGATACACAAATATGTACAAAGTATGTAAGAATATATTTATAAATTTTAAAATTATTTACTCATAAATGTAAACATTGGAATAAATTTGTGTTCTAGAGTAAAGAAATAATAATACAAGGTACTCATGAAGAAGGGTATCCGTTTAAGATATAAAGACTAATTATTAAGCCATCATAATTAGGACAGTGTGATACTGGTGCAGGGAAAGATTAGAGATCAATTAGAAAGAATTAATGGCCCCAAACAGAAACCACAACACATAGTACAGGAGGCACTGTATATCTTGGGGGAAAGTGGGACAGGACAATAAATGAATAATTAGAATAATTAGTTGTCACTTTGAGAAAGAAAAAATTTAATTAGATGTCTACTGCATATTCTACACAAAAATATATTTCAGAAAATGGACTTACTGCAAAAGGTAAAACTTTAATACACTTTAGAAGAAAATATCTTTTCTTTCTGATTTTGGGGCAAGGAAGGATTTAGTAAACAAAATTTTAAAACGCTAGCTGTAAAAGAAAAAAATTATAAGTTTAACTACATTAAAATTTAAAAATTCTGTTCATTAAGAGAATCATGAAAAAAGTAAAAGCAAAAGATACAAAGAAAGAAAATTTTTGTGGCATCTGTAACTAAGTATAGATTACCATGTAGAATATATAAAGAAATCAGGCAAAATGATGAAAATATGATAAAACAACAATAAAAATATGATAAAACAACTCATTAGAAAAATGGATTAAAAGTTTGGTCAGGTAGCATATGAAAATATAATCTATTTCATTAACAATCAGGAAAATAAAAGTAAAGACTACAGTAGAATTTCATGTCATTCCTATTAAATGGCCAAAAATTACAAGGAACAATTGCTTTGGAGATGATTTTTCATTTGTAAAAACGAATATCATTTTGTAGACCCTACCACCGGCCCTTCCAGTCTTAGGCATGGATACAGAATGGACACCAAGTCTGGGAACACAGGCAAATACCTAATAGTTGGTTTATTGCTATTACTCTATAGTACAGATAAAATAACAGCACACGTATTTTTGGACTTTAGAGCTACCCTGCATGCAGTCTAGAGAATTCTTCAGTTCTAATTAAATATGGAGATGTGTAAAATCCTTCCTTTCCCAGCTCTCTCTTTGCTTAGGTTCTTGAAAAACATGTTTTTTGGGAACTGCAATTCCCTAGCAAAGCTGATGAAACAGTGAAATCTATATAGACTCTTTCTCATAAAAAATTCATGGATGATTTAAGGGGGTTGACTGCCTTGCTGAAGTCCTTCTGTGCACATCTAATGGTCTGTGTTTCCTGGATTAAGAACTGGATTAGTAACTAAGAACTGCTCTAAATCATTCTCTTTACAGTGTTAGAGCTTAAGGCACTGACATATTGGCCTCCATCCATGAACTTGACTTCAGGCTTTGATTCTAGACCCTTGTTCCTTCTTCCAGGTTTAGGAGTCAGCCTTTTGAGACTGCTGAACATCAATAAACCTTATCCCTTTCAAGGACAGAGAAACACTGATTCCAGAACTAGCTCCATGGGTACTCAAGCCTACAGGCCCCAGCTCAGCGGGCACAGTCACACAAGAGGGTAGTGTCAGGCACGCTTCTGTGGTGTATTAGAGAGTCCAGCAGGTAAAACAACATTCCTGAAGAATGTTGACATGAATAATATAAAAACCTCACGCCTGAATCCAGGTTTTCCAGAGTGAGTTACCCCAAATCCAGCAATTCTAAGGAAGTAAAATGAAGTCATACTATCCCTCCAGCTATCTCCAGTAAAAAAGGACAGGTTCAATTTCTACACTGCAGTTATATTCATAGCTCTAATCAAACATTCATACTTTTCATAACTGCTAGGATGAGATGGTTGGATGGCATCACTGCCTCATGGACATGAGTTCGAGCAACTGAGAGATAGTGAAGGACAGGGAAGCCTGGTATGCTGCAGTTCATGGGGTTGCAAAGAGTCAGACATGACTGAGTGGCTAAACAGTAACAATGATAAATGTGAAAATATGCAATTACTGAGGGCTTGGTTTGTCTTGCATATATAATTATTAATTTTAAAACACTATAGGAAATATAATGCATCATCTTAGGAGGAGGACAAAGAGACTCTAAGAGTATTGTTCTCAAGTCAGACAGGCTATGCCATTTATTACCATTTATTTACTGTGTAACCTCTGTCTCTTATACACATCTAGATGTGTATAAGAGACAGAACTTATTTTCTCTGTGTGTTTCTTTCCATCCCATTCTCTTCCCTCTTCCCCAGAAATCACCACTTTGCTGAATTTTGTGATTTTAATTTCCTATTTGCTACAATATACATATATGTATTCTCACCTATATGCATGTATGCTTACAAAATATTATTTAATCTTGGTCATTTTGGTCATTTATGAACTTTATAGAAAGGTAACATGGGACTTGATTTATTGATCTTACATTGTTTTCAAGGTTCACCTACATTGGCATCATCAGTTTTATTTATTTCATTGTTTTCAGTGCTGTATAATATTATATACATTTATTTTCCTTTTTTCATGAAATATGAGTTGTCTACACGTGTTTCCTATTATGAATAATGTTGATACAAACATTTTTATACATGGTGCATGTGGGCAAGAGGGTCCCTAAGGAAAACACTCAGAAATATAAGATACACAAATATGTACAAAGTATGTAAGAATATATTTATAAATTTTAAAATTATTTACTCATAAATGTAAACATTGGAATAAATTTGTGTTCTAGAGTAAAGAAATAATAATACAAGGTACTCATGAAGAAGGGTATCCGTTTAAGATATAAAGACTAATTATTAAGCCATCATAATTAGGACAGTGTGATACTGGTGCAGGGAGAGATTAGAGATCAATTAGAAAGAATTAATGGCCCCAAACAGAAACCACAACACATAGTACAGGAGGCACTGTATATCTTGGGGGAAAGTGGGACAGGACAATAAATTAATAATTAGAATAATTAGTTGTCACTTTGAGAAAGAAAAAATTTAATTAGATGTCTACTGCATATTCTACACAAAAATATATTTCAGAAAATGGACTTACTGCAAAAGGTAAAACTTTAATACACTTTAGAAGAAAATATCTTTTCTTTCTGATTTTGGGGCAAGGAAGGATTTAGTAAACAAAATTTTAAAACGCTAGCTGTAAAAGAAAAAAATTATAAGTTTAACTACATTAAAATTTAAAAATTCTGTTCATTAAGAGAATCATGAAAAAAGTAAAAGCAAAAGATACAAAGAAAGAAAATTTTTGTGGCGTCTGTAACTAAGTATAGATTACCATGTAGAATATATAAAGAAATCAGGCAAAATGATGAAAATATGATAAAACAACAATAAAAATATGATAAAACAACTCATTAGAAAAATGGATAAAAAGTTTGGTCAGGTAGCATATGAAAATATAATCTATTTCATTAACAATCAGGAAAATAAAAGTAAAGACTACAGTAGAATTTCATGTCATTCCTATTAAATGGCCAAAAATTACAAGGAACAATTGCTTTGGAGATGATTTTTCATTTGTAAAAACGAATATCATTTTGTAGACCCTACCACCGGCCCTTCCAGTCTTAGGCATGGATACAGAATGGACACCAAGTCTGGGAACACAGGCAAATACCTAATAGTTGGTTTATTGCTATTACTCTATAGTACAGATAAAATAACAGCACACGTATTTTTGGACTTTAGAGCTACCCTGCATGCAGTCTAGAGAATTCTTCAGTTCTAATTAAATATGGAGATGTGTAAAATCCTTCCTTTCCCAGCTCTCTCTTTGCTTAGGTTCTTGAAAAACATGTTTTTTGGGAACTGCAATTCCCTAGCAAAGCTGATGAAACAGTGAAATCTATATAGACTCTTTCTCATAAAAAATTCATGGATGATTTAAGGGGGTTGACTGCCTTGCTGAAGTCCTTCTGTGCACATCTAATGGTCTGTGTTTCCTGGATTAAGAACTGGATTAGTAACTAAGAACTGCTCTAAATCATTCTCTTTACAGTGTTAGAGCTTAAGGCACTGACATATTGGCCTCCATCCATGAACTTGACTTCAGGCTTTGATTCTAGACCCTTGTTCCTTCTTCCAGGTTTAGGAGTCAGCCTTTTGAGACTGCTGAACATCAATAAACCTTATCCCTTTCAAGGACAGAGAAACACTGATTCCAGAACTAGCTCCATGGGTACTCAAGCCTACAGGCCCCAGCTCAGCGGGCACAGTCACACAAGAGGGTAGTGTCAGGCACGCTTCTGTGGTGTATTAGAGAGTCCAGCAGGTAAAACAACATTCCTGAAGAATGTTGACATGAATAATATAAAAACCTCACGCCTGAATCCAGGTTTTCCAGAGTGAGTTACCCCAAATCCAGCAATTCTAAGGAAGTAAAATGAAGTCATACTATCCCTCCAGCTATCTCCAGTAAAAAAGGACAGGTTCAATTTCTACACTGCAGTTATATTCATAGCTCTAATCAAACATTCATACTTTTCATAACTGCTAGGATGAGATGGTTGGATGGCATCACTGCCTCATGGACATGAGTTCGAGCAACTCTGAGAGATAGTGAAGGACAGGGAAGCCTGGTATGCTGCAGTTCATGGGGTTGCAAAGAGTCAGACATGACTGAGTGGCTAAACAGTAACAATGATAAATGTGAAAATATGCAATTACTGAGGGCTTGGTTTGTCTTGCATATATAATTATTAATTTTAAAACACTATAGGAAATATAATGCATCATCTTAGGAGGAGGACAAAGAGACTCTAAGAGTATTGTTCTCAAGTCAGACAGGCTATGCCATTTATTACCATTTCTTTACTGTGTAACCTTGAGCAAGTCTCAACTTCAGCATCCTTGCATGTAAAAGAAAGATGATAATAGTACTTGTCTCATAGGGGCACTATGAGAATAAGATGAGATAATGCTTGTAAAAAGCATAGGTCAATGTCTGGCACATGGAATGCAATTTAAAAAGTGAGCTTTTCTTAAAACTAACACTCCATTCTTCATCATTTAGATCCATACCCTCTTTTTCAAAATATTTTTTTTAACTGTGGTATTTGTTTTAATTTGTCCTTAACAGAGAAGCTAAAAGGATATCATTTTCAGTTCTCTTAAAGAAGTGTTTCACGGACACTGATCAGTTCTTAGGACAAAAATGTACACGATGCCAGTGAACAGTAGGTAGGTTGGCATTGTGATGATACACCTATGTGACCATGAAACTAGAGACACTAAGTCACCAGTAAAGGAAGAGCTCTCAAAGATGGAGGAAATGAATAGCAAAATAATTCAAATACATGGATTTTATTTCAAAGCAGAGACATATTTTAAATATTTCTTAAGTGATAAAATGGGGGAGACAACTAGAAAAGATGAACAATTTAACCTTAAAAAAATGTTTAAAGATTTCTTCGACTTTATTTCCAAGGGGATATTGTTGAACTTTCCCATGTAAATTGAAAGATGACTTACATCTAATTTTTAAAATGAAATGAAGTTAATAAAACTTAAGAACTTTTTCATTTAATGGACCCAACAATCTCAAATCCTATAAAACATCTGAGTCCAGCTTTAGCACTAACCTATCGTTTGATTACAGGGTTTACTAGCAGAAGATCATGGCCCACAAGCTGAGTTTTCATGCATATTCTACGATCACTCTTCATGATCTTCACATCCTCATATATTTCTGATCCTGAGATTCATGGGCATCTGTCAGCTGACTCTCCAGCATTCCAGTTCCCACATTCTCTTACATCACTCTGTGAGACTGACACCAACATGGAAAATCGCACAATATTCCTAATACCCACCAGGACTAACACACTTGATAGTATGTAAAATCCAGCTTCTTCATTCCTCTTCACCAAATCACTACCCAGGATCTACCCAATTTTAAAAATTATTCTCAGCTTCCATTCTAACTGATTGTCCTCTTCACCAAATCACTACCCAGGATCTACCCACTTTTTAAAATTATTCTCAGCTTCCATTCTAACTGATTGTCCTCAGTCCCTCCTCTTGCCTATTTTATCCAAATATAAATATATCTGCATAAACTCAGGCATTCCTTCTTCCCCTTAAAAACATGGATTTCTTTTTAGATGGAATTCATGATAAAAATCTCTCATGTCTATGAGAACTTTTAAGGGGATAAATAAAGAAACATATGGCATGTTAGTAAATATTTATTCTACCATTTTATTTTTTAGTTTAATATTTTAAATGTTTCTTTGGTAATAAAAATAGAAGTAAAGCAATTTTTTTGGCATGAAGAATATGACTCAGGAGCCAAACTATTTGTTTACTATAATCAGCCCTACTACTAACACTATGTTATTCTCTCTGAACCTCAGCTGTCTCAACTGTTAAATGAGGGTAATAACAGTATCTACTTAATAGGATTATTTGGAGGATTAAATGAAACAATCCATGTAAAGCACTTTTTAAAAGGGCATGGTACATATCAAGCTTTCAATAAATGTTTGTTGTATTGTTCTTGTCACTATTAATTTATCAGAAGACTAGAACTGGTTGTTTTCTAAGATTTAAGTTTAAATTTGAGTGATTCACAAAGTAGGAGTTACCAAATTATGAAAGTATCGTTTTGGTCTGAATTTAAGTGTGTGCCTTTCCTTCAGCGGACTTCCCTGGTGGATCAGTGGGTGAAGAATCTGCCTGCAATGCAGGAGACCATCTGTAATACAGTAGACTTGGGTTCAATCCCTGGGTTGGGAAGATCCCCTGAAGAAGGAAGTGGGGGATTTCTTTATCTAAGAGACCCATATTGTTTGTCATGGGATTTATTATGTAATTAAGTTGTTTTAAGCATAAACAAAATTTATCTTAGGTGCTGCTTATGGACAGTTTTGAGCATACCTATAAGTTAAGCTGGAGCTTGCCAGGTGGCTCAGTTTTAAAGAATGTGCTTGCCAATGCAGGAGATGTGAGTTTGATCCCTGGATCAGAAAGTTCCCCTGGAGAAGGAAATGGCAACCCACTCCAGTATTCTTGACTAGATAACCCCATGGACAGAGGAGCCTGGTGGGCTACAGTCCATATGGTCACAAGAGTTGGACATAACTTAGTGACTAAACCACCACTAACTTCACTTCAAAATTTTTGAAATTGTATCTGGAGAGCAGCATGGAGCAATGATTGTTTTTCATCATACAGTGCCCTAAACAATTGAACCTGCCAATGATCTTCCTCTATTTCTGCCCATAGCATACGTGTGGAGTCACCCATCACTTCCCAGGGATTGAATCCAATGGATATCTACATCAGCCCCACTTGACCACTCCTGTGTTAGACACTTCCACCCTCCATCTACCTTTTTCTTTGTTTTCCAGACACGTTCCCTGCTGGTCTGCTTTCTGTTTATTAGGCCCAATGCTTCTTAGTTTTTTGTGGGCACCTCTCCCCTTCTTCAGATAGTGCTGTTGCCCAGATACCTACCTTTCTCACTCCACATACTTGCTCTACATGACCTCATTCTCTCAGGATTTCAACAAATTGATGACTCGATATCCATCATTACTGCCACTGCCTGATCCTAAGCCCTCATCATTTCCAACCTAGCTTGGAAATTGTCTCAAGAAATCATCCCCTTGCTGCCTTTGCCCCACTTCACATGGCCACCAGAATGACCTTCCCAAAGTGTAAATCTGATCTTGTCACTCTCGAGCTAAAACTCTTTAAGGGTTTCCCTTCCCTTGCTGCATAAGATCCTAAAATCTTTATCTATCCCTTCCGCATTTTAATCTAATGATCCACATTAGGATGGCACCCTATAAGTTTTTGTTGTTCAAGCAAAGAACATGGTTCTAAAGGTTTTGCCAGGGCTGCACATCTTACTCAAATCACTTTCCATTATAAATGATTAACTGCAGCCTCCAAAATCAATTAGAAGAGTTTCTCAGCTCCAATAAATACATATTACTGGATCTCTTGAACTGAAATTTTTAAGAACAAGTCAATTACATACAATGCATTCATGTTAGTATATATATATACACACACACACTATATATTGTGCTTTAAAAAATAGACGTATAGAGTTTTAATAATAGCAAAAGCATGTTATGCAAATACACAAACAAGTATACTTGAAGTCACTTATGCAAGGAAACAGAGTAATAATGAAACTGATTATGCCATAACTTGATAATATTGTCTACAAGTTTTGAATTTAGATCTATTATAAATTTCAGATTTCCATATTATAGAACTGCTAAAAATCAATCTTTGCTATAAACTGATAAGTATCTGTTGAAAGTTCACACATCTCAGAGTCTTGAGTCGATGTATAGGAACAATGATTAGAGATGTGTAGGAATTAAAGATAAATTGTTAAATAAAGAGAGGGTGATAGCAAGAGCTCCTGGATCAAGAGCAGCAGTTTTAAATTTTGTCCTGACCAAGGTCCTACTTCTTATAGATGGTGAGACTGAAACAATTAATTAGCCTCTTAAGATGTTACATTTCTCATCTTCATAAGGAAGAGTTTAATCACATAGATCTCTGAGGCCCTTGCCAGCTTTGAAGTTTGAATATTTAGCTATGGCATACGCACAAAACAGAAAAGCCCTCCCTTGAACAAGCTTCCAGAAGGATCCAATGCACTGTGACTCTCAGCCACAAACAACTGATAGACCCCTTAGTTGTCCACACTTTATGAGCCTCCCCAGTCTACATCTCTGCAAGCCTCCAGCTTCAGTTGTTAAAATCTTCAGCTTCCTCACTAACTTAACCATGCTGGACATTTTCATATAATGTAGCCTGAGTTGTTCTAGGCTTGAACCAATAAAAATTTAAGAGCGATTTCAACATAACCCCCCCTACTCCCCATTTTCAGGTCCAAGTAATGATAGCTCCTTAGCCTTCCAGTGACACACACTAAACACTTCATAAGGAAAGGGCTGGCTAAGTGACTAATGTGTGTTTTTAGCCTCAGTTTCTTGTTTTAGGGATATAACAGCTGTATGCAGTAAAATTTCAGGGTAGAACTGGCTGTATTAGACAATCTAAGACATCCACACCATCATAGTCATAGCAGCTGGATATGTTTTCTACAGTGGAGATTTAATGTATTGGGTAGAATTATAAGTGAATTGGATTGGCTTCACCATTTTGTACCACATTCTGCTTTATGATGAGTTGCAAGCCAGAGTCTGGGGCTCACAGCATAACCAATAAAATATAATGAGAAAAAAACAAGTCTGCATTCTACAGTGTATCGACCAAAAAGCCATCCCAGCATTAAACAACTCTGCTGATATTTAGAAATGTCTGTCTCAGACTGCTCTCTTGTTAACTTTCCCTTAGAAAGAAAACCCCTGACATATATTACTATTGTACTCCTGTCAAATACATGTAAGATCCTGCAAAGAAGATGGAAAAAGAATGCAGTGTGTGCATATCTGCATTATTTAAGCCAAAAAAATGCAATGTGCTTCACATAATTCAAACCAAATTAGCCACATTGTCTAAGTCAGAAGTTCAAAACTCATAGAGAAAATCCAACAATCTAATTCTAGTTTGCTTTGATTTGAAGCTTTGTGTTTCTCAGAAGACATGAAGGCCTTGGAACTGAGTCAGAAAAAAGTGTTAAGATGTGATATACTGAAAAAAAAAAAAATCACCCACATATCGTGAGGCCAGGAAATATGAGATTGGCCCCACAGCCTCCTGGAACTTAAGCTCCAAATGTCACTTACCCTATGACGATGCAGGAGATGGCCGTTCCCAAGAAGGCATATGTTAAAATCGATCCCAAGTTTTGAAAAAAGTGTCTCTGGGGAGGAAAAGATATTTCATATAGCACATCAGATTTTTTCTTCTTAGCATAACAAGAAATAAAAACAATTGCATGTGTTTTCACAGCCTCTCCCTTTCCTCACTGTTAAGGCCGATTTTGTTTTTGGAGCCTCAGTTGCTGGCCTTATTGTACAAAGATAACTTAGCTGATTTACACTGTTAAGGACAGAGGTTTCTAACAAATAGGGAAAAAATACATCTGGAAAGTGACAGGCCAGAACTGGCTGGCCCTGAGAGAGGAGGAAGGGATTGAGGCAATGGTCATGCAGGACTCTGGAATGATTAAAGGAAGACAGAGTTTTTAAGAAGTTTTGTTGTCACCGAAACCCCTTTAGCACTTTAAATATACTGTTCTAAAAGATTTAAGTTGCTGTTTGACTTTTATCGGATCTCTGATTTACTGTTTTTCTGAAAGTGATGAAACCGAACCTTAATCACCTACAACAGTTTATTTTAATGAATCACACAAAATGATGCTTAGTCTTGGGGCTGGGATGAAGGATGAGCAGAATAAATCCAGCTTTCTAAATCTTTTCAAACACTTGCCTGGAAAAACTCCCTTCCAGTTCTGTAAGTGGTAGCTAAGTAGACAGAACTGACAGCAAGAGGGAGCCCAAAGTACACAAGAAAATCAAGTCTGTACTGAACAAGCAAAGGCTGCTGAAGCCCACAGGCCAAAGGGAGGAGAGCCCTAGGAATCTCTGGAGTCAGGGGTGGGCAGCAGGAAAGCAACCATATTAACTCTGCATCTCAAAATTCTTTCAGGCTGGAGCCTTGATCTTTGGCCCTGGGGAGGCTAGCATGTAGACTTTCGTGTGAATTACCAATTTAGGAAATGTACATGTTCAGGCTACACATAGTCACGTTTGGCAAGTGCAAAAAATGCGAGACTGAACTTTCTTTCTATAAATTCAGTGTAAATTAACAGCAAACTCTTTGGTTATAATCATCTAGAATAATATTGCCCTATAGAAATATAATGTAAACCATATATGTCATTTAAAATGACATACATAAAAAAAAATAAAATGACATATGTACTTTTCTAGTAGATGACATACGTAAAAAAAAATAAAATGACATATGTACTTTTCTAGTAGTCATATTAAAAAGTAAAATGAACATTGATAATATATTCAAAAATTATCATTTCTACATGAAATAAATATAAAACATTGTAGAAATATTTTACATTCTTTTTTTATACTGAGCCTGTAAAATCCAGTGCATATTGTATACTTAAAGCACATCTTCATTCAGTCTAGTCAAGTTTCAAGGGCTAAATAGCTACACGTGACTATCAATCAGTATACTGGACAGAGCAAGTTTAGAATTGTAAGCATGTCAGATTTGAATCTGTATCACATAATCTAAGATAATGATATTTTTACCAAATAGGTAAACACGTAAAATTAAATGATGCTTTTTTTTTCATTAGTGCTGGCAAGATTCTTTATTTAATGATAAAAGAAGAAAACAATCACTGTATATTTACCTTCTTTAGACTATATCCAGCATGAAATATAATTGGCGGCAGTAAAACATTGAAGAAGATTTCTGGATCAAATGTCATCTGCCAAAAAAGACAAATATATAGTTAGGAAGATGCTCTTTTGGGCTAATAAAAATAAATTTTAAAAAAGTTGTATGAGACATAGCAACATGCTATTAAATTAGTAGAGATGAAAATAAGAGAAAATGCAAACTTAGAAATTTATGATTGAGTGTGACTTATAAAGTAGTATTTTAAATGTAAAACTTATGTTCCATTCTGTAGCTAATATGAACAACATAAAATCTGAACGAAACCTTTCTAGGCAAAGAAAGTTTTTTGCTTTTATTTTGATTAGCTATTCATTCTTCATATTTTAAATGCTTTTATTCTACTTTATTTTTTTTCTGGTTGAGGGGATTGGTAGTATTCAAACATTTTAGCTTCCGACAGGATTTATTTAAATTTTTCCCAAATAAAACATTTTTAGAAATTTAGTCTTAGTTTTCCCTACTTTATCCTATTCCAAAGTTCAAAATATTTTCCAGACTCTGGAAAACACATTTGAAAGAGAAACAAGATTTTTCCAGTATTTGTTTATTGGCTTTTACTTAAATGCTAAAATAAACTTGGCAAAAATTCCTTAGTGTGAAGTATGATGAAATGAGATGTAGAAATTCTTGAATCCAATATATGCTCTGTGCTGAGTAGTCTGAAAATGAAAACTAATTTAATCTTTAAAACCTTCCTTAGATTCATCCTCTTCTCTACTTCTTTCACACTCCGTCTCTCACTCTCAATGTGCACACACACACAAATACACACACATGTGTGCGCGCACACACACACATACACTGCCATTCAGTATTTCTCCACTAAGGCCTTCTTACCATTACAGCACTCATCAACTCACCTTTCAGACGTTCAGGTTTCACAACTCCACTTTCTATACTTTTTTGCCTGAATTCTTACTCATTCTGAAGCTGATTCTCAAAAACTACTTCTCTCTGAAGCATGCTGATTTCCCCAGTCAAAACCGACTGTACTTTCTTCTGTGCTCTTTCAGCATTCTGTAACCTCCCTTGTAGCATATGTTTCCTAACATAGTTTATCAGTTTCTGTTTGACTGCTTTCTCCATTAGACTGTGAAGCTATCAAGGATCACAATGATACCTTGGTCAATTCTGTGTTGCTTTCATCCCTCCCAGGGCTAGCTTATTGCTTGACATATTTTTCTCAATTGGGAAAAAAATTACTTGCCTTTGAAAGTCAAATCTATTAAAATAGAGCAAATTATGAAAAAGTGAAAATGTTAGTCACTCAATCATGTTTGACTCTTGCGACCCCGTGGACTGTAGCCTACCAGGCTCCTCTACCCATGGAATTCTCCAGGCAAGAACACTGGTTGCCATTCCCTTCTCCAGGGGATCTTCCCCACCTACAGATCAAACTCAGGTCTCCCACATTGCAAGCAGATTCTTTACCATCTGAGCCACCAGGGTATTAATTATATATATATATATATATATATATATATATATATATGTATATGTGTATGTGTGTGTGTGTGTGTGTGTGTATATATATATATATATATATATATATATATCCCTAAAAACCTTACATATCACAGGTAAGAATTACTTAAGTAAAAATTAAGAGAAGTTTTTCTTAACTCCACTATTTACTTTGGGCCTAATTGAGCATGGCCAGAGTCCCTCTTCTCCCTTCCCCACACTGGCTCCTTGACTCTACTCACCTAATATTTGGGAAGGGGTAGGCTGGGGAAGTAGAAGCCATGTAACTCAGTTGGGTGCCCACTTATAAACCTAGTTATTCTCTCACTGATGCCACAACCTCTTGGACCAGTGAGCATTCGGGTAGATCAGCTTAGCCCATCCATACCTTTCTTATGCCTCTCATGTTTCTTCATCTTTAAGATAAATACAATAATTTTATACCTAATTTCTAAAGTGGTTGGAAAAATTAAGTGAATTAATACTTGTAAAGCTCTTGCAGCATTGCCTAACATCTAGTAAGCACTTTTAAGAATTCATTACTAAAGAAAATGAAATATCTGAAATAATATTGTAAAGTTATATGACTTGAAGAAACTGCCCCATTGTCAGGAACTCTTAAGTGTTACAACTGTGCAACATTTGGGCAAAGAGATTACTTCTCCTTCTAAGTTTATTCTTTTTTTCTAAGATTATCTAAAACACCATTATTGATCTATTTTTGAGGCCTCTTCAAGAGTCTATCAATTGCATATTTGAAAGCTTTTGCAAAGAGATGTATTTCTGTGTTCTGGAGAAGTGAAGCCATATAGCTGTGATCTGTGATCATTTGGAAGAGAGGATTACAGTGGCACAACATCTTGGGCAGAAAATCCCTCGCCTCTGCAGTTTTTCTGCAAAAATCAGGTTAATCACTCAACCAGAACATTTCAATAATCAGAGTGCCCCATTCCCTGCATGCAGGTTAACTAATGTGCTATTGAATTATATTTTCTGGAGCAGCCAGATGAAACTGGCAGGCTGAGAATGGCATGCAGAGTACGAGGATTTATTTGTATATACAAAACAGATTTGTGTTCCTTTCAGACTTGCTATAAGCTTAGGAACTGCTAAATCAGAGTTCTGGGAGTAACTCCAAACCCAGATAATTTCTCAAAAATGGCTGGATCTGCCACTGCACCAGCCTCCAGACGGTGGTTCCACATGTCATTTTCCTCAAACTTTGTGTTCAAATCATGGCCTTGGAGGTGAGACTGGTTTAAAAGCCCAAACAATTAAAATTTTTCATTATGGTATGAGGGGCAAAAAAATCTAAGACAGGTGTGAAATGGAAGGACAGAAAGTTAAACATCTTTCAGCTAAATACACTAGTCTTAAAATACAAGTTTTAGAGACCAGCACTGTCCAACAGAACTTTATGTGATGGTGGAAGTATTCTATTACTGTCCTGCCCAATAGAGTAGCCATGGGTCATATGATCTATGAACTGGAGACTACTGGAACAGAGGGACTGAAATTTTTATTTTTCTGTGGCCAGTAACTATGAGACAGTATATTTATAGACAGGTACTAGAATTTAAAACTTCAGACCATTCAGTTTTTAGATGGTTTATTGCCCTACATAAGGAATGATTAATTTGGAGCAATAGACCTGCAACTCAAATGGTAGAATTATGAATGCTTCATGGAAACTGAGATTTTAAAATATTGGGATTCAATTCTTAAAATACCAGATAGTATGAGACAGAAAAATACCAATATGTTCAACTACTACAAGGATGCAGTAGTTTTATTTATTATCTCTGATATGCACTAGTATTTGGCTAGGAATGGACCAGACTTACTTTCGGAGAGATAATCAACTTGAAAACTTCCAAGAGTAGAAAGGAAAGCTACCAAGTTCAACTCTCAAGTTCATCAGAAGGTTATAGATACAAAATTCTGTTTGGGCCTAAGTATTAAGGCATCCAGTGACTCAATATGAATTACTTGGGGGAAAGTATGTGTTCCATGCAACTACTAACTAAATAAGCACTAAAATAACCACTTTGATGGGGGACTGTGATTTACGTGGCATATTGCTTCCAAAGAGGCCTTTTAAAAACATTGCTTCATCAACTCTGACAGCATTCCTGCCTGATAGCTGGCAGATGCAATTATGCCCTTTTTCCAGAGACAGGAGAAGAAATGAAAGGCATGCCCAGTGTCAATCAGTGTGACAGGGATATCACTGGGAACAGAGTGTGTGTGCAGGGGCAAACTAAATGTGTATGTCTGGGCAAACTAAATGTGTGCTTTTCAGTTGAGAACTGGGCTAATATAACCACTTAAACTAAGATTTAGGAGTGTTTAAGAGAGGTTGGCACTCAGAAATAGGCTTCATTATTTTGGCAATTCCCAACTCCTTTGGAAAAATAAAAGTAGTTAACACAATAATGTGTTTGCTTATCTGCAATGATTTGTTCATTAGAAATCTAGTGAGCCCCTTCTCTGCTGCAATCCAGAGTTCTTTAGAAGACAGTTAGCACTCTGGGCTTGCTGACCCTGCAGGGAGTCTTGCTCTTGAAGAAGCACATGAGCTGGGTTTTGAAGGATGAATAGAAGCCTCTCCATGGGGCACCAACATACAAAACCATGCTCCTTTGTCTGCCCTGGGAGCACTGGGCCAGGGTTCACCAAGCCATAGGGGAAACTGGCAGCTTCCTGAAGTTTCAGTTATACTTAAGAGCAAGTAGTTTGAAATATTTTGAATTTTTAAGCATGCAGATATATTTATAAGTGAAAATCAAAACTTGCATGCATTTTTAATATATATAAAAGACTTCAAAGAAAGCTTGCTCAGGGAAGGCAGCTCTAGACAACATAAGAATGAACGTTTCCTTTCCTCTGCCCTAGGTTATGCTTTGGTGTGAGAAGTACCAGAGGGGGTAAAAGATGAATAATTTCAGAATATGTAATGAATTTTCATTATACCACCTACAAATTAGATGAGCTTAGTCTACTTACTTAATATCTGAGCCTCAGTTTCCTCATTTGTAATTTGCCTACTTCCTAGACTTACTTTTCATGATTAGATGTAAGAGATGTAAAGGGGTCTACGTGGTACCCAACACTGATCGTTTCTCAAGAAATGGTCACTGTACCTGAATTGAAATGAAAGAAACTGTTGATGCAATGAATTGAGGATTGGAGGCACAAGGTACAGAAATATTCATTCAAACATGGAGAAAAGTAGAAATGTTTTACCCAGCAGGATTAAACAATAAAATGGCTATTGAGAGTATAAATTTGTGTAACTTTTTAGTAGGGTAATTTAGCAACAGCTATCAAAATGTCAACTGTCCATACTATTTGATTCAGCAACACCTAATTTGAAAATTTATGCTGCAGATATGCTTGCACATGTGTGGAATGACATAAGGACAAGAGTATTCATTGCAGATGAATGAATGGGAAAAAAAGAAAAAAAAAANAACTGTCCATACTATTTGATTCAGCAACACCTAATTTGAAAATTTATGCTGCAGATATGCTTGCACATGTGTGGAATGACATAAGGACAAGAGTATTCATTGCAGATGAATGAATGGGAAAAAAAAGAAAAAAAAAACACATTGAGGATGACTGAGCACAGACTGGTGAAATAAATCACAGTATATAGCTGACCCTTGATCAAAGTAGGGGAGTGCTGACTCCCCGTGTTCGAAAATTTGGGTATTACTCACAGTTGGCCCTCTGTATATGAGATTCTTCTCTTTCTACATTTCCTACTTATCTATGGTTCTGCCTCTACAGATTCAACCAACTGTGGATCATGTAGGACTGTGGTATTTGCTATCGAAAAAAAATCTGCACATAAGTGGACCCACAGTTCAAACCTGTGTTGTTCAAAGGTCAATTACAATCTGTAAAACTGAATATTATGCAACTGTTAGAAAGGCTGAGGAAACTGACTAGGAACTGATATGGCTGCTTTCTAAAATTTGTTGTGAAGCTAAAACAGCAAGGTGTAAAACAGTCCATCTGGCATGTGTAATAAAACTTGCTGTGTCCTCACCACACTCCTTTTCTTTTCTATCCTCGCCAGATACCTAGACTACATTTCCTTGTCATCACGTGACATATGACAAAGGTCTGACCAGTTGAATATGGATAACAGTAGTATAAGTAATTTCCAACCCTGGTCTCTAAAATCCCCTCGATCTCCTATGTTCTCTGTCTTTCTGCCATTGCTAGTTCCCACAGAATATCTGGCAGAGGTCCCAAATACTAGGGAGTGGCAGAGCCACTAGATTAAAGGAAGCTGGGAATGATTACTGGGCCCTGGAGAAGACAGCAAAGGCCACAGTGGATTTGAACACAAACAATAAATAAACTTTAGTGTACTAAGTTGTTGAGATTTGGGCTTCCCTCATTGGAAAAGACTCTGATGCTGGGAGGGATTGGGGGCAGGAGGAGAAGGGGACGACCGAGGATGAGATGGCTGGATGGCATCACGGACTTGATGGACGTGAGTCTGAGTGAACTCCGGGAGATGGTGATGGACAGGGAGGCCTGGCGTGCTGCGATTCATGGGGTCGCAAAGAGTCGGACACGACTGAGCGACTGAACTGAACTGAACTGATAGCTCAGTTGGTAAAGAATCTGCCTGCAATGCAGGAGACACTGGGTTTGATTTCTGGGTTGGGAAGATCCACTGGAGAAGGGATAGGCTACCCACTCCAGTATTCTTGAGCTTCCTTGTGTCTCAGCTAGTAAAGAATCTGCCTGCAATGTGGGAGACCTGGATTCTATCCCTGGGTTTGGATGATCCCCAGGAGAAGGGAAAGGCTACCCAATTCAGTAGCCTGGAGAATTTCATAGACTGTATAGTCCATGAGGTTGCAAAGAGTTGGACATGATTGAGTGACTTTCACTTCACCTCACATTGAGATTTGGGATAGTCTGTTAAAGTATTTGGCCTGTTCCAAGATTTGTGTGGAAAAGGAGAACGTGTAGAATATTTACTTACATATTATATATATGTGTGTGTGTGCATACACATACTATTGTAAATTGTATATCAGTTCAGTTCAGTCGCTCAGTCGTGTCCGACTCTTTGAGACCCCATGAATCGCAGCACGCCAGGACTCCCTGTTCATCACCATCTCCCGGAGTTCACTCAGACTGACGTCCTTCGAGTCCATGATGCCATCCAGCCATCAAATCCTCAGTCGTCCCCTTCTCCTCCTGTCCCCAATCCCTCCCAGCATCAGAGTCTTTTCCAATGAGTCAGCTCTTCACATGAGGTGGCCAAAGTACTGGAGTTTCAGCTTTAGCATCATTCCATCTAAAGAAATCCCAGGGCTGATCTCCTTCAGAATGGACTGGTTCGATCTTCTTGCAGTCCAGGGGACTCTCAAGAGTCTTCTCCAACACCACAGTTCAAAAGCATCAATTCTTCGGTGCTCAGCCTTCTTCACAGTCCAACTCTCACATCCATACTTGACCACAGGAAAAACCATAGCCTTGACTAGACGGACCTTAGTCAGCAAGGTAATGTCTCTGCTTTTGAATACACTATCTAGGTTTGTCATAACTTTTCTTCCAAGGAGTAAGCATCTTCTAATTTCATGGCTGCAGTCACCATCTGCAGTGATTTTGGAGCCCAAAAACATTAAGAAGTCTGACACTGTTTCCACTGTTTCCCCATCTATTTCCCATGAAGCGATGGGACCAGATGCCATGATCTTCATTTTCTGAATGTTGAGCTTTAAGCCAACTTTTTC
>SJYX01018638.1:0-14268 GCA_006410675.1 Oreotragus oreotragus | reverse complement strand
GAGAATCCCAGGGATGGGGGAGCCTGGTGGGCTGCCGTCTATGGGGTCGCACAGAGTTGGACACAACTGCAGCGACTTAGCAGCAGCAGCAAAAAGGAAAATAGAGCTTTTCCCAGGGTTCTGTCTGTACTAGTGTAAGCTATAAAAAGATGTTGAAGAGAAGGTGAGACTGGTGCTTTCTTGCCCTCAGAGATGGAGGGATCAAGTGTTCTGCTCTACACTGAACCAGTTGCCCACTTCTGTCCAGAAACAGAGTCAGATAGGAAAGAGTTAATCAATCTGTAGATTTTACCTAGTTACAGAGATCTCCAGAAGACCTGCTTATGTGCCTACTCTGCAGTGTCAAGTTGTAGTTCTATAGAAATGCTTTCTGCAGGAATCAGGAGATGTAAGACAATGAGATTTCAATTCTAATCACATTGGGTATCTGCTCCCACTCTGGGGGTTGGGTTAAGTCCTCAACTATGGTTTTGAGTACAGGCTACAGGTGTCTGCAGAGCACTGTGTCTCCACAGCACAGAAGTAGGTGGCTGAGTCCCCAGGCTGGGAGTCTNTTTCTGCAGGAATCAGGAGATGCAAGACAATGAGATTTCAATTCTAATCACATTGGGTATCTGCTCCCACTCTGGGGGTTGGGTTAAGTCCTCAACTATGGTTTTGTGTACAGGCTACAGGTGTCTGCAGAGCACTGTGTCTCCACAGCACAGAAGTAGGTGGCTGAGTCCCCAGGCTGGGAGTCTTTGATGTAGAGTTGACTGTGACGCTCCTTGCTATTGATGGTGGATTTCAGTCTTCCTTTCTGCTGCATTCCTGAAGCTATGTAAAACAAGGAGATGAGGCGTCCATCAGGATTTTGTTGGAACCACTGCACGCTTCTTATGGAGATAGAATAATTGCATATCAGAGAAGAATCTCTCCCCTCTTGGAGAGTCAGAACCCCAGGACTCTGTTCCACCTTCATCTGCACTCTGAGGCCTGTTGAGAAAGAGAGAAAAAGGCACAGGTGAGGGTCCCTGAACAATGACTGTGGCTGTTTGCAAATGGAGGGCATTTTCCTCTAGTTTCCATCCTCATGGTAGAGGATACAGCCCAACAGACTCATGTTCTCACTTCCTCCAACTTCCCCTCCACTTTGTTCCTTTCTAAATTCAAGTGTGATGTTCTTTCATGTTCCCCCAGGATGTTTTTAACTCACAGAAAATCTGTATCCACAAGAGACTCAGCAAGACTCTTCTTTGGGTCTTCATGATTCTTTACTCTTTTGATATAGGACACACTTTGACGTTAAGTTCCTTTAAATATTTCTATTCATCATATCTTGAAAATGGGACTGATTCTGTTCCTGTGTCTGATTGCTTTCATGAGAGATTCAACAGAAGCCAATCCTAAATGTCATCACTCAGCTGTGTAGTGGGAGCTCCACCCATCTATGCTTTAGTCCTTCTACACACTGTGGTCTGTGAGCTTTTATGTGTGTTTGTGTGTTTGTTAGGTGTAAGGGAAGGGTTATCTTTTCAAGGTGTAAAAGTCTTTTATTTTTGTCTGTAGACTCTGGGTATATGTAAAATAATTTATGTTAAGGTTAGGGAGACAGTATATTAGAGGGGGAATAAAGAAATGATTTCTATGTCTATAAAGAGCCATAGGTAAAAGATACTGACCAAGCTGAAATCTGAGACATGATCAGATTGGGAAACTCTTCTGGGTTGTGATGACATATATATGGAATATTGTTGTTATTTAGTTGCTAAGTCACGTCTGACACTTTGCTCCATGGACTGCAGCATGCCAGGCTTCCCTGTCCTTCACTATCTCAGAGAATTTGCTCAGACTCATGTCCATTGAGTCAGTGATTTTATCCAACCATCTCACTTTCTGTTGCCCCCTTCTCCTCCTGCCCTCAATCCTTCCCAGCATCAGGGTCTTTTCCAATGAGTCAGTTTTTCACATTAGGTGGCCAAGTATTCGAGCTTCACCTTCAGTATCAGTCCTTCTAATGAATATTCAGGGTATATTTCCTTTAGGACTGACTGCTTTGGTCTCCTTGCTGTCCAAGGGACTCTCAAGAGTCTTCTCCAACACCATATTTTGAAAGCATCAATTCTTCTGTATTTAGCCTTCTTTAATGTTCAACTCTCACATCTGTACATGACTACTGGAAAAACCATAGTTTTGACTATATGAACATTGGTCAGCAAAGTCATGTCTCCCCTTTTTAATACACTGTCTAGGTGTGTCATAGATTTTTTCCCCCAAGGAGCAAACATCTTTTAATTTCATGATTGCAGTCACCATCTGCAGTAATTTTGGAGTCCAAGAAAATAAAGTCTGTTACTGTTTCCATTATTTCTTCATCTATTTACCAAAAAGTGGTGGGATCTCAGATACCATGATCTTAATTTCTTGAATGTTGAGTTTTAAGTCAGTATTTACTTTTGAAAAGGATCCTTGTATAAGTGAACCCACACAGTTTGAACCCATGTGGTTTGTCCAAGGTTCAACTGTATTGTGAGTTTCTAATGATCATTGTTCTAGCCAAAGCTGTTTTTTGGCCATCCAGGTTTTTAAAAAGATTAGATGCTTTCTTATTTATTTGATCCCAGTAAAAATCATATATTTACATATTTATAATTTTTATAAAATGTACACATATAAAAAACAATAAAACACATTATTATATTTGTGAGAACTATTAAAATCAGCATAATATTGGAAGATAAAGTGATGTTTCCTCCAACTTCAGATCTGAAAATCCAACAACTCAAGAATTAGGAAACTACTTCTGATTTTCCTGAATAAGTAGATTCATTCAATCTAGCTGTTTAGGAACAAATTGAAAAGCACTTTGAGATTTATTTTCACCCCAGATACAAACACAATAACTGAGAGTCTCAGGATATAGTGTTGTTGCATACACTGAGTTCAAAGGGAAAATGTTTTATAGAAGAAAAGTTTACATTAGAAGGTCTCAACTGTGCTACCACAGCGCCTGCCTTCTTCCTGTCTGATCATGGCATTTTCCTAAGCTTCTGAGCAGGTGGCTGTCTTAATTGAACTCTTATGCTTTGGTTATCCTCTACTGTCATTTCTATCACTCTGGTATTCTCAGAGAGCACAGAAATACATTGCTGAGTTGTCCATTTATAAGGAAGAGATGGTCAGGTTGATGGATTTTTTTTGCCATTTGGAGCTTCTGGTAGTAGTGATACTGCTTTGCATTTGGCGTGTTGTCAAGCTGATGGATAAAGAAAACCATCCCGCTACTGGGCTGTTTGTATCAGTACAAAGTGTATCTCCTCTGAATAGTTTCATATGTGCAATCCGTGGTCAAAGCTTCTCCTTCCCGACTGTTGCTCTGGTTTGCATTTGGCTTACTTTGTCAGCCATGCTGGATCCTGGGGAAGAAGGAGAAGACAGGGTTGGTTTTCCGAAATGTCTCAAGGGTCATGAGGGTTAGATGAGGTTACGACACAAGGACCAAAAAAAGATCACCAGGTGTTCATTTCCCCACTTCTCTTCCCTATAACACCCCTGCTACTCACAACTTGCACAGGGTCATCCTTGAGCTCTAAGAGAAGCTGAGACCCCGTGTTTAGGGCCACACATACTGAAGCCAAAGATGGCCATGAACACCCACAGCAGGCCAAGGCAGAGCATGACAGACATTCTTCTCTGGCTGAAATTGCTCTTGTTCTTACTGCAGCAGAGACCAGTCTTTCTCTGAATAGCTGAGTGCAGAGTTCCTCCAGCTTTTAGACATTTCTGCCCCAAAGAGGAAGTACTGTTCTTAAGGAAAATGTTCCATTCAGTCTATTCAGAATGAACCACCACTGTTTTGCATTGATGTTTTTCTGGAGGAATACCTTTGAAAAATGGCTATTGTATCTAGCAAGGTACAGGAATGAAGTTTCATTATCTTTTTGCTATTGAATACTTATTTATTGCCATTGTGATCAGAGACTATATTCTGAAAATTATTTGAAATTGATTAAGCCTTTTTTTAAGAGCTAGAGTCAACTTTTATAAATATTTTGTGTGGATGTGAATATAATCTATATTCTATTTTTTTGGGTAAAGCATTTTATTAATATATACTTAAAGAATAGTAATTGTGGACTATTAATAAAGAAAAGATAAACATAAAAACAGAAACATCTTCATTTAGATAAAAACAAATTTGCATTAATCTTCTGCTATCTTAATGGAATGTGGGAGGTTCAGAGATGACAAGATGAGAGGTTTAACACCAGGTCTATTACCCCCTATTGTGATCATGATGGTTGTTGCTATAACGTCAATGAGAAGCTCTTGTTCCAGTTCTTCATGAGATGTGTGGTCTCAGCCTTGATTGTATTTTCATTTCCTTGAGAATTCCTTCAATATAGTTGTATCCCCTATGGAAGAATATGCCAGCAAACAGTGTATGAGGGTGACATTAACCACTGGGATAAACATGGTGTGCAATTCTGGATCACCAATTTGACATTGTGTTGGTATATTGAAATAAAAAAGGTTATAGTACAGAATAGAGTATAACACATGAGTTTCATTAACATGAGATTTCAAAGAAATCTGATACATATAGAGGACCATATCTCTCAGGCCTCTAAGAATACATCCTTACTCTCTCAGATTGTTAATGGTAATTTGTAGGGAAATTTTAAAAAACACTTAGGTTACTAAGATATATGTCATATACATCTAAAGTGTGCTAACTGGAACAACCTACGTAATACCACTTCTGTGTGTCCTAATTTATTTGTTCAAATGATGTTCTAATTGGAATTGCTAAGCCAGAAAATCAGGAGTAGCAAATGCATGTAGTGAGCTTTTTAGGAATGAAAATTCTGCCATAAAGATGGGTTATTTTTATTTTAAGTTATAAAAGAGGAATCATATCAAACAGAAATCCAAGTAAAATAAAATGAAGTAACTATAGGGCCCTGCTTTCAACTGCAGGGAACTGACAGTTCCAGGACTGCATACATTGTCCCTGAGGAGAAATTTTTGGAATCAAAGAAGATCTAGCTCATTTACCTGATAGGATCAGAAACAGAATGACCCAGTTTTCACCATTTTCAGAGATGCAGTTTGGGGAAGTGGGTGCAAAGTGTGACCTACCTCCAGGCCCCAGGTCAGTGAGCAATGACCATGAGAAAATTTGGTCAGTGGCACTTAATGAAAGGAAGAGGGTGGAGGCTAGGACTGCATAATGGGCTAGTGGCTTCAGTGTCTCTGGCATGGCTGTGGATCTCCTGTGTTTCTGCAGAATTGAAGTTCTCAGAAGCATTCCTTGATGGGAATTTTTCTGCCTCTCAGTTTTCTCATCAGCAAAATGAAGATAATGATATCTTCATTTGATGCCTTCTACTATATTAAATCTAAATGAATATGGGTCTTTAAATGTGTATTGTACACCATTATTTCCATGATTGTTATGAAAATGAAATCCATCTTACATAACAGATGATGTCAATTATTTGTAGTGTCAAGCAAAAGAATCTTTATCCTTTTTCCATCTTGTAGTATATTTTACTTCTGAGCAAATTTGAATTAAAGTATATTTCTAAAAAATCCCGACACTGTGGTGCTGGCACCGTTGCTCAGGGGACCTGCCCTACACACAGGCACATGACCTACACTATGGTTTGGAGATGTGGGAAACTGTTTTACCATGAAACTTTCTTTCTGCCCAACTGTTATAACAACTGAAAATGCACATTTGAGGTGACTTCTTTTCAATCTCCTATGTCATTCCCTTTGCAAATACAATCTGAGGACAGTTAATTCAGCATGTTGAACTGAATGTCATTTAGGGTATAAATCATTCCATTTTAAAGACTGATTTGGGAAATAGATATGGAAACCATAAAGTGAGAGAAGATTTTGAAAAGTAGTTCAATGACTAGAAACATTAGACTTTGGGTCTGCAAAAGGGGTAGTAAAGGGTCACAGGGTACATGAGGGGCTGGATAAGAAGCAGGAACAGAGATGGGAGGGAGGCAGATAAAGAAACAGAGATTGTGAAGGACTAAAGACAAAAGATTTACACGTCCTTGTTCTGTTCCATCTGGTCCTAAGTTCTGATCTTTTTATCAACAACAGTAAGACAAGTGAAAAAAGTCTACAAATTGAGCTCTGCCCAGGACTGAGTATGACTTGTTTCTTTGTGAAGCTATATCAAAGGTGAGAGGCCAACTGGGTGTGACTGCAGCCACAGTGGGCAGTGAGAACAGGTGAGGTCCGATGCTGGAATAGTGGTCAGTAAGAGACCAGATTAGATGCTGATCTACATCTCTCCTCCTTCTCTCTGCCTCTACCCCACCCACTCTCACATATATCTGTTGGTTTACCTCTATATCTATAACATACATTTAGAAAAAAGTACTCCCCACGAGTCTTCCCAGTATGTCAATATTGTTGTACCAGTACTCATGTTGCAGTCTTAATATGCCACAAGGAATCTAATAAATGACTCAGAATTTCTTTCTATTAACAAGGTATGTGAATAACAGATGGGAAAGAGTTTCTTTGGGACAATTAAGGCACAAGATTTGTGCACAGTTATTGCAGCAGTCACTGACATTCATGCTATTCTCACCCCTTCAGGTTTTATCTACTAAAAAGTAACAGTTACCAGGACAAAAAGCCAAATTAGATTTTGGAATGAGGGCATAGCTTCTGCTCTGACTCCTTTCCCTTTCTTTTGGCAATGGGACAATAGCGTCTTTCTCAGGCTCCTTATCTCAGCAAGTGTCTCAGCCACCGCTTGGGAGTCCTGTGTCAGGGAGCATCTGTGGTCCAGCTGTGTTTTTCAGGACAGCCTGGAGAGGTCTGGAGATCACTATGTGTCTTCTCTACAGAGCTGATGCCCAAGTGGCTGGACGGTGTGGTTGTAATATTCAGGGAACTTTTCTGCTTTTTCTCATTCAACTTGGCACTTATTTTTCATTGACTTGATTTTCCACAACACCATTTAGAAGATCAGACCTTTACTATGCTTTTGCCTGCATCAGTATAAGGCATGTGAGTTCCTTAAACTGAGGAATTACAGTTTATGGTAAAATCTTCTCTTTCTTGGATGATCAGGGACTGTGATCAGTGGTCCAGTTTTTGGCTATGAGACCTGTTCATAAGTAAAGAGAATACAAGAGACCCACATAAGATCTTCTCTTCATACTAGAAATGGTTTTTTCCTTCCCTGCCTCACTCCCGCAGGCAGCAAGGTTATTACATCAACACAGAAGACTGTCTACTTCTACTTCTGTATCTGGGTCTCAAAAGGGCTTTCCCAGGATTGAAAGTGATTCAGTTCCTGCCCTCAGGAAGTTGACATTATCTCCTGACTCTCCTACATTTAACTACATCCTCACAGGCTGTCTGCAACTCCAATGTCCCTTCCAGTACTTGCAGAAGAGTCTCCATCCCATGATTCCTTAGGAAACACAGCTCAATCAGGTTTTCTTGAATGCGCTTCCCCAGCAGAGGTCACTTTAGCTCAGTGGTCTCCCATTGGTGTAGGAAACTGAACCAATTAGAGACCAGGTTTCTGGTTTCTTGTTTGTCCAGCACTGCGCAAACCTAACTCAAATATTTTTTAGACCCTGCCATTCTTTGGCTAGACTTAGAAGTGTTGAATAATTCATGACTTTTAGGAATTAATTTATATACGGATTATATCTCTTTTTACAACAGAGTTTGCTATTTATTATGAGATATATAAAATATCCTGTTATACCCNATATTTTTTAGACCCTGCCATTCTTTGGCTAGACTTAGAAGTGTTGAATAATTCATGACTTTTAGGAATTAATTTATATATGGATTATATCTCTTTTTACAACAGAGTTTGCTATTTATTATGAGATATATAAAATATCCTGTTATACTCACAGTTTGAAACAGTTTCCCCCTTGTAATTATGAGAAAGTGAAAAATTCTGTTTTTTGTAGCCTGTTTTTCATCATTAGGTTCTATCTGCTTTGGGTTTTATTCTTTTAAAAAACCGCTTTATTGAGGCATACTTGACCACTGAATAATTGCATATACTTAAAATGTACAATTTGATCATTTTTTACATGGGAATAAAAATGTGAAATTATGACAGTGAAGGTAAAGAGCAGATGTACAACCCTAAAAGTTCCCTAGTGGCCCTATTCTCTGCTCATTTTTAATCCCTCCTATATATCTTCCTACTATATCCCTCCAACCCCTATTCATCCCTAAGCAGTCACTACTCTGCTTTTTCTTACTATACACTGGTGTGCATTTTCTCTAATTTTATGTAAATAGAATCATAGAGTATATAATTTCTCTTGATTTCTTTGGGCATATTTATTTTGAGATTCATTTATGTTGTTTTATTAGTAGTTCATCCTTTGAATTGCTAAGTAGTGTTGCACTGTGCAGATGTATATAAATTTATTTATTTACCAGTTGATGGACTTTAGGGTTATTTCCAATTACTCTTTTATGAGCTATTATGAACATTCATGTCTAAGTGCTTTTTGTATGGACATAAGGTTTTATTTCTTTTGGGTTATAAATAGGCATGGAGTTGCTAGGTTATGCTTAACTTTTGAAGAAATAGTGAAACTGTGTTTTAGGTAGTTGGACCGTTTACATTCTTAGCAGCACTGTATGAGAGCTCCAATTGCTCCAAAACCTCATTAACACTAGGAATTACCAGTCATTTTTATTTTAGCCATTCTATTAAGTAGGTAGTGGTATCATATTCTTTTAATTTGCATCTCTCATACTATAATGATTCTGAGCATTTTATCATGTACTTATTTACCACACACAGGAATACTTTGGTAAAGTGTTCAAATTTTTGACCCATTTAAAAACAATAAATTTTTGTTTTATTAAATTGTAAGAGTTTATATGTATAATATACATATTATATATAATATATATATTCTAGATATGGATCTTTTGTTAAATATTTTACAAAGTCTTTCTGCTAGTCTGTGGCTTTTTCTTGTATTTTTCTAATGGGTCTTTTAATGAAAAAACAATTTTAATATTATGAAAGTCAGTGTGTTGAAATTTTTCAAAAATCACTTCTTTGACATATGAGTGATGTACAAAAACCTGTCTGCATTTAATGTATAAAGCTTGATAAGTTTGGGGGAAACATATAGTCTTGAAACCATCACCATAAACAATGTCATAAACATATTAGTTATGTCCAGAAGTTTTCTCTTGCTCTTCTTATTTTTAAAATTTTATTTAAATATAAACTCTCTTAGTAATTTTTAAAGGCTTCAGTAAAATATTGTTAACTAAGGATATGCCTGTTATATGTTTCCACGGGTATAGTAAGATTGTCTTCCAAACTGGCTCTAACAAGTTACACTGCTGGGGCTTCCCTTCCCCACCAAGGACATACTGCACAGGTGCAGCCCTGTCTGTCCCAGTGTGCCTCTCTCAGGATGCAGTAGTACACCGCGGTGTCTCTCAGGGTGACCTGGGGCAGGACCAAGGTGCTGGACTTTCTGTCTTTGGCGATGCTCAGAGAGGCCATTCTGTTTGTCACATTGTTGTTCAGACCATGAATCAAGTACTCTGGACCCTGGTGGGGAATCTGTCGATACCAATATATGTACTCAGGTCCACTGATTGTGGAGTGATTACAGGGCAAGTGCACAGGTTCCTCTTCAGCGCCCTCCACTGAGTTTGGCTGTGTGGTCTTAGAATCTCCCAATACACCTGAGGGATTGAGAAACAATAGGTTAGCTTTGGATTGTCAAATCAGGGTGTGCCTAAGGGGGAGGTTCATAAACACTGCCAGAATTTCCCTCTCTGGCTTTGCCCTGTCCTTGAGAATTTTCATGTTTGTTGCACTGGACAAAGTAAGTATTACTAGTGTTTATTACTGAGCTACTTAGAGCCACAAAACCAAAGATAGATTGTTGTCTTTCATGACCCTTGGATTCACGGAAGCCTCAGACTCCTTACGGTCTGAAAACTGAGACTCAGGAGTTCTTCTGTGAGTAGAGGATGTGATAGTCTCTCACAGTGATGATCAGGGTCTGTAGATAAACACACAGACACATAGAAACACAGAGATGCACTTCTTCCCAGCAGTTTGGCAAAGCACAGTGGGAGAAGAGAAAGCAGCAGACGTCTGTCTTTGTCTTTAGCCATGAAAGCCGTTCTTTCTTAGGCCCAGATCACTTACCCAAAGCTAGGAGAACAGTTATTCCTGTCACCAGTCTCATAGTTGAAGTCCCAGGCCTCAGAGCTCAGGATCTGTGTCTAAGCCTCAATTGGGGGAGGTCCCAAGTGCCAAATTAGCAGCCACTTGCACAGCTCCACACCGGGCAGCTCATTGGGGTGTT
This sequence comes from Oreotragus oreotragus, assembly GCA_006410675.1. Classification (NCBI taxonomy): domain Eukaryota; kingdom Metazoa; phylum Chordata; class Mammalia; order Artiodactyla; family Bovidae; genus Oreotragus; species Oreotragus oreotragus. The sequence continues at coordinate 3,922 of SJYX01018638.1, read as the reverse complement.
CCCCAGCCAAGTCTCAGCTGTCTCTTGATTGGGTCTACTCCCATGCCCAGGACTAAACACAAATCTAAAAAGAGACTAATAATATTTTCCCAACGTTAAGCCATAATTCAGAAAGTTTACATTAAGGTTATTTCCAAGGTCCAGACATAAATAGTCTATGTCTGTGTGAGCATATTTCGGATGAACATTGTTGAATTCCTCTGGTCTTGGCCCAGGAACCAATGACTTGTACGGTATTTATTCTTCTTTCACTTGGGTCCTTTATAATGCATAGTTACTAGTCTCATTGCTCATGACTTGGGGTGAAATGAATTGAGGATAGTAGGAGAAAAAAAGAGAGGAAAAGAGGGGAAAATAAAATTTGGAAAGGGAAATGAAATGAAACTATCTTATAAAAGAGACCAAAATAACCATAAAGCTATTTCTGTTATCTCCCAAAATGGTTATTATTAAAGAAATGGAATAGAATAAAATTTAAGATTGCTCATCCTTCTCTGTTACAATATCTAAGCTTATTACTCCACTCTAGCAACAAATCTTTGGCCTTTTAAAATTAAACTATTAATCACCTCTACCTTTTGTTTCCTGTGGAGGGTCAGCTCTTTGCTCTGCATTTGGAAAATGGCTTACTTATGTCCTTAAAACTGCACACACACTCAAGGTGAAATTTTGAAGTACAGGTGATAAAGGGGATAAGAGTCAATTCTTTGTACAACTCAGTGATAACTTCTCTGTCACCCTGGATGGAGCTTTGGTTTGCAGAAGTAACAGCCCCCTCTTGTGACTGCATATACGAAATCCTTTCCTTGGAACCTGGAATCAGCAGGTTTGTGTTTCAACCCTGTGAACAGCTATCTCACAGGTGCTCCCTCTGGCCCTCTAGTGGCAAGGTTCCTAACACAGTAGTCTAAAAACTGAATCCTTTTCAGTCACTTGGGAATTTTAGGACTTTTAAAATTTTAGAACTTTTATATTTCTGTAACATATTTCTCACAGAAATAGTTTTAAATATCCCTCAGTCAAATGCCTTTTACTTCCCTTATTATCTTGAACTCCCCATGTTGGAGGGCAGTTTCCAAAGGCTAGTTTATTCATTGTTTAGCATGGGATTTAGCACAGGTTTTGCTTACACTTAATACTAATTTGTTGAGTGAATATATTAATTAATACAGACTAGGAGAAGTTATATAGAATTATATGGAGTGACTCTCAAAATTATTCCAAACCAAAGATTCTAATTTTCTGGAAAACCAACTGGACAAAAGTATACAGCTTCCCTGGTGGCTCAGACAGGAAAGAATCTGCCTGCAATGTAGGAGACCCATGTTCAATCCTGGGTTGGGAAGACCACCAGGAAGAGGGAAATGGCTACCCACTCCCATATTCTTGCCTGGAGAATTCCATGGACAAAGGAGCCTGGTGGGCTGCAATTAATGGGGTGGCAAAGAATCAGACACAGCTGAGCAACTAACACTTTCTTCATCCAGCAGTGAAGATAAATGCAAGAGTAGACCTACGGGCAAAATTCAGATAGACAGCACACCAGTTCTTACTCCCCATCCTCCAAAAATGGAAGAATTCAAAAATGTAGGAAAGGGGAAGCTTGGTTTTGAGATGTGGTAGTCCATGGCATGGTGGTCATACAGTCATGTTAGCTTAATCTACATCCAGTGTGCATCTACTATGCACCAGATTATAAACTAGCAATAGTGTCTTAAGGTTGATGTCAATATATAAATGAGAGAAATATTGGGATTGCTGAAGTGAGTCATTATATCATCTAGTTACACAACACAAAAGTCATGCTCAAGTACAGCTTTTTATCTCGTGTTTATTCCTGCAGAGGTCAGATGATATGGACAATCAAGAGATGTGTATAAGAGACAGCTGTATGAGAGCTCCAATTGCTCCAAAACCTCATTAACACTAGGAATTACCAGTCATTTTTATTTTAGCCATTCTATTAAGTAGGTAGTGGTATCATATTCTTTTAATTTGCATCTCTCATACTTGTAGGAGACCCATGTTCAATCCTGGGTTGGGAAGACCACCAGGAAGAGGGAAATGGCTACCCACTCCCATATTCTTGCCTGGAGAATTCCATGGACAAAGGAGCCTGGTGGGCTGCAATTAATGGGGTGGCAAAGAATCAGACACAGCTGAGCAACTAACACTTTCTTCATCCAGCAGTGAAGATAAATGCAAGAGTAGACCTACGGGCAAAATCCAGATAGACAGCACACCAGTTCTTACTCCCCATCCTCCAAAAATGGAAGAATTCAAAAATGTAGGAAAGGGGAAGCTTGGTTTTGAGATGTGGTAGTCCATGGCATGGTGGTCATACAGTCATGTTAGCTTAATCTACATCCAGTGTGCATCTACTATGCACCAGATTATAAACTAGCAATAGTGTCTTAAGGTTGATGTCAATATATAAATGAGAGAAATATTGGGATTGCTGAAGTGAGTCATTATATCATCTAGTTACACAACACAAAAGTCATGCTCAAGTACAGCTTTTTATCTCGTGTTTATTCCTGCAGAGGTCAGATGATATGGACAATCAAGATCAAGCACAGAGAACTATAAGTATTGTGGTACTTTTAATTTGTGTTGATTTGTTTTTATATAACAACTTCTTTGACATACAACTTACATGTCATATAATTCACCCATTTAAATTGTATAGTTCAATGTTTTTTAGTATACTTATAGAGTTGGGCAAATGTCACCACACTCAATTTTAGAACATTTCATGATCTGTAAAAGGAACCTATACCCATTAGCAGTCACCCACCATTTCTCCCCATGAAACTCCATCTGGGCAACCACCCACCTACTCTGTTTCTGTCCTAATCCATTTGGACTTCCTTAACGAATGAGGACTGAGTAGCTTCAAAACAAGAGAAAATTTTTCCCATGCAATTCTGAATGCTGGAGGTACAAGAGCAAGGCGCTGGCAGATTGGGTATCTATTGAGGGTATGATTCCTGGCTCACAGGTGATGCCTTCTTGCTGTCCCCTCATGTGGTAGAAGGGGCAAAGGCTCTCTTTGGAGCCTCTTTTATAAGAGCACTCATTTCAAAGGAGCCATATTGCTGTGGTTCACTCAGATTGGCCTCCTGATGCAGACAGCAAGAAGGGGAAAGATAGATATGTGAAAGGCAAATGAAATACTTTGAGCTGATGGTCTATATCTAGTTGTCTATTCTTTCACTCATTCCACAGTTTTAACTTCATGGGCTTAATATTTAAGGTAGAGGATGTCCTCCTACTTGCTTTTTAAATTTCAGTGTGTTTTAAATATTCTTGGCCTTTTAAATTATACAAATTTTAGAACTGGTTTTCATCTTTATATACATACAGAGAGTTGACTCTATTTAAGAAATGTGAAAGAATCTGACATTTTTGCTTCATGCATCTTTTAATTCATGAACATAATATATCCTCCCATTTATTTACAACTGAAATTAATTTTTTTATGTTTTGTAATTTTCTGTGCTGTCATCTTATAAATATATTTAAAATTTTTATTCCTAAGGATTTTTATTCTTATGTTATTTAAGAATTAAAAAATTTTTTCATCTCTATTTCTAGTTACTTGCATATAAAATATATTTTAAATTCTATATTGCTCAACTGCTTTACTAATGTAATATATTTATAGATTATTTTGGATTGCTTATCTCACAGTCATATTTGTGACTATCATATAGTCCTTGATTTCTAATTATTAAAGCTTTATTTATTTTTCTTTCCTTTCTGTAACTGGCTAGGACCCAGTACACATTTTAATAGAATTAGTACTATTTCGGGGAAGGCAATGTCACCCCACCCCAGTACTCTTGCCTGGAAAATCCCATGGACGGAGTAGCCTGGTGGGCTGCAGTCCATGGGGTCGCTAACAGTCGGACAGACTGAG
>SJYX01018637.1:0-14199 GCA_006410675.1 Oreotragus oreotragus | reverse complement strand
TTTATTTTATTTTATTTTTTTTCACGAACTCCCAAACATGAACCCCCCTCCCACCTCCCACCCCACATCATCCCTCCAGATCATCCCCATACACCAGCCCCAAGCATCCTGCATCCTGCATTGAACATAGACTGGCAATTCATTTCTTACATGATAGTATACATATTTCTTTTTAAAAAAAAATTAAATGTGACATGAGTAAGCATTATCAGTATTTTTCAGATAAATTTGTACAACAATTCTAACAAAAATGTTGCACTTAAGATTTTCCCTAACAAAATAGGAATATAAAATGTGGCCAGTTCACTACAGAAACTCACTAACCACCTCATGGTTTTCCCTTCGTGAAACCAATTGATTCTCAACACGGGGGTCCCCAACCTCCAGGATCTAATACCTGATGATCTGAGGTAGAGCTGATGTCATAATAATAGAAATAAAGTGCACAATAAGTGTAATGCCCTTGAATCATCCCCAAACCAGCCCCCTACTCTGGATTTGTGGAAAAATTGTCTTCCACGAAAACTATCCCTGGTGCCAAAAAGGTTGGGGACTGCGGCTCTAACACACCGTTAGCATTACTTACAGGTTATGTTCCCAAACGCAGGGGTCTTTCTCAAAAACTTGGAGAGACTTATTATTGCTCACAGAGCAGAATCCATGTTCTTGTGTTGTTCAGTGGTACAGAGTTTCCATTCCTCAAAGTAATTTGGAAATTCCAAACCTTGAACTGTTCATTTCCTTCAGAGAAAAATGCAGGTCTAATAGTCTCATTGGGACTTCCCTGGTGGCTCAGATGGTAAAAGCTTCTGCCTACAATGCAGGAGACCTGGATTCGATCCCTGGGTTGGGAAGATCCCCTGGAGAAGGAAATGGCAACCCACTCCAGTACTCTGGAAAATTCCATGGACGGAGGAGCCTGATAGGCTACAGTCCATGGGGTCGCAAAGAAGATACCACTGAGCTACTTCACTTTCACTTTCAAGAGTCTCATTAGATTGGTCATATTTTTTGTCTTCTTCCAAATTTCTCAGGAAAGTTCTGGAGATGTTACACAGCAGCCTGAATGTACTGAGTAGCACACTTAAAAATGGTGAAGATAGTAAATGTTATATTACCCATTTTTCACCACACACATTTTTCATCCACATACTAAACCTAGCAGTCAAGGGCAGTCATGATCTGGCCCCTCCACTCTCTTTCTGGCTTCATCTTTCTTCACCTATTCAACAAATCTTTACAAGCACCCATTATATGCCAGAAACTTATAAAGAACAGAAATGAACAGGACAAGCACAGCCCCACTTGCAAAATTTAAAATAAAATATTGCCAGAGCGGAAAGGGGTACTAGATGTTTGCTTGATTCCTAATGCTTTGCTATAGATCTTGCGTATTCTCCATACACACTTCACATTTAAGTACTTTTATAGCTTTGTTTATGATGTTCTGTTATCCTAAAGCCCTCCCAGCTTTCCACCTCCCTCTCAAGTCTCATTTTTCTAGACCTTTTTATCTTTTAAGACTTCATTACACATAACCCAGCGATAAAGCTCTTCCTTTGACAGCCCTATTGTGTTATGTTATGTGGTTTTCCTGGTTCCCCAGGCCTGACTGAGAGCTTAGTACAGTGTTTTGCATATAACAGACACAAAAGAGGACTTGTGAAATGAAGTGAAGTTATTAAAACATCTTGAAAATTATTTTCTTAGTACACACCAAATACATTGCTTTCACTGTTTTAATATTTTTCTAAGTTACATTTCTTTTTTAATTAATTAATTTATTTTAATTGAAGGCTAATTACTTTACAATATTGTAGTGGTTTTTGCCATACATTGACATGAATCGGCCATGGGTGCACATGTGTTCCTCATCCTGAACCCCACTCCCACCTCCCTCCCCATCCCATCTCTCGGGGTCATCCCAGTGCACCCGCCCTGAGCACCCTGTCTCATGCATCGAACCTGGACTGGCGATCTATTCATATATGATAATACACATGTTTCAGTGCTATTCTCTCAAATCATCCCACCTTCACCTTCTCCCACAGGGTCCAAAAAGTCTGTTCTATACATCTGTGTCTCTTTTGCTGTCTCACATATAGGGTCGTCATTACCATCTTTCTAAATTCCATATATATGTGTTAATATACTGTATTGATGTTTTTCTTTCTGACTTACTTCACTCTGTATAGTAGGCTCCAGTTTCATCCACCTCATTAGAACTGATTCAAATGTATTCTTTTTAATGGCTAAGTAATACTCCATTGTGTATATGTACCACAGCTTTCTTATCCATTCATCTGCCAGTGGACATCCAGGTTGCTTCCATGTCCTGGCTATTATAAATAGTGCTGTGATGAACATTGGGGTACACGTGTCTCTTTCAGTTCTGGTTTCCTCAGTGTGTATTTCCCAGCAATGGGATTGCTGGGTTGTATGGCAGTTCTATTTCCAGTTGTTTAAGTAATCGCCACACTTTCATTTTAAATTTATACTTATATATAAATTTGTATTCATTTATATTTAGTGTTTATTTCTATTTAGTATTTATCTCTTGCCCTGCCTTTCCACTTTAAATGTTCATTTGTATACTACCAAATGCCATCCATTTGATACTTCATTATGAGTATCTTATGTGCTCAGACTTAGACTCCTGTGAATCATTGTGGGTATATAGCCTTGAGTGGAGTCATTAATGAGGTGCCTTGTTATGCTGTGTTCTGATAACAAGTTTCGTCTCCTGAAGCAAGTGCCGTTTTGTGGGATTTAGACTTGTCTCACCACGTGGGGCTTAGGAACACATGCACTTTTCCCCATTGATACTAAATGCATGATTAACTTTGTGTGTGTCCTTCTATCCATTCATCTACTAAGCATTGAATGGCACTCTTCTTAAACTGTAATGAGGACTCAGGTGTTTGTGACCTTGACAGCTGTCCAGGTGAACAGTCAGCAGGAGCAGAAAGGACCTCTGATTTGGAGGCTTTTGCATTCTGGCTCACATCAAGAGGACACTTGAGATGGGCAAACGCCAGCTTCTCCATTCCCCAGAGTGGACACCTAATTCAAAGGAAACGGGAGGTGGGAGGGGGGTTCATGTTTGGGAGTTCGTGTAAAAAAATAATAATAATAATAATTCAAAGGAAACATTTTCAGTTATGTCCCTTTTTGCAAATTTTCAGCTTCATTGAGGTGTAATTGACATATAAAATGGTAAGATGTTTAAAGTACACATCTTGGTGATTTGGTATACATTGTGAAAAGATTCCCACCATCTAGGTATTAAACATCCATCACCTTATTTAATCACCCATTTATTTATAGACTTGTTTCTTGGTGAGGACATTTAAGTTCCACTCTCATCAAATTTCAATTTTGTCCCTTTATTGTTCACTTAGCTTTGGAAGGAAAAGTGCCTGATAACCTGAGAGTTACTAAAAACATATTGGAACTGTGGCTTTTTGTCTTAAATTGTGGAGTGTTGTTGAAAGTAAAGGATAACTTTCATTACCTTAAGGTTGCTTTGATCAGATCGAGAGCAACTAGTCCTGCCTTTGAGAGCCATAGGGTTCTAATGGAGTTTTCTTTTTTTTTTTTGACATGGACCATTTTTTAAGTCTTTATTGAATTTGTTACAATATAGCTTCTGTTGTTTATGTTCTGGTTTTTGGCCACAAGGCATGTGAGATTTTAGCTCCTGGACCAGGGATTGACTACACACCCCCTGCACTGGGGGGTGTGTAGTCAAAGTCTTAACCACTGAACCTCCAGGCAAGTTCCCTAATGGAGTTTTCATAACTAGTTTCCTAGACCAGCCAAAAGAACTGTGTTTTGTTTTGTTTATAATTTTTTAAGTTTTTAATTATAAAAAAATTACCCACTGAACAACTTTTAAGTGTACAATTGAACAACATTAAGTATATCTACATTGTTGTGCAAGTGATCTATAGAACTTTTTCTTCTTGCAAAACTGTTATTCTGTACTCATTAAACTATAACTCATTTCCCCTCACCCCAGCTCCTAGAAGTCACCATTCTGCTTTCTGTTCCTATGAATTTGATTACTTTAGATACGTCATTCAAGTGGAATCATACAGTATTTGACTTTTTGTGACTGGCTTATTTGACTTAGCATAATGTCCTCGAGGTTCACAGGATTTCCTTCCTTTTTAAGATTGACTAGTACAGTATTCTATTATGTGTGTGTATTATATGTATATAGGTGGTGCTAAAGGTAAAGAACCCGCCTGCCAGCGTTCAGTTCAGTTCAGTTCAGTTGCTCAGTTGTGTCCGACTCTTTGTGACCCATGGATTGCAGCACGCCAGGTCTCACTATCCATCACCAGCTCCCAGAGTTTACTCAAACTCATGTCCATTGAGTCAGTGATGCCATCCAACCATCTCATCCTCTGTCGTCCCCTTCCCCTCCCGCCTTCAATCTTTCCCAGTGTCAGGGTCTTTTCAAATGAGTCAGTTAAGACAGGGTTCGATCCCTGGATCAGGAAGATCCCCTGGAGGAGGAAATGACAACACACTCCAGTATTCTTCTGGGAAATCCCATGGACAGAGAAGCCTGGCAGGCTACAATCCATAGGGTCCCACAGAACTGGATACAACTGAGGTGACTTAGCACACGTGCGTGCACATACACACACGCGCACACACATATGCACACACACATATTGTATATATTCATTTATCTGTCAGTGGATACTTGGGTTTCTTCTTCCTTTTAGCTATTGTGAATAATACTGCTATGGACATGGATTTGCAAATATCTCATCAAGATCCTGCTTCCAATTCTTTTGGATATATACCCACAATTGGGATTAATGGATCATATGATAATTCTGTTTTTAATTTTTGAGAATCTGCCATACTATTTTCCAAAGTGACTACACCATTTTGCAATCCCATCATTGGTGCACAAGAATTAGTTTCTCCACATACCCACTAACAGTTGCTATTTTCTGTTTTATTTTGTTTTGTTGATAATAGCCATTCTAGTGGCTATGAGGGTGAAAATGTGATTTTGATTTGCATTTCTCTAATGATTAGTAAAGTTTAGTATCTTTTCATATGCTTGTTGCCCATTTCTGTATCCTTTTTGGAGGAATGTCTATTGAAGTTCTTGGTCCACTTTTAAATTGAGTCATTTGTTTTTTTGTTACTATAGTTCCTTATTTATTCTGGGTATTAACTCATCTGATATTTGATTTGCAAATATTTTCTGCCATTCTGTAGTTTGGCTTTTCACTCCATTGATTTATAGGACTAGCTTTAACATTATTTGTGAAGGAATTATCTTTGGTTTGCTGATGTATGACCAGTAATTTCTCCTGCCCAAATAAGTACTGACTAAGGAATTCAGTTCTGTGTTTTGTTAAAGTTATCTACCTTCCATAAAACCAATAGCAATAATAAGGGCCATGTTTTTGAGCTTTTCTTTATACCAAAGCTTTAATAAAAACTTGTCAAGAATGAAGTGTAACTATCTGCAGCAACATGGATGGACATAGAGGTTATTATACTAAGTGAAGTCAGACAAAGACAGATATTATATGACAGCACTTAACATGTGGAATCTAGAAAATAAGACAAAGGAATCCACATACAAAAGAGAAATAGACTCACAGGCATAGGAAACAAACTTAAGGTTTTCAAAGGAGACATGGAACAGGCAAGGATAAATTAGGTGTGGGATTAACAGCTACAAACTACTATATGTGGGAAAAAAAACCTTACCATCTTTCTTGTGGGCTTCCCTTGTGACTCAGCTGATAAAGAATCCACCTGCAATGCCGGAGACCTGGGTTTGATCCTTGGGTCGATGCTCTGGAGAAGGAAAAGGCTACCCACTCCAGTATTCTGTCCTGGAGAATTCCATGGACTGTATAGTCCTTGGGGTGGCAAAGAGTCGGACATGACTAGGTGACTTTCACCTCACTTCACATCCTCCTTGTAACTCTTCTCATGTGAAAAGTGTTCCAGGGTGCCCTGATTTAAAGCTCTTCACAAACTGAACAGGAGCTGAAGAGACGACACAGAGTTTGTTTTGTCATCTGTCTTAGATGCCTGATCTTGAGCTTGTGAAGAGAGATGTGTGGTTTGTGCTGTATGGCCTCTCCCATGGTGTTTGAGAAAATATAAACTATATTAGTAGAGATGATCTGCAAGTTACTTGGAATTGCAAGAAAATAGAGCTTCTTTCTACAAATCATCAAGGAGATGACATACTAAGTAACCCGGATAGAATTCAGGGAAAATGTTTGCCTTTTTTTTTTAAGGAAATATGTGCATTCTGTGGTTTCTGTAGAACATTTCATCTAAGGGAATATCAGTGTATTCACAAGTTATATATAGCCAGCTTCTCCATTAAAATGCAGCTAACTCTTGGGTGACTGCAAGAAAAACTATGAAAATATCTAGGCCACCCATTCTTAGGATCAAATGCTTCCTGAGCACCTGTGGAGAAAGCAAGTTATTCTTCATGATTATGGCATATTTTAATAAATGATATCAGTTTTGATAAACCTTAATGTTATATTTGATCACTGATTTCTGAATCTTCTCTAAATTGATGTTGTTGTATCAAATAAAGTTCAATAAATAATTGGTTGCCTTTTAGCACATGAGCTCTACTGGCAAGGATTTTTTATTTGAAATGATACTTTCACTATTAAAAAATTATGAAATAAAATGAAGTGTCAAGATTACCTTTGGGAATTTTATAGTGTTTTGAAATTAAGAAACATTCATTTTCACCATAATCCCAACACCAGCCCTAAAGTCCAGAGGCTCAAGTACTCAACAATTCTTGTTTGAAAATAAATCGCAAGGCTGTAATCGATATTTAATCTTAAAGAAGGAGATTAAAGAGCATGGTACTGCATTGTTGCTTTATCACTTTGTTTTTTAGGGTTCTTTCCTGACAGTAAAATCCACACTCCATTTATCTAACAAGCCATAAAGCTGGAATTTCCTAAGAGCACCATATGTAATGATTATGGCAAAATTCCAGAAATTTCCAGTGGGAAACAGGCTTTTACTCTTTCTGAAACTGTCAAGCTGCTGGCAGAAGCAAGCGCTCTAGGTAAATGACTAAGCATATGATCTCAGAGACATGCCCCAGTCCTTCGGAAGAATCCACGAGGAACATCTGGCTGAGTGGCCGAGCACCATTTGTAGCCATGCATATCACAGATTAATCATCAAGGACTGCGAGTAGTTCTAGCCACGACCTCTTAATGAAAGTCACATGTGAACCCATCAGGCTTTTTTTTTTTTTTTTCGCATGACATCAGTGACGTTTGAATGCAGCAGTTGTCTAACGCTCCACACAGTCATATGATTAATTCCACCGAGGGGCTTTGGGGTTCCAGCTGGTCCCGACACTCTGCACTCAGTGTGCAGAGTGAGGTTTCCACAGGGTGTCCGTCATAGCAGAGCACTCGCAGCCCCGCCACCATCATCCGTTCTACTCTGGCCTTCAGTTCCTGCCAGAGTGGCTCTGACATCCTGCATCTTGATGAGGCAACATATGCATCTTGATTAGGCAAGAGTGGACCAAAAAACACGCTAAGCTCGTGAACTAGCTGATGATCTTTCGGAATGCCAGTGCATTCTGAAAGAACTGGTGACTTACATCCTACTGGATAAGAACCTGTCATGGTTCTGGTTCTTGTCAAGGTATATAGAAAAGTTTAAAAAAAGTATTGTAGATTGGGAATTTTTATAAAAAGAAAAAATTCTGAACTAAGCGCCTATTACTAGGGCAAGGATGAAGAACTAAAATGAAATAATTAGTAAATGCTTAAAAGAGTGCTGGTTTTCTTTTGAAAGAAGAGCTACCATACTAACTTCAACTCACTCTGGAGAAGGAAATGGCAACCCACTCCAGTATTCTTGCCTAGAGAATCCCATGGACAGAGGAGCCTGGTGGGCTACAGTCCACGGGGTCATAGAGAGTCGGACATGACTGAGCGACTTCGCTTTCACTTTCACTGTGGGAACAGCAATCACCTCTTCAGACTCAAGCTTGCTTATGACTTGGTAGGAAGACATCAATAAACAGAGACTACCATTTAAAAAAAAAAAAAGAATGCCAGTGCAGCAAAGATTAAAAAGCAATGTCTAAAAATACCATGTATTAATATACATATATGGAATCTAGAAGGATGGTACCAACAGTCCTACATGCAGGGCAGCAGGGGAGACACAGACGTAAAGAAGAGACCTCTGGACTCATTGGGAGAAGGAGAAGGTGGGATGATTTGAGAGAATAGCATTGAAACATATACATCACCATATATAAAGTGGATGACCAGTTGCGAGTTTGATGTATGATGCAGGGACCCAAAGCCACTCTGTGACAACCTGTAGGAATAGTGGAGGGGCTTCAGGATGGAGGGCACACCTGTATACCTATGACCAATTCATACTGATATGTGGCAGAAACCATCACAATTTCATAGAGTATCCTCCAATTAAAATAAATAATTTTTTAATAAGAAAAAAAAGCAATGTCTAAGCCAATGTCCTTGAACAATACTTTTTAAAACAATTGGAATATGTCCATACCATCTACACAGTGGGTCAGGAGGTGTGCTCTGCCCCATTCCACCACTCGGGGACCAAGGCTGATAGAAGCTCACCTTCCATGGCTTCCAAGGTTTCTCTGGGTGTCCACGCTCAGCCAGCAGTTGGGAAAAGAGAAGGACGTGGAAGGTGGTTGTGGTCCAGGCAGGGAGGTGATTCATATTCCCCTGACCAGGACTTAATCCCATGGCTGTAGCTAATCATGAGGGAGATGGGGAATTGGAGTTTGTGTGCCAAAATGCAGAAGAAGCAAGTTTAGACGCTAGTACTCAGCCTCTGTTGTAGAAGTGAGCAGAATTGAGGCATTTTTAATGTGTAACCGAGTATGTCTCTGTGTGTCATTTGAACAACATAAATATGTAACCTATTCCAAAAATAAAAGACACTTTTCAGAAAAAGTAAAGTCATTGTCTATATAACATTTAGGGCCCTTATCCTCAATTATACACCACGTACTCCAGATGGTTTTGTCAGTCATCATGGCTTATGCACATGGCCTAATTCCTTTTGAACCAGACCGGTTCCAGAATCAGGGGAAACCTCTCCATGACCTGGATTCCTCAATTTGGGGATTTTTTTTCCTTCCCTTGGTTGGTGGCCCACCAGTAAGGAATGATTGTGTGATTAGGTGATAAGAGAGGAGTTAGCCTTGTCTGTGTTGAACTAGGGGAAAGCATCTAATCATGCCTCTAAAAGTCACTGTAAGGACCGTCCCCCTTCTGGAGAATGGCAGCCACAGCGCATCATAGCTCTACAGGTCACATCTGAGACCCAGAGGCATTCCATCTCACTCCCCTGCTCAAATGCCTGCGGGTCTTCACATTCCTTATTATTCTTTTTTCTTGAGGATTGCGTACTCTTTGTTTGTTGTTTGTGGTTGTGCCACATGGCATACAGGATCTTCCCCAATGAGGGATTAAACCTGTGCCCCCTGCATTGGGAGTTCAGAGTCCTAACCAATAGACTGCCAGAAAAGACCCATACTCTTTATCATTGTGAGACCTTGACTTCTTCGACTAATGTATGAGGTTCTGATCTGTTTGCCTGTGTGTTTCCAACTTTCCATCTTGCCAAGTCCTTTGAGTTTTCCCTATGACTGAAACCAGAGTTTCTCACACTGATATTCCATGGCAGATTTTTCTGGAAGGCATTATCAGCTGTGAGGCAGACAAAAAAGTAGTACATGAGCAAATCCATTTGCGAAAGATTATATGCTGCATCCTATATCGCCTCTTGGGAGAATATATGTTCTGAAGATTCTGAGAAGCTCTGCAGCTTAGACTGTTGTTTAATTTTGTTCCTCCTAGGAACACATAAAATGAATCACATATTCCACCTAAATGTCCCTGGGCACTAATACACAGAACATCAAGTTGAAGCTGCTGCTTTTGACTTGGGTGGTCCAATGTGGTCACCATGGAGCACACAGGACTACTATGTACTTGACATTCGTCTCATATTACATTTCTATGCAGCTGTGGGATTCCTTGTTAATTCTTCCATGAACACTCTATGCGGAACAAATAATTTCTTCCAGGATACTCTCACTTTGTGGCTTTATTCCATGTGTCATAAATATTTGTCCATGTTTCTTAATCATCAACTGTGTGTTTTCTTTCCATGATGCTTGGTATGTTCATTCTAAGGGATTGCAGAGTCTAGTAAAGTGCCTGACACATAATGTAATGATCAGGTTTCTTTTGTCCCCTCTTTCTGTACATATTTTAAAGATAAAAAGACACATAAGTTTTTTTTTATTTTGCTCTTAAAATTTTTAATGCACATATGATTTGTAAAGCTAATAAGTATCCTGTTCTCAGAAGAAACTTAGAACATTTTAACTCCAATCATCTCCTGCCCCTATTCTTGTTTATTTAGGTCGATTTTTTTATATTTTTTAATTCCATTCTGTAGTTCCAGTGCTAGAGATAGATCTCAGCTTCCACCCACGTCTTGAGTATCTAGCACATCTTGTTTTTTGTTACAATAGAAGTCTAATTTTTCAGTTGCCTATGACCAACCCTTCAGCAGTTCAGGTACCGCCACCTCCACCCTATCTAATTTTTGGTTCTGCAAATTTTCCTCCTGGGCTTAAAATCCTAGCAATGCTTTTCAAAGAATATCTGTTATGTTTTAGCAAGCATTTCTTAGGGTTTCATATGAAATACATTTACCAGTTAACTATATGCTGGCATAAACTGAGGTTTATTGCATGGTAAATGGTAAATGGATGTATGGATAAAGTAGAAAAACTTTCTGGCACAAAGAAGCAGAGCTAACAAGTAAGGGAGGCAGGAAAGCACAAAGGCGATTTGTTATCTTTTAGTTTGTCTAGAGAAATGCTGTCCAACTTGTTAGCTGCTAGCTGTGTGTGGCTTGGAGCCCTTGAAATGTGGATAGTGAATGGATACACGCTGAAGTTGTAAAATACAAACCAGATTTTGAGGACTTAATATTAAAAAAGGAAGTAAAATATTCTAATAAAATTTTATATTAATAATCTATTAAAGTAATATTTGGGATATATTGAGTAAAACATATTAAATGTCACCTCTGTTAATTTGGCTACATCAGGGTTCGATCTCTCAGTTGGGAAGATCCCCTGGAGGAGGGAAAGGCTACCCACTCAAGTATTCTGGCCTGGAGAATCCCAGGACTATATAGTCCATAGGGTTGCAAAGAACTGGACATGACTGAGCAACTTTCACTTTCCCCTTCACAATTAAATTTTATTTATACCTCCCCTGTTTCTCTTGACCAACACTAGAGTACATTGTAGATACACAATAAATATGAATTGAACAAAAGAAGACACTTATTGTTCAGTCACTAAGTCATGTCCGACTCTACGACCAGCGACTGCAGCACACCAGGCTTCCCTGTCCTTCACTATCTCCTGGAGCATGCTCAAACTCATGTGTCTTGAGTCAGTGATGCCATCCAACCATCTCATCCTGTGTTGTCCCCTTCTCCACCTGCCCTCAATTTTTCCCAGCATCAGAGTCTTTTCCAATGAGTTGGCTCTTTGCATCAGGTGGCCAAAGTACTGGAGCTTCAGCTTCAGTATCAGCCCTTCCAATGGATATTCAGGGTTGATTTCCTTTGGGATTGACTGGGTCTGATCTCCTTGTTGTCCAAGAGACTCTCAAGAGTCTTCTCCAGGGCCATAGTTCAAAAGCATCAATTCTTTGCCCCTCAGCCTTCTTTATGGTCCAACTCTCACATCCATACACGACTACTGCAAAAACCATAGCTTTGACTATATGAACTTTTGTGGGCAAAGTGATGGCTCCACTTTTTAATACACTGTCTAAGTTTGTCATAGCTTTTCTTCCAAGGAGCAAGTGTCTTTTAATTTCATGGCTTCATCCACAGTGATTTTGGAGCTGTAAATGGAGCTGTAAAGATGAGTCCCTCAATATCTGCAAACCACTTCCCATACTGGATTTACTGTGGATCAGATTCATCCTTCCCTCCAAGGAAGTGCAAGAGGTGAGGATAGAATTCAGTTCCCTCCAGGTGGAACATTTAGATGGAAAGTAGTTGAGGGAAATGAATTTAGATAAATGCTTTTGACAATCACCTGAGGAGAACAACACTTGCCTATAGTTTTCCACATTGTCATCACACTTTGTTTCGGTGATGTAGAAACATTTTGGCATAATATGTCATGAAAAGGACTTAAGGAATCTCAAGAATACAATCAGAACTTTCTCAATTTGATATTGTTTTCTTCTCTGAAATTTTAGCCAATCTGCTTCCCTGAGTTAGCTTTCTGCTGGGATGTAGAAAAAATTATTTATTACATTCCAGAACTTTGAAGCTTGCTTGATTACTGTATAGCATTTGCCTTTACCTTGAGAAATGAATTGTAACTGGCAAGTCAGACAGGTGAAAAGTTTACAAAGGCACCACCTCACTTCCATCTATATATAGCCATTAAGCCTTGTATTAGTGAAAGCATTGAAAGCAGTAGTCACTCAGTTGTGTCTGACTCTTTGCGATCCCATGGACTATACAGTCCACAGAATTCTCCAGGCCAGATTACTGGAATGGGTAGCCTTTCCCTTCTCCAGGGGATCTTCCCAATCCAGAAATCAAACGCAGGTCTCCCGCATTACCGCTGTAACCAAGTCCCTGTGTTTTCTTTCTAAGGGGCAGGATAGAGTAGTGAAGTCGTGAAAGAGGATCATAAAATAAAATATCTGTCTAAAATGTCTAAGGCTTTAAATACCTGTGTGCAGATTGTAAGATCTGGTCCGGACTTGCTGTGTATATTGTAACGTTAAATGAAAAAGAACCCCCCTTTGTATTATAGTCATGCGGTCTTATGTATGATAAACAGTTGAATAATTAAAAATAAAATAAAATAAAATAAAATGTCTAAGGCTTCCAGAGAGCTGTTGTCCCACCAGCCTGCAGAATAAACCCCAGTGCCAGGGGATCCTGAGCCTGTTTTATACCAGCTGACTGTCCCCAGAGACCATTTTTGCCCTTCTTTCTTGTCAGCTTTATTCTCTGAAATGGACACCAATGTTTTAGGACGTTTGCTAGGCCTCCAGTTGCTGTAAGTCAGTGCAGCTTCTGCCCCAAGATTCTGCTCATGTCAGGAATGCAGCATGAGTTCCAGGGCAAACTCTCCTCTGTTTATGAGTTACAGGAGCAGTTCACAAGCTGTGTGACTCAGCTAGGTCTCATGTTTTCCTATTTGACTCCCGCTGCCACAAAAGTCTATCTCATTCACAGTTTCTCCCATCCGTGGAGTATGGGTATAGGGCGCCGGAGACCGATGGCCTTTGGGCATGTTACTGAGAAACCTGATTCCCACATGTTGGGCTTTTACCTGTAACAGACACATCNTTAAATGAAAAAGAACCCCCCTTTGTATTATAGTCATGCGGTCTTATGTATGATAAACAGTTGAATAATTAAAAATAAAATAAAATAAAATAAAATGTCTAAGGCTTCCAGAGAGCTGTTGTCCCACCAGCCTGCAGAATAAACCCCAGTGCCAGGGGATCCTGAGCCTGTTTTATACCAGCTGACTGTCCCCAGAGACCATTTTTGCCCTTCTTTCTTGTCAGCTTTATTCTCTGAAATGGACACCAATGTTTTAGGACGTTTGCTAGGCCTCCAGTTGCTGTAAGTCAGTGCAGCTTCTGCCCCAAGATTCTGCTCATGTCAGGAATGCAGCATGAGTTCCAGGGCAAACTCTCCTCTGTTTATGAGTTACAGGAGCAGTTCACAAGCTGTGTGACTCAGCTAGGTCTCATGTTTTCCTATTTGACTCCCGCTGCCACAAAAGTCTATCTCATTCACAGTTTCTCCCATCCGTGGAGTATGGGTATAGGGCGCCGGAGACCGATGGCCTTTGGGCATGTTACTGAGAAACCTGATTCCCACATGTTGGGCTTTTACCTGTAACAGACACATCTGTTACCCCAAGGGCCTATGTTGGGGAAACAGGCCTATGGACCAAATGATTAAAGCACTTGGAAGTAGAAAGCACAGTTGTCTTTGAAGTGGAATTATCTGTAACTTTTATCAGATGTCTTCCTGATGTTACCCATATGTTTAGCGTTCCAGTTTGCAGGCACG
>SJYX01018636.1:121225-174324 GCA_006410675.1 Oreotragus oreotragus | reverse complement strand
TTCACTTTCTGCCATAAGGGTGGTGTCATCTGCATATCTGAGGTTATTGATATTTCTCCCAATAATCTTGATTCCAGCTTGTGCTTGATCCAGCCCAGCATTTCACATGATGTACTCTGCATATAAGTTAAATAAGCAGGGTGACAATATACAGCCTTGACATACTCCTTTCCCTATTTGGAACCAGTCTGTTGTTCCATGTCCAGTTCTAACTGTTGCTTCCTGACCTGCATATAGGTTTCTCAAGGGGCAGGTCAGGTGGTCTGGTATTCCCATCTCTTTCAGAATTTTCCGCAGTTTATTGTGATCCACACAGTCAAAGGCTTTGGCATAGTCAATAAAGCAGAAGTAGATATTTTTCTGGAACTCTCTTGCTTTTTTGATGATCCAACAAATGTTGGCAATTTGATCTCTGGTTCCTCTGCCTTTTCTAAATCCACATTAAACATCTGAAAGCTCATGGTTCACGAACTGTTGAAGCCAGGCTTGGAAAATTTTGAGCATTGCTTTACTAGTGTGTGATGAGTGCAATTGTGCAGTAGTTTGACCATTCTTTGGCATTGCCTTTCTTTGGGATTGGAATGAAAACTGGCCTTTTCCAGTCCTTCCTGATTTAGTAGGTGGTCGTGATTGTCAGGCTGTTGAGAGGTAGAGCTGGATCAGGTGCTCCTGGCTCACATACCTCTCTGTTACCACCATCTATGAATGCTGCATTTTTGCTGTCAGTCCCATGCACTGTTTTAGAGAGCAGAGAAGCCCTTTGCTCTTAATAACTTTTAATCAGAGTGGAAATTAATCTTATATATTGAGTCCAGGCTTACCTGCTCCATGTCACTTTTAATATTTATCCTAAAACACACTTTAGGTTTTTTTCCCACCCACAGTGACATGCTCAGAGTGGTATTCTTGGCTATCTGGGCCTGGTTGTGTGTCTTTTGTGTTTAGGAACTATGTCTTCTTGATTTCTTGCAACTCTCCAATGTATACGCTATACCTCATTGATATCTAATGAGTTACAGTTCCTTATTAAAGCATGCTGTTTCAAATTTCTGTGACTCTACATGTTTTGTTTTACTCTGTGAAATAATCTCTCCCCTCCCCCAGTCTCTCATCCTCTAAGAGTCTAATGCATTCTTTAACCCCTTTTAGCAGAGTTCATCTTTCCTTACTTTGATCTAGCCTTAACACCCATTGCATATCTCACACCAAATTGTAATCATTTCTTAACACACATAGCTTCCCTCCTAGACTGTGAAAGCAATGCTTGTTAATCCTTGAATTGTTAATGGGAATTTAAAAACTAAACGAATTTCGTGAAGTAAAGCATCTTTCTTTCCTGAGTAAGGAAGTATAAGTATCCCTAATAGAGTCCACTAATCCTTGTCAGGGAGTGTCCTTCCACATCGTCATACTCCAGAAATAATATATGTGACCGAATAAGGAGTCCGGGCGGACTGTGTTTTGGTTCCTGCCTTTGCTTGGTATTGCAGTCATTGGAACCACAAATGGTTAGACAAGGACAAGGATTAGAATTAGTTTATGAGCTAGGAAGTTAGTGGGGTAAGAGATCTTATTAACCCTTGAAAGGACAGTGGTCTTAAGGGGAAAAGCTTCTGGATTACACTAATGTGTGGGGATAGCTTTTCTAGACGATCTTCAGTTTAGTTCTGTATATCTGTATTTGGCCATAAAATGGGTATGCCATTTAAAAACTATGATTATTTCTCTTCCATATGGCTTTTTGAGATATGATAGCATTTTGAGAATGCTATCAGTATTATACAAAGAATGCACAGAAAAATAGTAAATTATGGTGTTTGTGGTGGCTTTTCAGTAATGTGGGCTTTATTTTGAAGGATTTTAAAAGATTAGGTGATTCATTTATCAGTTAAAAACCAGATTTTCTTCCAGCAGAAGCTGGCAACACCCATATTCAACTCTCCCCTAGTTCTTGTATGCTATATGTTAAGTACTAGGGAATATTATAGTAAGAAAGGCATTAAATTTTGTTGACTAAGTTCCTGTTAATTTCTCTAACTTTCAGAATAATTTTTGCATGATACATTAAAGATTTGGTTTAGATTTGTGACATCTTGATTTTATATACAGAATAAAGTCTGTGTGTGTTTAATTACAAAAGCAGTATCTGCTTGAAAAGAGCAAAGTGTTTATTAGGCTGAGCATGGACCCCAAATTACCCAGATTCAAATCCCAGCTCCGCCATTTACTAGTTGTATAACCTTGAGCATGTTATTTAACCACTCTGTGCCTCAGTATACTTAATATATAAAGTGTGGGGTAATGAAAGTATCTCTACCATGGGATCACTATATTAAATAGGTTCACACATTTGAAATACATGAAACAATGCCTGGCATATTCTAAAAGCTTGGCATAGTTCAGATATGATTATACTTGAAATAATCCAAACATATAGAATTCTCCAGATCATAAAAGCTTAATGACTATTCTATCAGATTTTATCTTACATAGCACATTCCTTTTAACTTAGTTTTTATTCTTTTTAACTTAGTTCTTACTCTACATACAATAAAGATCAGTAAAAATAGTTCTGTGAGCTTGCGTAGTCTTGTAATCATCACTGCAATCAGGAAATAGAAGTTTCCTCAACCGCTAAAAATTCCCTTGTGCTGTGCCTTCACAAACTCACTTGCTATCCCTGACCTTTGACCACCATTGATCTGTTTCCTTGCTTATAGTTTTGCCTTTTCCAGAGTGTCCTATAAATGAAACATATAGTTAAAAACAAATCATTCCTTTTGAGCCTGGCTTCCTTCACTCAACATAATGCATTTGAGGTTAACCCCAGATGTTGCATGTATCAGTCTTATCATTGCTGAGTAGTATTCTTTTCTGTGGATGTATTAAGTGTGTGCATCCACGTACTCCTAGGCTGACAAGAGGGTTGTGTCTGCTGCTAAGTCGCTTCAGTCGTGTCCTACTCTGCGCGACCCCATAGATGGCAGCCCACCAGGCCCTGCCGTCCCTGGGATTCTCCAGGCAAGAACACTGGAGTGGGTCGCCGTTTCCTTCTCCAGCGCATGAAAGTAAAAAGTGAAAGTGAAGTTGCTCAGTCGTGTCCTACTCTTCGCGACCCCACGGACTGCAGCCCACCAGGCTCCTCTGTCCAGGGTTGTATCTGGTCTTCTGCAATGACGAAGAATGCTGCTGTAAAAAACTATGTACAGGTTTGTGTATCAATATTCAGTCTGTCCTGTATATTCAGTAATGGGATTGCTGGGCTATATGGTAAATGTACATTTAATATTTTAAGAAACTGAGCTATTTTCCACTGTGGAAAATAGCTTCTCATGCCATTTTGCATTCCCACCTGCAATGTGAGTTCTGATTGCTCTGCATCCTTACTAACACTTGGTTTTGCCAAAAAAGAAAGAAAAAAAACCATTTAGTTGCTTTAAATAGATGTGTAGCTAGCATAATTCTTAACCAAGTTTTCTAGCAAAGCCTTGAGACTTGGAAAAACAGATAAAATAGGGCTTGATTAAATGCAGGTATCATAAGGAGGAGTTGGAAAGACTGTTTGATTTGTGAGAGCTTGGTTTATCTGTGGTGTTCACTGTTGTATCCCCAAATGACTGACACAGTGCCTGACACACTGTAGGAATCTCTTTGCATGTTTATCAAATCGTTGAACAAATGATTGAGAGGTTAGGGAAGAAGTAGAGGTTAGGAGTAGAATGGAAAAGTAAATTTAGGTTAGACTTGGTCTGACTGATATTCATATTGACAGATCTCTTAACTCTTCTGGTTCTCAACTTCATTGCTGTAAATTGAGAAGATTTTCTTAGATGATATCTAAGCTCTTTTAATGACTTTTTTTTCCTTTTTATGACATCAAATGAAAAATAATTTAGTAAGTGAAGAAGAAGCATGTCAGATCCTTTGATGTGGACGTGTGGATGCAATGGGAAGTATAACCCTTCAAGGAATTTAGGGGTGAGTGTCTAAACAGAAGCTAGCTAGCTAATGGCAGAAACAGATTAAAAAGTAGTTACAAGAGACTTTTCAAATCAAGTAGCAACATTGCAGGGATATATTTGGGACAGGGGCTATGAAAGGAAGTAGGGGTTGAAAATACTGAAGCTCATTTTTATTGATACTATTAGTTTTAAATGCTTTAAGTTAGACTAGAGAGAAGCAGCCTATGGTTAATGCAAAGAGGGGGAGCTGAGCTGCAGTGAAAGCAAAACCAAGGGTATGTAGGGCTTTTCAGAGCATCCTGGGCCCTGTGTGAGCAAATGTTTGGCTGCTGTTTTCCGATGTTATTTTTCTCTGCCCTCATTCCCTCAGCCTTGTTCTTAGAAGTTCCGATCTGGAATTTAGCAGAAAGCCAGTTCTTAGCAGATATTTGTTCTATTTGTACTTTGAAGGATTTTGTGTATAACACTGTCAGGTATTGGTAGAGATTTTTAAAATATACCAAGTACACAGATAAACTTGATTCTGCGTTAAGGGATTTGACCTGTTTTGTCTGACTGCCATTTTTTAAAGCACCATGACATTTGAAATTTTTTTTTCCTGTTGCAGTTCTTTTCAAATATTTAAAGGTCTTGATTGCTGAAATACTTTTTTTAATGTATAGATTTTAAGGCCATTATTGTTTTCATGGTTTTAATGTTTCCAACAGTTTTATTATTCTGAAGCAAACCATATTTTTGCTCAACAGAGTTTAGGTCGTAAAATCAAACATTTGATTATTCATTTTAGACTGTGCTTGCAACACTTCATTCTAAAACATCAATAATATATTCATCTGGTTATGAGGACCCTCAAAAGTAATCCTCTGGCAAATAATTGAGGCAAGTGATTGAGGAATCTGACTTCTACCTAACCTTTCAGCTCATAAAGACCAGTTGCCCAAAGATATTACTTTTAGGTTCTAATGTAAAGAATTAATATTTCTAGAGTAAAAAAAAATTTAGTGCACTCTGTAAAATTGCCATCACTTTTAAGCATAGTCACCCTTAGGAAGCTGTCCTGCAGTTCTTACTCCATTAAGTCTACTTTTTATAGTAAGGGATTAAGAAAAAAAAAAAAAACCTGTGGAATATTTTAAGGTTTAGTGTTGGATAACAGCTTGGAAAAGAAAATAATATAGTTTTATTTTAAGACTAATAGCCAGGAAAAAAAAAAAAAAAACCCAAGACTTTTAAAACAGCTTTTTTGGGGGGGCAGGGGTGGTGGCAGTCGGACACTTACTCTTTAAGTGTATCTGTTTCCTTTTTTAATCAAAGTATAGTTGATACACAATGTTGTGTTAGTTCTGCTGTACAGCAAAGTGATTCAGTTATATGCACATGTATATATACACACATACACGTTTTTCCATAGTCTTTTCCATTATGGCTTGCATAGAATATAAACAGGATGGAATGTAATTCCCTGTGCTACACAGGTGGTCTTCCCTGATAGCTCAGTTGGTCAAGGATCCACTGGACTCTGTTGTTTACCTTGTGGCACTGCTGATCTCAAACTCCTACCATATCCCTCCTTCACCTCCTTTCCCCTTTGGTAACCATGTTTCTTTTCTATGACTTAAGTCTGTTTCTGTTTCATAAGTTCATTTGTGTCATATTTTAGATCCCATATACAGGTGATAGCTCACCAGTGTTTGTCTTTCTCTTTCTGATTTACTTAGTATTATAATCTCTGCTGCTGCTGCTAAGTTGCTTCAGTTGTGTCCAACTCTGTGCTACCCCATAGACGGCAGCCCACCAGGCTCCCCTGTGCCTGGGATTTGCCAGGCAAGAGTACTGGGGTGGGGTGCCATTGCCTTCTCCAGAATTATAATCTCTAGTTGCATCCATTTTGCTGCAATTGGCCTTTTCATTTTTTTTAGAGCCGAGTAGTAGTCCATTGTGTATATATTACCACATCTTTTATCTATCAGTGGACATTTAAGTTGCTTCCGTGTCTTGGCTATTGCAAATAGCCACTAATAGTGTCTTTTTGGACTGTGGATATATGCCCGGGAGTGGGATTGCTGGATCATATGGTAGTGCTTCTGTTTTTTAAGGAACCGCCAGGGACTTCCTTGATGGTCCAGTAGTTAAGACTCTGTAGGAAGGTTCCCTTTCCTCTATAGCCTCTCCAGCATTTGTTACTTGTAGACATTTTGATGATGGCCATTCTGACTGGTGTGAGGTGGTTCCTCATTGTAGTTTTGATTTGTGTTTCTCTGATAATTAGCACTGCTGAGTATCTTTTCGTGTGCCTTTTGAGCATCTGTATGTCTTCTTTGGAGAAATGTTTATTTAAGTCTTCAGCCCAGTTTTTAAATTGGGTTGTGTTTTTGTTACTGAGTTGTATGAGCTGTTTGTACAACTTGGTAATGAAGGCCTTGTCGGTCACATTGTTGGCAAATATTTTCTCCCATTTCATAGTTATTTTTTCATTTTGTTTATGCTTTCCTTTGTGGTGCAAAAACTTGTGAGTTTGATTGGTTCCCATTTAATTTTGCTTTTGCCATAGGAGATTGATTGAGCTAAGAAAATATTGCTAAGTCATCGAATGTATTGCCTGTATTCTCTTTTAGGCGTTTTATGGTCTCGTGTCTTAATATGTAAGTCATTTTGAGTTTATTTTTGTGTATGGTGTTGAGGGTATGTTATAAACGCATCAGTTAACATGTGGCTGTCTAGTTTTCACAATACCACTTGCTGAAGAGACTGGCTTTTCTCCATTATATATGTCCTCGCCTCCTTTGTCAAAGGCTTTTTTTGTTTCCCGCTTTGGCCTTGCCACACAGTATGCGGGATCTTAGTTCTCCAACGAGGGACCCACCTGTGTCCCTTGCAGTAGAGGTACGGCGTTCTAACCACTGGAGCACTAGGGAGTTCCTACCAAAGATTAATTGGCCGTAGGTGTGTGGGTTTATTTCTGCTCTTATTGATCCCTAGGTCTGTTTTTCGGGAGTGCATCCATTTCTAATGTACTGACAACTTGTTAGACCTGTAGGACAGGTAAGAGGGCATTCAAACTCATATTCTTTGTCAGGGCCTATTCTGTAGCCCTATAATTAAAGATCATTAAATGTATCATTCTGAAATTGAATTTGGGCAGTTGTAGTAATAAAATATATTGATTTTTTTTGTGTGTCTTTCAGAATCATGGTGTCATGGAGAGGGATATACTTTATACTCACTCTGTTTTGGGGAAGCTTTTTTGGAAGCATTTTCATGCTGGGTCCCTTTTTACCTTTAATGTTTATAAGCCCATCTTGGTATCGCTGGATCAACAACCGGATTGTGGCAACCTGGCTCACGCTACCTGTGGTAAGTTATACACACAACAGAGAAAGAGATCGTACCAAAGTAGCCTATCCTATTGATTTGTATTTTGTGAGTCAGATTTAGTCAAATATTATGAGAAACATATTCCTATTACATAAGAGGCGCATTAGTTTTTGTATTTTCATCTTTAAATGCTAGGGAATGAAATAATGTGTTTGAAATATTCTATCTATTTAATAGAATATCTTCCATATTCCTCATGAATTTATTTTCCTTAATGAGGTGTGCTTTAGTAAAATGCACAAATCTAAAGATGCAGACTGATGAATTTTTACATTGTTAGTTTTATATTGCATTTAGTTTTTCTGTTTGACTTATTTATTATACATACATGCATCCTTTTTCAAAATTTTTTCCCATTTAAGTTATTACAGAATGTTGAACAGAGTTCCCTGTGCTATACAGTGGGTCCTTGTTGGTTATCTGTTTTAAATATAGTAATGTGTATCTGTCAATCCAAAACTCCCATTTTATCCATCCCCTCAACTTCCCCCTTTAGTAACAACAAGTTTGTTTTCTAGTTTGTGAGTGTGTTTCTGGGTAAGTTCATTTGTATCTTTTTCTTTTTAAAAGATTCTGCATATAAGCAATGTCATATGATCTGTGTCTGACTTACTTCATGTAGTATGATGATTTCCAGGTCCATCTGTGTTGTTGCAGATGGCGTTGTTTCGTTACTTGTGATTGGTCAGTTTGTATTTTCTGTTTCTTACTGTTTCAGTTTTGGGAGATGGTTCCTTTCTGAGAATTTGTCCATTTCTTCCAGGTTGTCCATTTTATTGGCATATAGTTGCTTATAGCAGTTTCTTATGATGTTTTGATTTCTGTGGTGTCCATTGTAGCTTCTTTTTCGTTTCTGATTTTAGTAGTTTGAATTCTCTCCCCCATTCTTCCTGAGACTGGCTAAAGGTTTATCAGTTTTGTTTATCTTTTCAAAGAGCCAATTTTTAGTTTCATTGATCTCTTGTTTTCTTCATCTCTATTTCATTTATTTTTGCTCTGATCTTTATGATTTCTTTCCTTCTACTGACTTGAGTTTTCTTTGTTCTTCTTTCTCTAGTTGCTTTAGGTATGACATTAGGTTGTTGGGATTTTTTCTTTCCTGAGGTGAGATTGTACTACTGTAAACTTGCCTCATAAAACTGCTTTTGCTGCATCCCATAGGTTTTAGATCATCATGCTTTTTTCATTTGTCAGTATTTTTGATTTGCTCTTTGATTTCTTCCACAATCCATTTGTTGTTAAGTTAGCATAGTGTTAGGTCTTTACATGTTTGTGTTTCTTATAGTTTTTTTTTCCCTCTTATAGTTGATTTCTATTCTTATAGTGTTGTGGTTGGAAAAGATGCTTAATATGATTTCAGTTTTCTTAAATTTACTGAGGCTCACTTTTTGGCCCAGCATGTGATCAGTCCTGGAGGTTATTCCATGTGTACTTAAGAAGAATGTATATTCTGCTATTTTTGGATGGAATGTTCAAGAAATATCAGTTGAGTCCATTTCATTTAATGTGTCATTTAAGGCCTATGATTCCTTATTGAGTCTAAAGCAAACATTTAGAGGTAAAATTTTTTTAATGTCATATGTTGCTACTATACTGCATTTTCTTTAATGTCATAAATTTTCCATTGTGTATGATCTTTTGATTGTAAATCACATGTTTTTGGCTGAATCTCTCTACCGAAACCTTAAGAGTTCAAAGATTTCCATAAGTCATTACATCGGTAACTCCTATCAATCTAATATCTTTGGAGAGCTAATGTAGGCAGAGTGCTTATTCAGATATTAGAGACAGACATTTGGTTTCACTATTGGCCTTCCCACTTTCTAGTAGTTCGAACTTGACTACTTGGCGTCTCTAAATTTCCCTTCCATCATCAGTTAAGGAAAGTTAATACCACCTACCACAGAGTGTTATTGTGATGACTAGATGAGATACTGAATATAGACTTTGCAAAGTGAGCAGTAAATGTTTTCTGCTTTACCAGCTTTAGCGGGTAGGCTAAACTGCATTATCAAAGATAATTCAGAGTGGCTTGAATAAGGCAAAACCTTTACCTTCAAGTCCTGGTTGCCAGGTTAGCTCTGCTCCCTGATATTATGCAAGCACTCAGATTCCTTCCACCCAGCCTGGCATAGCATCTTCTTCTGTATGGTTAAGACTGTTCACTACCCCTCCTTTGCCCTACTCACCAGGAAGTGAGGAGGGAAGGAAGTCCAGAGCAATAGCTTTGCATTTATACCAGTGAATTACAAGTTGTATATAATCTCTCTTGCTCACCACATAGGTAAGAACAGCTAAAAGTTCTTATAGAATCTGGGGAGTGTTGGAAATGTAGTGTTTTGTTTTCTGGATGGCCATGTACACAATTACAATCTATTACTTTAGAAGAAATGCTGGATTTTATTGGACAAATTAATGGACAGATTTTGCCATAGCTGTTACTACTGCTGTTACAACCAATAGCAACCAATACTGTTACAGCAGAATTATGTCATATCTATTGCTTCCCTGGTGGCTCAGCGGTTAAAGCGTCTGCCTCCAATGTGGGAGACCCGGGTTCGATCCCTGGGTTGGGAAGATCCCCTGGAGAAGGAAATGGCAATCCACTCCAGTATTCTTGCCTGGAGAATCCCATGGACGGAGAAGCCTGGTAGGTTACAGTCCACGGGGTCGCATAGAGTCGGACACGACTGAGCGACTTCACCTTCACCTTTGACAACTTCAGTTCTGTGCCCTAGAATGGATGAGGGGAGAGATAAGAATGAATGTTTGAAATCTGAGTGGTCTGGTGCTAAATATGATTCTTGTGTTTAAAACTGCATGCAAATCAATAATTTCATCCGATGGTGGGTTGGAGAAATCTGGTCCAACATTTAGAAAAACTGGCACCTTCACCTTTGACAACTTCAGTTCTGTGCCCTAGAATGGATGAGGGGAGAGATAAGAATGAATGTTTGAAATCTGAGTGGTCTGGTGCTAAATATGATTCTTGTGTTTAAAACTGCATGCAAATCAATAATTTCATCCGATGGTGGGTTGGAGAAATCTGGTCCAACATTTAGAAAAACTGGCTAAGCTGTACTTACTGATGTGTGATAGTCTCTTGTAGGTACTTTTGTTTGAGATTTTTCAAGGGTAATTTCAGCTATTCTTGACTGTTGCCTTATTACCTGTCTTGAGAACTTATCATAGAGGCAAGATTCAACCACCATTGTAGTGTCAAAGTGGTATATATTTGTAAAGACTTCTGTTACCCAACTCTTTTACTCACTGACTTGCTTGCTGGTAATGGTATATCGAGCAGAGTCTTTCAGTTAGAAATCTATAGAAGTTGAATCCCTTGTAGCTAGGTTACAGAAAATCATGTTCTGATTTTGAGAAAGTGAACATCTCTATTAAAAGAAATGAAGAAAAACTGTCATGGTGTCTTTATGATCTTTTATTTCATACTTTTGCAAAGTGCTAATGGAATTTCTGCTTTGAAGCAAATAGTACAATAGATCACTTTTTATTCAGAAGGAATTTTAGTTTTGTCTCCCCTATAGGTATACTTTATTTGAAATACTCTCAAACAGTTAAAAATCATTTTTCACTAAAAATAAATTAGGGCAAATGCATTTAGACTAATTATTGCTTCATAGAAATAATCACAAATTATTCTCTTATATAATATTTTGTAAGTTTTGCTTGTTCATTAAAATGATTTCATTAGCAAGATTTTTCTTATCTTACTATTTTTGACTGGTACATTTTCTGTTAAATGAGGTTCCACAGTAAAATCGTCTAGAATTTTAGAATTAGATGAAACTTAGAGGTCACCTAGTCTAACTTAACCTCTGTGTGTCCAAGAATCCTTTCCCAAAGTCTGCAAAGTACTTGTAGTCTGCAAAGTAACCATTCATTCTCCTTTGAAACGTTTTTGTAATGAGACGTACATGTCTTTGTTCATTTCATTTTTGGATGGTTCTGTTCAACATAATCAATACTGTCAGGTCAAATTTTGTTTGTGCCCAGAGAAATTGTTGCTTCTCAAAATTCTGAGTCTTTCCAACTGTCTGTTAGCTAATTACCAAGATTATGAGAACTACTTGGAGTTCTGTCCTTTCACCATAAATCATGTCCTAGGAATTTAGTGGTCATTTTCTAACTTGCCATCTAGGACACATGTCTTCCCACAGCTTGCTGATTCCATTCCCATTCTAGAACACAACAGGCATTCAACAAACATAGATGACTGAATATAATTTCTGTCTAGACTGCTGCTCTTAAAAAAGAGGGTCTTGGTCTTTGAGTGACTTGGGGTTGTGCATCCTTCAATACCTAAGGATTTGAGGACCTGGGTCTACAGAGCCAAGGCAGACTTGATGATGAGGAATGTCACAGATCTTTCTTACATCAGACTAAGTAAAGATCTACTGGAATGATAAATAGGAGCATGGGCATCATGGCAAAACTGATTCTCTTTGATCATGAGGGTAACCCCTCATCTTTGTTTTCGTACACAGTGGAACACTTGGAGGTAGTAAACAGTGGTATATAAAAGATTCTCAGAAATTCCTCATATATTTCTAATTCTAGGTGAGATCTTTGATCAATTAAATAAAAGTCCTGAGAATTATTACCACTCTTGGTTCAGACATAAAGCATTATAAAATTTTGTAAGATTAGTTTCTTACTGCTGAAACTTCTCTTCTATACTAGACAGAGAACAAATACAAGCATAGTGTCTTTCTTTTAACAGTTGGTGATCTGTATCATCTGAGCTCTGGAATTCTTTATAAGCATGAGAACCTTGTCTCTGGGTAGTGTATGTGTTAGTCTGCTTTTGCAGGAGCTGTAAATAATGTTGACTAGCTATGTCTTTTCTGGCATTAAAAATGATTAATGTGAACTAGAGCTCTAGGTTGTCCAGAAGGTTATATATTATAACTCTCAAGCACATTCTGATAGAGTGCTGGATGGCAGGAAAGAGAATACTATGATATGCTCCTCAACAAACAGTCTGGGATTTTTTACTTTTGACATTTACTAAAATGAAAAGCTAAAGATTGTTTTGGGATCCATAGGAAACACATATTAGAAATTTCACATATAAGGCTAGAGCTGATGTTTGGGATTTATAGGCTTAAGATTTTCATCTCTTTTCTACAGTACAACATGGGCTGTCCCAGGTGGCGCAGCTGTAAAGAATCCACCTGCCAATGTGAAAAACGTAGATTCTCCATAGGGGTCCCAAAGAGCTGGACATGACTGAGTGAGCATACAAACACACAGTATAATACACAGTTGGTAGTCAGCTTCCTCTTTTGACTCTTAAAGGAAGTGTTCCTGTATTTTAGTTATTTGCACACTCTGAAAATTATATATCATATTTGGAATGCAGAGTGGAGCCAATCCAAATTAACCTTGGATGGTGACTTCATACATATCACCTGGGCCAAGACATATAATTCAGTGATTTCATTTTGGTAGTTGACAGCCCTTTACGCCTGTAAGTGGAAAATGGATATTTCTTGCTGTGGGTCCAAGTCTAGAGGACTCCTCCCTGATCTTCTCCATCCTGAAGTCTCTTCTATATTGGAATTTAGCTTTCCAAACTTTGTGGGGAGGGGGTTATAATTATTTGACTAGTTATGGATGCTTTAGAAAATTTGACAAAAAACACAGGCATTTTTTAGCTACTTTAGCCTAAATGATCATGTTTTACATCTTACCACTCTGACTCTGTAATATAACAAATGTATCTAATCTTTTATTTTTTAGCTTATATTCCTTTTAACCTGTTTTTTTTCTTGGTCCTATTTAAAGTCCTATTGTTCTTTTGTATGTTTTTTAAAAAGCTCTTTTTGGAAATATAATGAAAAATTAATAAAACATGAAAGTACTTTATTTTATTAAAGTATAAATATCAACCGGGTCAGGAAATAGAAAATTGCCAGCAAACCACCTAGCTTCTCAGTCACAAAACCCTTTTCAACAGAAGGAATATCCTGACTTTTAGTTATTTCGTTGCTCTTCCTTTTAATTTTGCCACCTGTATATTTAGCCCTGGGCTTCCCTGGTGGCTCAGTGGTAAAGATTCTGCCTACCATTGCAGGAGACAAGGGTTCAATCCCTGGGTCAGGAAGATCCCCTAGAGAAGGAAATGACAGCCGCACTCCCGTATCTTGCCTGGAAAATCCCAGGGACAGAGGAGCCCGGTGGGCTGTGATCCATGGGGTCACAAAGAGTTGGGCGCAACTGAGCATGAACTGAGCACTCAAGCATATTTACCCCTAGAATATCATAGTTACTGTTTGTTTTAGAAAGTTTTACATATGGACAATTGTTACGTTCTTGTTTTGTTTCTCAACATTATGCTTGTATGTTGTCCATGTTGCCACCGATACCCATAGTTCATATATTTTCACTGTTGTATTATATCCCATTGTATGACTATACCACAGTTTGCTTATTTGCTACATTTTGATCTAAGTTTTCTTAATATTGCCAAAGAGAACTTTTTATTTTCTTTTATCTGCCATGGACCAGTTTTCTTTCCCTAAGTTTATTACTTGGAAATTATTCAGAAATTTAAATGGGCATTGCAGTCAGTAATCAGGGCTTCTTAATATCTGCTACTGTTCTTTCAAGAACCTCCGTCTATAACTTATTCTAAATATTTCATATATAATTTATATCTCTCCATCAGTAAAGTTAATTAAGTAAATTCAGCAAATATTTGAGCATCTCCTATGTGTCAAGCACTGTGGCTGCAGTACTTTAGTAAATATGCATTGCTTTTATATTTAAAAAACAAACAAGTACATGTATTTGTTTTAAAAAAACCATACTACAAAGAGGTATAAAATGAAAATTTTGACTGTTCCCTCAGTCATATGTCCAGCATTAAATTATATTATTTAAAAATGTAATAATCTTATATATCTGTAGACTTAAAAAGTTACACAGTGGAGATCTTGTTGTATGCCTTTTGCACTTTTCGTCTTAATAATCTATCTTGAAGATTTCATTAAAGTTTAAGTTAGGGAACTGCTGGAAGCTTAAGTTAATAGAACTGAAAATACAAACAGTACTTTGTTCCAGATTAATTTATTATAGAAGCAAGAATAATGGGGGGAAATATGCTTTTGACTTATTAGAAGTCAGATTTATTTATAGGACATGATAAACTTTTACCTGTGGGAAATCATAACTTTAAATTGTTAAATATCTATGTGGTTTTTTCTGTAGGCGTTGCTGGAGACCATGCTTGGTGTGAAAGTGGTTATAACAGGTGATGCATTTGTTCCTGGAGAAAGAAGTGTCATTATCATGAATCATCGGACAAGAATGGACTGGATGTTCCTATGGAATTGTCTGATGAGATATAGCTACCTCAGATTACAGAAAATTTGTCTCAAAGCCAGTCTCAAAAGTGTTCCTGGATTTGGTAGGTTTACATAAATTCTTTGAAGTTGTTCATTTATTTTATATGTGATGTACTCAAAAACTACAGAATAACTTACTAAATTCCACTTAAGTAGTAAAGCTATTTCCATTTTTTTCCCCTCCCTAGCCAAAAACAATCACCAGTTTTTCTTTTTCCTTAGGGGATAATAGATTATTTTCATCTCTTTTTTTTGGACATGTCTTACGTTGAAAGAGAATAAACTATTCTTAAGGAAGTATATATATGGTCCCAGAAGGACAAAAACTTGAAGGATATGAATTAATAGTTCAGTAACTTCTTATTTCATGCCATACTTATGGTAATTTAGACCAGAAACTGGTCTGTGCTGATAAGATACTCGAAAGAACCAGATTCCCTCACATTCACCTAATAAATAGTAATGAATACCCTTTGGTTCCAAGCAGTATACTAGGTGCCATGGTTTTCTGAACTTACCTAATCTATCATTTTTAAATTCCTAGAAATGTTTACTTTCCATAGTTAGAAATGCAACGTGTTCATTGAGTGGTGGATAAGTATGGATTTTTCAGCATTGCTTAATTGCCCTTCACTCCTTAATGTGAAGAAGGGGTAAGGAACAGACGAAAATGTATTCAAACCTATTGTTCACATATGAGTGAATGAAGCACCCACTAAATTCCCTGACAGCCTCATCCATTACATCTGTGCTTCTTTGGTTTCCTATGTAAAATTTTATATTTGAGTTCTTTGCTCTCTAACCTGTGTCCCCATCACTAATGTACTGAAACTGTGTAGGATTTTGACAGCAAAGGGCAGGCATTGTCCTCAGGACAGACTGGTAAGAAATACTGCCTGTTTGTGTTTTACTTGTCTGCATGCTTATAGTTATGTCTCTGTCACGTAACCGTATTATCGTGTCAGTGTAGTCAGACTATTTAACTCATTGTTGACCCAGGAGATTTTCACAGAAACTAAATGCCCATGGCTGGCAATTTGTTATGTAAATAAATATTGAAACATCTCCAATCAGTAACATTCAAGTAACAAAAGACACATTAATACATCTCTGTTCAATAACACATTAAATGTCAACTTTCCCTCGAGCAGACATCTCCATAGAACCAGCAGAAAGCTGCAACATTTTACAACATAGCGCCAAAATTCATATAACAGCCTATCCACAGTACCTTATTGGTGGAAGCTATCCCTGTCCTTAAAGAGACTAGGGGAGGAAGAATACACATCACCTCTTGATGGCAGAAATGTCAAAGATTTTTCAGTGTTTTAAAAACTGCCCCGTTCATCAAGAATGATAATGTCTTGTTTATCATTCCTTATTTTACATAAATATATTAACAGAATATTTATATTACGTGAATGAGCTTGAAAATGTATGTGAAATTAACAAGTTACATTGAGAAAAATACAAGTGAAAAAGAAAAAATTAAAACAGCTTTGTGTTTAATAGACTGAATCCATAATAAAAAGCCTTCCCAGAATGGTTTTTGGAGGACAGTAGCAGCTGCCTGATTTTCCTTATCCTTAAAAAGAAAAAAGAAAAAAAAAAATCCAATCAACAAACAGGAGATACAACCACATATTACTCATCTCTTCAGCATAATCAGGAGACAAAGAAGGCATTTAGAAGGTATGGTATTAAGTAGAGAAATAAAAAGTCTAAAAGAGTTCTCCCATCCATCATTGCAAACCTTTGGGTTCTAAGAGTGAAAAAAGGCTTAAGAGTTAAAGGCATTGAGAACTTAGAAGAAGCACAGACAAAAGCATCCCCAGAAAGATTCCAGTCTAATGCTAAATGCCCAAATACCAACTGAACACCGGTCAGGATTAGTAGCTCATAGCACAAAATATAGGAAAGTGATTAGAAAGA
The DNA here is from genome assembly GCA_006410675.1 of Oreotragus oreotragus. Lineage (NCBI taxonomy): Eukaryota > Metazoa > Chordata > Mammalia > Artiodactyla > Bovidae > Oreotragus > Oreotragus oreotragus. Next base: position 157,685 of record SJYX01018636.1, on the reverse strand, counting down.
GAGTGAGACCTGAAGATGCCTCAAAGAAGCATTGCTTCTGAGGGAGAATCAGATATATAGAGATGGGGTAGACTTCCCTTGGAAGTGTGGCAGTGAAGGAAAAGGAAATTGAAGATCTGGCAGGAATAAAAAGAGAAACATGAAATAAAAATCTTTGCTCACTCCATGCAAATTATGCACCCAAACTCCATAACCTCCCCCCACCAAAAAAAAAGCTTAAGTAGAGAGGAGAACTAGAAAACCAAAAAGTCAAAAAATGTACACCATAACACAGCACTCTAAATTGAATGAATTATTAAATAAGCATTTGACGATTTTGTTTTAAAAAAACAACTTTTGAGAAATACAATGGATAGTAATGGATGAGAAAATTAGAAATATATCAACTGAATTCAAGAAAAAAAAAAAAAAAGAAAAAGCAAAATCAGAAATAAAGAGTGAATTATGAAATACCCAAGAGGAAATAGAGTAAAATGACTCAGTGGTGAAAAGCTGGAAGCATGTCCTCTAGCATCAGGAATAAAACAAGGATGTCCACTCTCAACATTTTCTTTTAGCCATGCCACGCAACTTGTGGGATCTTGGTTCCCTGTCCAGGGATTTGAACCTGGCAGTGAAAATGCTGAATCCTAACCACTGGACCTCCATGGAATTCCATACTCTTGCCACTTCTATTCAACATAGTTTTGAACATCCTAGCCACGACAATCAAACAAGTAAAAGGAATCAGAACTGGAAAAGAAGTAGTAAAACTGTCACTCTTTGCAGATGATATGATAACTACATAAAGAAAAAAGAAAAAAATCCTAAAGATGCTACCAGAGAGCCACTAGAGCTCATCGGTGAATCTGGTAAGGTTGCAGGTTAATACACAGAAGTCTCTTGAATTTCTACATATAACAACAAAAGATCAGAAAGAAAAATTAATTAAACAATTCCATTTATCATCATATGAGAATACTAAGTACCTAGAAATAAGCCTATTTAATGAGGCAAAGGATTTGTACTCGGAAAAGTGCAAGATGCTGATGAAAGGAATCAAAGATGACACAAACAGATGGAAAGATATACCATGTTCTTGAACTGGAAGAATCAATATTGTTAAAATGACTGTTCTGCCCAAGATAATCTACAGATTCAATGCAGTCCCAATGGCATTTATCACAGAACTAGAACAAAAAAGATTTAGATTTTTATGGAAATACACAGTTCCTTGAATAGCCAAAGCAATCTACCTCGGGATATACTGCAAAGCTACAAAAACAGAAATATAGATCAGTGGAACAGGATAAAAAGCCTGGAAATAATCCCACACAGCCATGGTCAATTAATCAATGACAAAGGAGATAAGACTACACAATGAAGAAAAGACAGTCTCTTCCTTAGTCAGTGTTGAGGAAACTGAACAGCTACTTGTAAAAGAATGAAATTAGAACATTGTCTCAACACCATACACTAAAATAAATTCAAGATGGATCAAAGACCTAAATGTAAGGCCAGACACTATAAAATTCTTATAGAAAAATATAGAAAGAACACTCTTTGACATAACTTGCAGCAGTATCTTTTTCAGTCCATCTCCTATTAATGAAAATTTAAAAAACTGAAACCTCATTAAACTTTTTTTGCATAGCAAAGGAACCCATAAACAAAAAGACAGCCCATAGAATGGGAGAAAATATTTGCAAAGGGAGTCACCAACAAGATTAACCTCAAAAATATACAGTTTATATAGCTCCATGTCAAAATAAAACAACCCAATCAAAAAGGGCAGAAGATCTAAACAGACATTTCTCCAGAGAAGACATGTAGATGGTGAAGAGGCATATGAAAAGATGTTCAACATCACTAATTATTAGAGAAATGCAAATCAAAACTGCAGTGAGGTATTACTTGACACCTGTCAGAATGGCCATCATCAAAAACTCTACAAACAATAAATGCTGAAGAGACTAGAGAAAAGAGAACCCTTCTATACTGTTGATGGGAATGTAAATTGGTACAACCACTATGGAGAACAGTATAGAGGTCCTTAAAGAACTAAAAATAGAACTGCTATGTGATCCAGCAGTTCTACTCTCTGGCATGTATCTAGAGAAGACCATAATCCAAAAAGATACATGCGCCCCACTGTTCAGTGCAGCAGTATATATAATAGCTAAGACATGGAAGCAACTTAAATGTCCATCAACAGAAGAATGATTGAATGAAGAAGTGGTGCATATATAAAATGGAGTATTACTCAGACATAAAAAATAAGGAAATAATACCATTTGCAGCAACATGATGGGCCCAGAGATTATCATACTCTGAATTACTTCAGAGAAATACAAATATCCTATCACTTATATGTGGAATCTAATATTTTTTTAAAAAGATAAAATGAACTTAAACAGAAACAGACTTACAGATATCAAAAACAAACTTATGGTTACCAAAGGGGAAATGTGGGAGGCAGGGCAGAATAAATCAGGAGCTTTGGATTAACATATACAAACTATATAAGACAGCCACAAGGACCTCCTTTAGCACAGAGAACTCTGTTTAATATTTTGTGATAACCTACATGAGACAAGAATCTGAAAAAGAATGAACATGTATATAACTGAATCACTTTGCTGCACATCTGAAACTAATAACAACATTGTAAATAAAGTATACCTCAACAAAATTTAAAAAAAGAAAAGGAGGAACAAGAAAAAAAATGTCAGAGGAAGTAGTTGAAATGAAAGATAGTCATAGTTATTCTAACATCTGTATAACAGGAGCCTCTAAAGAGTCAATCAAAACAGTGTAACTTAAGTATTACAAGGGTTATATTTAAAAGTATTATCAAGAGAAATCTTGGGCATAAAAGATGACTGGAGAGGCACTTCCAGCATGACAGCATGAGGAGCTCTCCATACCCACTTTCCAGTGAAACTGGAAAATCTAAAGTAGCAGTCATTTAAAGTCTCTGGAAATGGTCTGAAAGGCATACAGAAAATGAAAATACATTTATTCAAGACAATTTTTAACCACGATTTGTCAAGAACAATGAGAATCTGTTTTTTTTTTAAAACAAGACACACTCATTTTCTGCCACCTCCCACTTCAGCCTGACAGAAACTCTGTCCCATACTGGTGCAGCCAAGAACACAGGGTGAGCCACAATCAAGAGAAATCTGAGCTTCTCCCTCAGGAGTACAGGATTTGAACCCCACATTTAGCTCCCCAGTTTTAACACTGGCACCTGAGAGAGGAGTCTTCAAAACATCTAACTTTGAAAACCAATAGTTTTACATCTGTGAGACTCATATAGGATATATAGGAAACTAAACCTATATAAAATAGGATAGCGAAATAATTTTTAAAGGGCTCTTGCATACTTATGTTCCTGTACTCCTGGATCCAGTGCAAAGGCAGCTGAATAGAAAGCACCCAGTCTTGCTGTGAAAGAGGGCCTGTCTGTGAAAGATTTGCTTGTCTTCCTTGCTGTAGCCAGAGAGGCAGGGTTCTAATAAAACACACATCTAAGGGCACTGTAACCCTCTCCAGAGACCTTGGAGGGTAGTCCCAGTGTCTCTGAGAAGGGAGCTTATATACTTGTCTGGCACTCTGACTTTATGGCTGTTACCCAGAGAATACATCCCTTGGGAGTCTGGCTCTGGTAACCAGGGGTTTCTGTTCAGGGGGTGGGGGTGGGGACAATGGGAAGAAGAAACCTTTCTTAGGTAACCATTGCTCTAGGGCTCAGGGTGGAGGGAGCAGGCAGAAAAGCCCATCTCCAAGTCTTCTCCTAAAAGAGAGCAGTATATTTGCATAATTTAAAAGCTGCTGTCCGAGGGTGTGACTTCCAGTTGGCCTGAATCAAGGTGTTGAGATCCTCTCTATTGGCACATCTGTCCTCAACTACTGGGAGCCACTAAGAACAGAGTAGGCAGGCTGCTTGGACAACCACAGAAGGTGAGACAACCAAGAACTAGAGTATGGTTGAATGGTTCATCTCCTATATGAGGACATTCCTTCAAGACTGAGAGAGGTAGGTGTTTTATCTAATGCATAAAAATGAACACAGTCAAGGAAAATGAAGAGATAGAGGAATATATTCTAAATGACAGAACAAAGTAAAACCTTAGAAAAAGACCTAAATGAACTGGAGAGGAGTGATTTGCCTGGTGGTCGAGAGTTCAAAACGGTAGTCCTAGAGATGCTCACTGAGCTCAGGAGAAGAATACATGAGAGGTTTAACAGAGACAGGAGCTCTAAGAAAGAGCTCATGGTGCTGGAGAGCTCAATAACCAGGCTGAAAACAGAGGAATTTAGCAGTTCAGATAAAGCACTAGAAAAGGTCAGTGAACTTGAAGGTGGAGCCATACAGTTTTCCAATCAAGGCAGCAAACAGAAAAAATGAGAGATTGAAGATAACTCAAGGGAACCGTCCCTGGAGATTCCCATGGACAGCCCTAGCAGGCTACAGTTTATGCAGCTGCAAAGAGTCAGACGCAACTGAGCAGCTAACACTACTGCTTCTACCAAGGGAACTATGGGAAATACCAAGAGGCCTCACATTTGCGTTACAGGGGCCCCAGAAGGAGAAGAGAAGAGGGAAAGGGCAGAAAACTTATTTGAAGAAACTGGCTAAAAGCTGCCCCAACCTGGGAAAGGAAACAGTTCCAAAGAAGATGAACTTCATGTCAAGAAGATGACTCAAGTCAAGACACATAATTAAAGTGCTGAAATCCAAAGACATGGAGAGAATTTTAAAAGCATCAAGTGCAAAACATGTTATGTACGAGGGAATTCCCATAAAGTCATCAGCTTATTTTTCAGAAGCACCTTTGCACACCAGAAGGGAGTGAGATGCTATATTCCAAGTGCTAAAGTTTAAAAACTGCCAAACAAGAAGACTTTATCTGACAAAGTATCTCCTTCAGAATTGAAGGAGAGATACAGATAAGCAAAAGCTCAAGGAGTCCATCACCTCTAGACTGGCTTTACAAAGAAATGTTCAAGAGACTTCTTTAGGCTGAAAAGAAAAGGTGCCAATTAGTACTGGGAAACAATAAATATCCTTGGTAAATTCAAATCTATAGTAAAATTTAGAATAATCTAATGTTGTAAGGTTTGTGAGTTAACTACTTCTAAAGCTAAAATAAATTTTAAGACAGAAGTATTAACAATAATTGTAACTACAATAATTAAGGGATACAGAAGATAAAATGATGTAAATTGTGACCTCAGAAACAAAATATGGAGTAGTAAAAATGTATAGCCTTAGAATGTGTTCCAAATTAAGTTGTTATTAACTTAAAACAATATTATTTTATGTCTCATGGTAACCATAAAGCAAAAATCTATAGTGGATGCACAAATGATCAAGAATAAGGAATCTAAGCCCACCACTACTGAAAATCACAAAGGAATAAAGCAAGAGGGAGGTGGGAGGGGGGTTCAGGATGGGGAACATCTGTACACCCGTGGCAGATTCATGTTGATGTATGGCAAAACCAATACAATATTGTAAAGTAATTAGCCTATTATTAAAATAAATAAATTTAAATTTTTTAAAAAGGAATAAAGCAAGAGAGAAAGAAAGAACAAAAGAATTCTAAAACAGCCACAAAGCAACCAAATGGCAGTAAAGTACATAGCTATCAGTAATTAAAAGATAATCCATGCAATAGAAATAAAAAGCTGAGTTGTATTTCATATCAGACAAAATAGACTTTAAGACAGTCTTTGATAAAAGACAGGGTCATGATATAATGATGAAGGGGTCAGTCCAACAACAGGATATAACATCGTAAATATTTATGGATCCAACATAGGAACACCTAAATATTGAGAGACCTGAGTGAGAAATAGCAACACATAAACAGTAGATGACTTTCATCAATGGGTGGCCATCCAGACAGAAAGTTAATAAGGAAACATTGGCCGAAAGTCCAGCTGGTCTAATATAGTTTAGTAGACTTACATAAAACATCCCAAATTCCATGGACTGTGCAGTCCATGGGTCGCAAAGAGTCGGACACGACTGAGCGACTTTCACACACACACACACACCATTCAAAAGCAATAAAATACACACTTCTCTCATTTTCCCATGGAATATTCTCCACAATAGATCATATGTTAGGCTGCAAAACAAGTTTTGTTACATTTAAGAAGATTGAAATCACGTCAAAACAAGTTTTATTACATTTAAGAAGACTGAAATCACGTCAAGGAAACTTTTTCAATCATAGTGTTATGAAACAAGAAATAAATTATCTGAATTTTTCCAGTTATTTTCTTATATGTGGAAATTAAATAATGTACTGCTGAATAACCATTGGGTCAAAGAAGAAATCAAAAGAGAAATTTAAAAATACCTTGAAACAAATGGAAATACAACACACCAAAACTTATGGGATGCGTTAAAAAGTAACTCTAAGAGGGGAATTCAGTAAACAACCTATCTTTACACCTCAGGGAATTAGAAAAAAAAAAAAAAAACCCAAATGAAGCCCAAAGTTAGAAGGAAGGAAATAAGTTAGAAGGCAGGAAAGAAAGAAATGGAAGAAAAGAGACAACAAAAAAGATCAGTAAAATTAAGTTGGTCTTTTGAAAAGACAAAATTTACAAAGCTTTAGCTAGACTCACCAAGAAGAAGAGGACACAAATCAGAAATGAAAGTGAATATGTACAACTGATACCACAGAAGTACAAGAAATCACGAGAGACTGCTATGAATAATTACTATATGTCAGTAAGTTGGACAAGCTAAAAGAAATGGATGAACTCCTAGAAGCATATGACTTAGTAAAACTGAATCATAAAGAAACAGAAAGAGTGAACAGAGACATTACTAGTAAGGAGACTGAATCAGTAATCATAAACTCCCCAACAAACAGAAGTCTAGATGACTTCAGTGGTGAATTCCTACCCAATATTAAAAAAAAAAATAATGCTAAGCCTTCTCAAACTCTTCCAAAAAATTAGAAGAGAAGGGAACACGTCTAAAGTAATTTTACGAGGCCAGCATTACCTCAATACCAAAACCAAAGATGCCACAAAAGAAAATTATAGGCCAGTATCCCCAATGAACATAGATGTAAAATTCTGGACAAAACATTAGCAAACAAAATTCAGCAATACACTAAAAAGATAATGCATTATGATCAAGTGAGATTTATCCTAGGGATGCAAAAATGATTTTACATCTATAAATCAGTGAGATATACCATACTGGCAAAAGGAAGGATAAAAATTATCATCTCAATACATGCAATAGATACCACAACAAGAAAAATATGTCAAAATTTAACATACATCAGTGATTAACACTCCCAATACGATGGGTATAGAAGAAATGTATTTCAGTGCATTAAAGGCCATAGATGACAAGCCCATAGCTAACATCAGACTTAATAGTAATGAAAACTTCTAAGTTCAGGAATAAGACAGGGATGCCCATACTGTCCATTTTTATTCAACATTATATTGGAAGTTCTAGCCAGAGCAATTAGGCAAAATTAGAGAGATAGCATCCAGACTGGAAAAAAGCAAAACCTCACTATTTGCAGATATCATATTACATATAGAAAACTCTTAAGACTCCCACAAAAACTGTTAGGATACGTGAATTCAGTGGGGTTGCACAATAGAGAATTAATATACAAAAATCTGTTGCATCGCTATGTGCTAATAACAAATTAATCAAAAAGAGAAACTAAGAATATAACCCCATTTACAATTCCATCAAAGAGTAAAGTAGGAATAAATTTAACCAAGAAGGTGAAATACGGAAAATTATACAATATTGATGAAAGAAGTAAAAGAAGACAAATAAGTGTAAGGATATTTTATGTTGTGGATTGAAAGCATGGTTTTCAATTAGAAATTGTTTCAAAAACAATTTCATAGCTGGCATTTTTTGACAGAAATATAACAAATAGTCCTAAAGTTTGTATGAAACTGCAAAGGTCAGAATAGCCAAAGCAGTCTTGAGAAAGAAGAACAAAGCTACAGGTATAATATACCCTGATTTTAGGCTATCCTATAGAACTATAGTAATCAGAACAGTAGGGCATTGGCATATAATCAGACAAATAAATCAATACAACAAAATACAGAGCCCAGAAATAAACCCACACATATGGTCAATTAATTTATGACAGAAGAACCAAGAGTATACAGTAAAGAAGGGATAGTCTTTTCAATAAAAAGTGTTGTGAAAACTGGACTACTATCTACAAAAACTAACTCAAAATGGAATAAAGACTTGAACATAAGGCCTGAAACCTTAAAGGTCCTGGAATAAAAAATAGGTGGCAAGCTCCTTGACATTAGTTTTGGTGATGATTTTTTAGATTTGGTACCAAAAGCAAAGGAAACAAAAGCAAAAATAAGTTGTACTACCTCAGACTGAAAAATCTTCAGCACAAGAAAGGAAACCATCAACAAAATAAATAGGCAGCCTCTGGAATGGGAGAAAAATATTTGCAAATCATATTATCTGACAAAGGGTCAATATTCAAAATATATGAAGAACTCCCAGAACTCAATAATAACAAAATAACAGTTCAATTAAGAAATGGGCACAGAAAAAAAAAAGAAAGAAAAGAAATGGGCACAGGACATAAATGAACATTTTCCCAAAGAGATGTACAGATGGCCAACAGGTACTTGAAAATGTGTTCAACAGCACTAATCATCTGGGAGATGCAAATCAAAAGCCACGAGATAACCACATCACACCTGTTAGAATGGCTACAGTCGAAAAACTGAGAAATAATAAGTGTTGGGAGGATGTAGAGAAAAAGGAACCCTGGTGCACTGTGGATAGGAATGTACATTGATACATACATGGTGGAAAACCATACAGAGCTGCTTAAGATTAAAAATGGCACTGCCATATGATCCAGCAATTCTACTTCTGGATATTTATGGGAAGAAGTCACACACACTAACTTGAAAAGATATCTGCATCCCCATGATTATTGCAATGTTATTTACAATAACCAAGAGATGGAAACAACTTGTGTCCATTGGTAGATAAATGGATAAAGAAAATGGCAAATATAGACAGTAGCATATATTATTCAGATATAAAAAAGGATATTCTGTAATTTGTATCACCTGGACAGACTTCGAGGGCATCATGCTAAGTATAAAGTAAGATAGAAGAGAATTCCATGTGATCTCACTTACATGTATAGTCCCCCGAAATAAAACAACACAAACCCAAATATAGAGAATGTGAATATAGTTCTGTGAATATAGAGAATGGATGGTGGTGGTTAGAGGCTAGGATTTGGGGATGGGCAAAATGGGTGAGGTTGGTAAGAAGGCACAAACTTCCAGTCATAACATAAGTAAGTTATGAGGATGTAATGTACAGCATGGTGACTGTAGTTAATAATATTCTACTGTATATTTGACAGTTTCTGAGAATAGATGTTAAAAATTCTGGTCTTAAGAAAAAAATTTGTAACTACATGTGGTTATAGATGTTAACTTAGACCTACTGTGTCATCATTCCGTGAGTATACGTGTATGGAATCATTTTGTTGCACACCTAAAGCTGTTACGCCTAATGTTATTTGTCACTTATATCTCAGTTTAACAAAGACGTAATACAGCTTTATTGGGTGGTTGTGAAGATTAAATTAAATGCCAGCACAGTACTGCTGCTGCCTTTTATTTCTGTAGTTCCTTTTGGGGCATCTGCACTCTCACCATTTGCATTACAGAGATCTGTATCAGACCTCTGATTTTTCCAGTGTCTCACAGACCCACATTCTCTTTCCCTGACCACCTAATTTTTACTTCCTCCTGCTCTGCAGTGGTATAGTCATTTTTAACATTGTTAAACTGTCTCTTCTCGTTTTGAGCTCTTATGTATTTTGTTCTTAGCTATTCCATTTTCTTATCCCAAAAGTTATAAGCTTCTTGTAGAGTGTCTTTCATATTGTGGACTATAAAGTATATGTAGACTTGATAGGATTTCCTGAAAAGGCAAACCATTTAATAAGAACAGATTTTTGGATTGAAGAAAACCCAATTTTAGAACCTTTAACGTGAATAAGTGCAAAGTAAATTAAGCAAGGCAAAAGTTTAGGCAGGAAAAATAAAACAGTGTGTGTCTACAAATGGAGTATTAAGGTTGGACTTTGCAGGAGAAAATGAAAAAAAAAAAAAAAAATGAATGGATGTGTCTTACTGGTGAGCTCCATCCTGCTTCAGACTATGCTAGACTTAGCTTGTTGACAACTGCCATGACCTTAGAGTGTATTTAATGTTGCTATTTATAATCATTTCTAAATAAATGTTTGCTTACCAGAGTTTGGAATATAATCATCTGGTTCTTTTAGTTCATTTACAAATGACTAAAGGGAAGTAATAATATCTGTAATATCCATTTGGAGAAGGGATGAGAATTTAGAATTTGGAAATCTTTTCTTGACCGTTTAGATTCCAGTTCAAGTAGTCAAGAGTTTTGGCAAGCTAACTAAACAGTTTAGAGTCTCCTAAGTTACATGAAATTAGATTTTAAAGAAAAATGTCAGATAGATTTCAACTGTCTGTAATGGTGGTTTAGACCTAGATTTTCACTTTTAGCTAACTTCATAACTACGTAGTAGCAGTGAAGGAAATACTAAACACCCAAAGGTGTCATAAAAGTTCATTTGCCTGGTATTTTTGTACCAAGAAATTCACGTGCCATTTGGCTCACCTAGCTCACAGCTCCTTGGGTTTTTCTGGATTGCTAACTAATCACACTTGACTGGCAAAGAGAGTTTGGGGCTTTTAGAAAGAGCAAAAAGAGGAGTAAGCATTAAAGAGATAGTGATTTAAAAGTGTCTAAGTCACAGATCCAACTAAAAATCTGCCTCACATGCCTCATGGTATCAACGTAAGAGTGTCATATGATCCTGCTGTTGTCAAACTGCAACATAAGAATTGTGGCAAAACTCGGAACCACCACAGATTGTGAAATGTATCTAGATTGTTCAGGATGAGACCAAAGAAAAGTGAGAAGTAACCACATGACTTCTGATGAACGCTTTTATCCATTCTCAGTGTGTTCAAGGCATGCAAAGTCTGAATGAAGCCTCAGAGGCTCCTGTGGGTCCTGCTTTAGCAAGACATTTGAAACCGGGTCAGACACCACTTCTCCTAAGTCTGACCTCCCTGAATATAACCTGTCTGACAAAATATTAAGCATTTTTTGGTCAAATCTGATTTACAAAAATAACTGGAATTTTTAAAAATTGCCCTTGGTGTTGTATATGCATTCTCCTTTTTTCAAAGATCATGAATAGAAACTACTCGGTTAAAAGCTATTGTCCACCTTGCCCAATACACTGGAGAAACAGTGATTATAGGGCACACATGAACATGCAACAAAACAGGGATCATACGTGAGTTGGCAAGGTAATCCCTTTTATGGTGTCAAATTTTCAGTTTTCACTGTATTTCATTAACTATTTATGTTAGGTATAAATTCACTTAAAGATGTTTCTCACACAGTGTTAAGAATCACTAAATTTACTGAGGTGAGGTGAGGTCGCTCAGTCGTGTCCGACTCTTTGCGACCCTATGGACTGTAACCTACTAGGCTTCTCCATCCATGGGATTCTCCAGGCAAGAATACTGGAGTGGATTGCCATTTAAATTTTATTTTCTGTTGTATATTAACACCTAGGGCTTCTCAGGTGATGCTAGTGGTGAAGAACCTGCCTTCCAATGTAGGAGATTTGAAAGAGATGTGGGTTCGATCCCTGGTAAAATCCCCTGAAGGAGGAAATGGCAGCTCACTCCAATATTCTTGCCTGGAGAATTCCATCGACAGAGGAGACTGGGGGCTACAGTCCATAGGGTCACAAAGAATTGGATACAACTGAAGCGACTTAGCATGCATGTATATTAAGTACAAAGAATGGATAATTTTCTTTTTGAAATATTGTGTTCATAATACCAAACTTAACTCCAGGGAGAAGGGAAACTCTCCGCTTCCTACCCAGCTTCCTCCTGATTAAAATGGACATTCACGAAGACTAGAACCATCTTTAAGCCATAAATGCCTTTGATATCATCCAATTTGGTGAACGCCCCTAAGGTAGGGATATTATATTATCCTCCTGGAGGAGAAAATGGCAACCTACTCCTGTGTTCTTGTCTGAAAAATCCCATGAACAGAGGGGCCTGGCAGGCTACAGTCCATGGGGTCACAAAGAATTGGACACAACTGTCTGAATGAGCACACATATCATTTTTACTACAGGTGGGTTTTTTTTAGCACACTTTCAGTGTTATAAATAGGTTATATGTCATGCAGCTCATATTTATATAAATTCAGTAGTTTTACATGAATTGACAGAGTTCTCTATCAATTGACCAACTTCCTGTCATTCATTTTTTGGCTGAAATGTTTCAGCCTTTTATGTCATCCACAGCACTAATAAGCTCCCACCCCTCAGTACCAGGTTAATATCTGAAGTTTTTAATAACCCTCCATTTTCTTTTTGCTGCTGTCAATAGAAAGTGTCACTTTTTATAAACTTCGAGATTAGTTCAACTCATCTTAAAAACTCATTGATTGCCACTGACCCCTTCACTCCTTCACTTTGTTATGTTTCCCAGGATCAAAGAGAATACACAGCTTGCTGGGCACATTAACATAAGTTTCAAAGGCAGCTATTAGGGCAAATATTTTTATGCAATTCTTTCTCGAAATTTCCTCCCAGTTACGAAAAACAACACACCCGAATCCTCTTCAAATTATAGAAAGACATAAACATAGAATTACCCACCAGGACCGCTATTCTTGGTATAGTGTGGACCCTTTCTAAATTTAACATTTCATGCCTTTCTTCTGTTTTACAACTCAAGAGAAAAGATGAATACATTCCTAGATTGAAGTAAGACTCTTCACAAGAGTCAATAACAGCCCACTCCTGCCAGTTTCTTTGGTACACCTGAGACATCAGTTTTACTACCTTCAGTAAGTAAGTGAGCCTAGTCCCCCTGAGTAACAGCTGCTGAGGATCTCTACAGCAAATATATTTGAAGCTCCCTCTGTGACCCTTTCTTCAAAGGGCGCTTCTAGTCAAGGATTCCTAACATTTAATGACTAAACGGTAGATTGATTATTTTATTGCTTCCTACCGTATCTAAATCATGGAAGGGTTCATAGCAGCTTTCTTTCCTGTGTTGTTGCATCTATTACAGAATATCTAAGGCCAGAGAAGATGTTTCACTATTTTTAACAATGTATTTCTATGATAAGCACATCCCCTGAAAGCATATGAAAATACCCCATATTGCCTTTCTTAGCCTTCTATCAGCCAGTTCCATCAAAGGCATGTAATAGGGAGACTTCTTGTTAGGAGGCCCTGGGAAGGATTTTCTTCCTTAATAAAATAGGTTCATGAAGGGACAATGCCATTCCTTTCCAACTTTGGGACATTATTGTGAGAACACATCATACTTGGAGCTGCTGCAACCATCTTGCATCCAAGAGGATGGCCAAATAGAAATGTGAGAGACTGGTTTCTGAACCAGCCTTGGGGCCAGACTTCACTTTATGTGAGACATGTACACCTAGGGTGTAAGACTTCTGGATTGGTATTGTTATTTAACATAGCCTGGAGCATCCTGATACAGCTTCTTTCCCACATTTCACCAATGTGTACAGAAAAGTATCCAACAATTGATTTACTCATTCAGTAAATTTTATTAAGTGGTTATACTGAATTAAAATTTATATGAAAACTGTCCGAAGAAATAGGTGTGTTAAAATATTTTACTTCTATGGCTGGATATCATATACAACTGCATTTTCAGGTATATAACACAGACCGTTTTCATCTTAGCTGTTCTACTACTAGTTGAAAAAAAGTTTTTGCAGTTTCAGTTGCCAGACTTCCTTGGCTGAGACTGAGTTTTGATGTGGTGTTTTTTTTTTTTAATTTTCTTTCAAAGAGGCAGGGAAAGCCACTGGGAACAAAGGTTTAATAAATTTAGTTAAGTCATCTGCCAGGCAGTATACCAGGATTATACTTTTTTCTAGAATTACATTGAGAACTAAGTAATTTTTTTAGGGTTGCCTTGAGATGTGTGCATGCATGTGTGTGTTTATGTGTGGCCCCATGGGCTGCAGCCCACAAGGCTTCTCTGTCAATGAAATTATCCGGACAAGAATACTGGAGTGGGATGCCATTTCTTACTCCAGGGGATCTTCATAGCCCAGGAATAGAACACCATGTAGGTCACTTGAGTCTCCTGCATTGGCAGGCAAATTCTTAACACTCACACCACCTGGGAAGTTGAATGAAGCTCTGGTTTTGACTGTGTTCACTGACTTCTTAACAAAGCTCAAGCTCTGAGCTGTGTGGAAGTTGACAGATTTCTTTGGTTGGGAGAAATGGTTTTGGGTTTTAAGATTATTCAGTCAGTCACTTACTGGTGTTACTCTGATAAAACTGCAAGAAAAAGTAAAAGTTGCTCAGTCGTGTCTGACTCTTTGTGACCCATGGACTATACAGCCCATGAAATTCTCCAGGCCAGAATACTGGAGTGGGTAGCCTTTCCCTTCTCCAGGGGATCTTCCCAACCCAGGGATCAAACCCAGGTCTCCCACACTGCAGGCAGATTCTTTACCAGCTGAGCCACAAGGGAAGCCCTTACTACAGTTCAGTTCAGTTCAATCGCTCAGTCGTGTACGACTCTTTGCGACCCCATGAGTCACAGCATGCCAGGCCTCCCTGTCCATTGCCAACTCCCGAGTCCACCCAAACCCATGTCCATCGAGTCGATGATGCCATCCAGCCATCTCATCCTCTGTCATCCCATTCTCCTCCTGCCCCCAATCCCTCCCAGCATCAGGGTGTTTTCCAGTGAGTCAACTCTTCGCATGAGGTGGCCAAAGTACTGGAGTTTCAGCTTCAGCATCAGTCCTTCCAGTGAACACCCAGGACTGATCTCCTTTAGGATAGACAGGTTGGATCTCCTTGCAGTCCAAGGGACTCTCAAGAGTCTCCTCCAACACCACAGTTCAAAAGTATCAGTTCTTCGGCGCTCAGCTTTCTTCACCATCCAGCTCTCACATCCATACATGACTACTAGAAAAACCATAGCCTTGACTAGATGGACCTTTGTTGGCAAAGTAATGTCTCTGCTTTTGAATATGCTATCTAGGTTGGTCATAACTTTCCTTCCAAGTAGTAAGTGTCTTTTAATTTCATGGTTGCAGTCACCATCTGCAGTGATTTTGGAGCCCCAAAAAATAAAGTCTGACACTGTTTCCACTGTTTCCCCATCTATTTCCCATGAAGTGATGGGACCAGATGCCATGATCTTCGTTTTCTGAATGTTGAGCTTTAAGCCAACTTTGAACTGTCCTCCTTCACTTTCATCGAGAGGCTTTTTAGCTCCTCTTCACTTTCTGCCATAAGGGTGGTGTCATATGCATATCTGAGGTTATTGATATTTCTCCCAGCAATCTTGATTCCAGCTTGTGTTTCTTCCAGTCCAGCGTTTCTCATGATGTACTCTGCGTAGAAGTTAAATAAGCAGGGTGACAATATACAGCTTTGATGCCCTCCTTTTCCTATTTGGAACCAGTCTATTGTTCCATGTCCAGTTGTAACTTGCTTCCTGACCTGCATACAGGTTTCTCAAGAGACAGGTCAGATGGTCTGGTATTCCCGTCTCTTTAAGAATTTTCCACAGTTTGCTGTGATCCACACAGTCAAAGGCTTTGGCATAGTCAGTAAAGCAGAAACAGTTAACTAGAGTTGGTCACCTAAATTGGCTTGCCCATTAATGGGTACCTTCTCTAATACCTCAGTCACCTGCATTGCTTCAGAATGCAAGGCTTCCCACAGGCAAGGTATGCAGTATATTTTGACTCTAGGCCTTTCCACGCCCTTAGTTCTACTGAAAATTGAAGTTTTTTTTTTTTTTTTTGCCTAAATTAATAAGCAGTTCTAAAAACTATCCAAAATGCATAGTATTTTAACAGGGCAATTTTAGGACGAAGCAGTAAGAGTTTGGGGGAGGAGCTTTGCATTTTTTTGTCTGCTTTGCATTTAGTAGAGAAGCACAAATAAAGTTATGACCAATTTGAACCAACTTTGAAAAGGGTGTTTTACAATAATAGTAAAAAGATAGGAGAGATGCACTCAGTGTACTTTATACTTTGTTTGTCAACCTTAATTTCAGTAGATAATGGGATTCCAGTCCCTTGACTAGTCCTTTCAGTTGTGACTAAGTAAGTATCTATAAACTGTAATGGTAGTTTTAAAGAGAAAGGTAATACTGGGGATCAAGTGAATTAGCTGTTGTTCACATATGTCTTTGTTAGGGGGGTTTACAAAAGCCGATGTGGCTTTTTATTTCCTTGTTTTTTATTTTTCTAAATCTTATGGCAAATACTCAAGTCTGATGTTTCTGAGAGTTATACCATTGTGTAATGACTACCAGGCAGGGACCTATCATGTGACCAAGATTTAACATGTCCTTGCACAATAAAAGTCCCCAAACTGTATCTTAGTGTTCTTGGTACTGATAATCTTCAACTATTAAAATCAGATAAATGATTCCCAACTAAGAACACTTAGGTATTTAATTTTACACTGCAAAATAGCTGTTATTCATGTATTTATTTAAACAGAAGTTTGCATTAATGTTACATATTCTTAAATACCTTTTTATGCAGAATTTTAGATTTATTGGACATTTGCAAATAGAGAAAAATTTCCTATTTTTACCCATTTTCCCCCATGTTAACCTCCTACACAACTGTGTGACATTTGTCAAAACACAGAGATTAACATGGGTATAATACTACTGATATTAACTAAAGTACAGACTTTATTCAGATCTCACCCGTGTTTTCCCAGTGTCCTTTTTTGTTCTGGGATCCAGTAGAGGATCTTGGTTTTTTGCTTTTGAATTTATTTATTTCTTTAATTGAAGGGTAACTGCTTTTCAGAAGCAGTTGCTGCCCTTCTGTTGGTGTTTATTTTCTGTCTAAGTTGAGGTTAACCAAAACCATTGTTGTCTTTGGTCTAACCCCAACGTGAGTCAGCCATAGGCTCCTGTAATTTTTTTTTAATCACCGTGTTCCTTTCGTCTTCCTCCATTCTGTCTCAGTCCTTTATTTTAGTGCTTTTGAAGAGAACTGGTTGGATATTTTGTAGAATGCCTCTTGTTTTGAATTTGTTTTGCATTTGCTTTTTCATGACATTTTCTCAGGATTAGTTGGGGGTTATGGGTTTTGGGGAAAAAGCCCCACGAATGTGAACTGACTCATTTCATGGGGAAGGTTCATTATATCAACCTAGCTTATCTCGGTGATATTAATTGTAATCATTTGATTAAGGTGGTGTCTGCCAGGATTCTGCACCACAAAATTAATGTTTTCTCCTCTATTTTATTTAGTAAGGGCAGTCTACATACAAGTGCTGGTTGTGGATAGTGGAATTAAACTTCACCTCCTAGAGTGGGGCGTATCCTTTGTAATTGTGTGAAGGAGATTTGTCCCTTCTCCTCAGTTGTTTAATTATCCAATATGAACTTATCAATGTTTTATTCTTTGGGTTATAATCTAATAGTACTGTTATTTATTTTGTAAATTCTGAGAAATAGAACTTACTTGTCCTGGATTTATTTGTATAACCATTGTTATGCACAACCACAGTCAGTAAATATAGTATTTGCTCATGATTGTTGTGATATGAATTGATATAAAATTTGCATCTGTTCATATTATCACTCATTCTCATTTAAGAGAGGCCTGTGGGTAACATTTCCTTGGTGCATCCACACCCTGTATTCAGGATTAAAGATTTGTGGACGAGAACAGTTTGTTGTCTCTCTTGCACATTGCTTTTTTGTTTCTGGCATTGCATTCATGGTCTCATAGTAGATACTGTAATGAATTAATAAAAGCTTGGACAATAGTGATACATTAATCTATCTTTGAAGTTCAGTTTTTAGCACATTAGGTGAATAGTATAGATATTTCTGTGGTTCTCATAACTATAATTTATCTTTGAACACCACTGGTTTGAACTGCATGTGGATTTAATCCACTTAAGGTATTTTTTTTCCTAATAAATATGTACTGTAGTACTATACAATGTGTGGTTGGTTGAATCCATGGATCTGTAACTATGGATATGGAGGGAATAACAGTAAAGTTATAAGTGGATTTTTGACTGCGCTTGAGGGCAGGAACCCCTAACCCCCAGGCTGATCAAGGGTTAACTGTATATTCATCTACACTAAAATGAAAAAAGGAAAAATAAAATGCTGTGGAGGGCTTATTTTTTATGGAAAAAGAATGAATAATGTTAAAAATACACTCAAATAGTTTTTTTTTCCCCCTAGCCAACTCTAAAACTTGATAAAAGAAAATTTAAGCCAAGGAAAACCAGGTTCTAAACTTATAGAATATCTTTAGATTATAGAGTATGCTCAGAGATTATGCCTGTCTGTTTTGAGAAGGCAGTGCTGATAATGTAAATGGGGTTTTTGAAAAAAAGATGGTGGTAGCAGAGCCATGTGAGCACCCACAGGATCTGTCTCTACAAACCTGCTAGACTCTCAATCTTTGAGAAATTCAGGTGATAAGATGAAATGTCCTCCAATGGAAAAAGTATGAAACAGGCAGGTTATATAGACTAATAAACTTATAGAATATCTTTAGATTATAGAGTATGCTCAGAGATTATGCCTGTCTGTTTTGAGAAGGCAGTGCTGATAATGTAAATGGGGTTTTTGAAAAAAAGATGGTGGTAGCAGAGCCATGTGAGCACCCACAGGATCTGTCTCTACAAACCTGCTAGACTCTCAATCTTTGAGAAATTCAGGTGATAAGATGAAATGTCCTCCAATGGAAAAAGTATGAAACAGGCAGGTTATATAGACTAATTCCAAATTACATGATCAGTTGCACTGTTATCAGCCCATAAAATTATGAAATAAATATATGATGACCTCAAGACTATTAAGAAAACTGTTAAGAAAAATCTGGATATTGCTTTTTAAGAAAAATAGGGATATTGCTTTAAACATGATTAACATGTAGCATTGGCAATGAAATGGGGAGAAAAAGACTCACCAGGCTTTGTGGTTTTTATGAAAGAGAGAAGAACATTTAAGTTGAAGAGAATAAAAAAGATTGAAAAGCATTAGTGATGCATAAATGGAACATGAGAAGGCAAAGCACAAAGAATCATCATATCTTCAGAGGAGAGTTCTAAGAAGCTGACGCTTCAGTCATTTTCCTTGCCTTTCTGGGATTTCTGAAACATATATAAAATATTAGAAAGGTTTATGACAGTTCCATGGGTCTTCCTATTGCTCCCTTCCCCCAAGGGAGCAACAGCTATCTCACTTGGAATGGAGAAATACACTCAACCTGTCAGTGTGTCCAGAACAACTATTCAGACAATGCAGAGTTCACATTTGAGGAAAGTACACAGCTTTAAAGAAAGTCTAAGATGAGACTCTGAAGAACAGGTATTTCTCTGAGGGGAACATCAACTGTGTTTAACTAATACCCTTAGAGAGATTCAAGTACATGTTGCAAACAGTACAGTGGTTAAAAACATCAGCTTTGGAGCCAGACTGCCTGCATTTGAAACCTGGTTTTACCACATACTAGTTCTTTGAGTCTCAATGTACCTTAGTTTCCTCATCCATAAAATCAGAATAATTTTACCTAATTTATATAGCTGTCTTGATAATTAAATGAATTAATGAAAAATGCCTCGAAGAGTACTAGGCACATAGTAACCATTCAATCAACATTTTTATTAAAACTACCCCTGTTCTGTATGTGTCATAGCTTATTACAGTTTTTGCTCTTTGTCCGTAAAAAATTGGCCTCTGTGATAAAGAACCAGTTGTAAATTTTGAAAATTAAAGCGTTGCTTGCTGAAATGATCAATTAGTAAACCAGACACCACAGAAGAACAAATTAATGAGTCAAATGACCAAGCTAAAAGATTTTCCTTAAACAAATGATAGGAGGTGAAAATTATGAGAGAAAAAATCCAGAAGTTTTAACATCTATCTAAGAGACGTTCCAAATAGTCTGAAGGAATGAAGATGAGAAAAAAATAGTATTAAATAGGGGAAGGAATATTCCTAGTTTTAAAGAAATTCATATTAGAAGAGTATCCTCACTGCTGAGCAGAATTAGTGAAAAGGTTGCATACCTATATTCATACTGGTAAAGTTTCACAAAATCAGGGATACGGAGAAAGTCAATAAAGCTTTCAGAGGGGGGAAATTAAGTTATCTACAGAAATCAGATTGATATCAGACTTCTTAATAGCTATATCAAGTTACAGAAGACTGGGAAAAATAGCTTTGAAATTTTGAGGGGAAAATTACTTGGAAGTCTCAAGTTCTGTTTTAAGCAAAACTAGCCTCCAAAATTGAGAACAACAACAAAAATTACATTTCAGAAATATGAAGACTCAAACATTTTTTGACAGAAATTCCTTAAGGAGGACTAACAGAAGGATGTGAGATATAAGAAACAAATGATATGAGAAGCCAAGGTAGACTGACTGAGTCAAGTCTAAATATTTAGAAATATTTCTGTGACACATAAGGAATAGTAGTAGTAATAATAATGGCAGTTTGGGGGAACTATTGGATGATTTGTTCAAATTTTGGAAGAGGGACAAGAGGAAAGCATAATTCTTTGTTTAGGGGAAGATTGTTTATTAACTCAATGTTGACAGTTATATTTAAATGTTTGTTAGAAATAGAAAAGTGAAGTTATTTAAATTTAAATCTTTGTTAGAAATAGAAAAGTAAAGTAAAACATGACCTTTAAAATAATAGAGTTTATAATTTCCAAGTTACTAGAAGAGGGGTGAGCAATTGTGATGGGAAATTTTTTGGTTACATTTTTATGTGCCTTGACGCAATATCCTTGGTATTATTGTAACTTAATCATAATAATGATAATAGTGATTACTTATTGAATACTTTGTGCTAAATAACTTACAGTTCCTATCAGGTAAAATGCTATTGTGGCATTATGCTTATTATTACATTTGGGATCAATGAGGGACAATGGCTTAAGGCTGGCCAGCTGGTTTGTGGTGGCTCCCTGATTCTAACCCACACAGTCTCACTCCAGAGTTACACAAAGCCTACAGACTGCCCTGTGGGTGTACGTGTCCTCAGGTGAAAGAGGAGAGACATGTAGGTGTCTATTGGGTGGCTATCACTGACAATAAATACAGTGGCTGAGCAGCAGTTGAACACGTGTCAGCAAGACCTATGCTAAACTTACTTATATTTGCAGAATATAGTATTCTAGTTTGAACTTGCTTGTGCTTAGTCACTCACTCATGTCCAACTCTTTGAGACCCCATGGAATGGAGCCCACCAGGGTCTTCTGTCCATGGGGATTCTCCAGGCAAGAAAACTAGAGTTGGCTGCCATGCCCTCCTCCAGGGGATCTTCCCAACCCAGGGATCGCACATTGCAGGTGGATTCTTTACCATCTGAGACACCAGAGGAAGCTTAAGAATACTGAAGTTGGCAGCCTATCCCTTCTCTAAGGGAACTTCCTGACCCAGGAATCAAACTGGGTTCTCCTGCATTGCAGGCAATTCTTTACCAGCTGAGCTACCAGGGAAGCCCCAGTTTGTACTTACTCAAACCAAATAACATGGTCAAAATCCTTCAAGCTAGGCTTTAGCAGTATATGAACCAAGAACTTCCGAATATACAAGCTGGATTTAGAAAAGATAGAGGAACCAGAGATCAAATGGCCAACATTCGTTGGATCATAACAAAAGCAGGAAAATTCCAGAAAAACATCTACTTCTGCTTCATTGACTACACTAACGCCTTTGACTGTGTGGATCACAACAAACTGTAGAAAATTCTTGAAGACACCACCATACCCGTCTCCTGAGAAACCTGTATGCAGGTCAAGAAGCAACAGTTGGAACCAGATGTGGAACAGGAGACTGGTTCCAAATTGGGAAAGGCATATGACAAGGCGTATGTATGCTGTCCCTCTGCATATTTAACTCCTATGCAGAGTGCATCATGTGAAATGTGGGGCTGGATGACACACAAGCTGAAATTAAGATTTCAGCTGGGAGAAATATCTTCAACTTCAGATATACAGATGGTGCCATTCTAATGGCAGAAAGTAAAGAGGACCTTACTTAAGAGCCTCTTGATAAGGGTGAAAGAGGAGAGTGAAAAAGCTGGCTTAAAACTTAACATTCAAAAAACGAAGATCATGACATCTAGCCCCATCACTTCATGGCAAATAGATGGGGGAAACAATGGAAACAGTGACAGAGTTTATTTTCTTGGCCTCCAAAATCACTGTGGACAGTGACTTCAGCCATGAAATAACCAAAAAATAAAAAATAAAAATCCAAATAAAGTCCTACAACTTTACTAAATAACAAGTTAAAAAAACAAAACCCTACAGTCTTTAAAATCATTGATTAAATGACGTAATGATAGTTCTGTGTATTTTCAGGGTCCTATAGTATCTACCTAATGACAATAACTATTGTTTTAGTTGTGTTTGATTGCAAGAAACTACCACTCATCCCCTCTAGCCGAAATAAGAAAAGCATATTGTAAAGATACACATGGCAGTAAGGGAGATGGAGTCTTGTGGATATTCAAGAGGTGAAACCAAAGACTGACCAGTGCTTGTGGAAACCTGCCTGTTCTGGATCGCAGCCAACTTTAGGGGCCTCAGTAGCAGAGTTGTTTAGGTCTTCACTACAGTGGGCCCCCTTTATTTTGCCTCGGGTACTGCTGTCTATTATCTGCTTTTTTGTCCTCCGTTTGTCTTATATGCCACTTGTTTTCTCCATGGTCCCAGGTAAAATTTCTGAGAGAAAACATTTGATTGGCCAGATAGTTACTGTGCATGCCCCGGGGTTTTCATGCTTCATGGACTGTCAGATAAGACTATTGATTATCTGCCTTAAGTCAGGTATATTTACCACAGTTCAGTACAGTTCAGTCACTCAGTTGTGTCCGACTCTTTGCAACCCCATGGACTGCACCACGCCAGGCTTTCCTGTCCATCACCAACTCCTGGAGTCCACCCAAACTCATGTTCATTGAGTCGGTGATGCCATCCAGCCATCACATCCTCTGTCATCCGCTTCTCCTCCTGCCCTCAATCTTTCCCAGCATCAGGGTCTTTTCAAATGAGTCAGCTCTTCGCAAGAGGTGGCCAAAGTATTGGAGTTTCAGCTTCAACATCAGTCCTTCCAATGAATATTCAGTACTGATTTCCTTTAGATTGGGCTGGTTGGATCTCCTTGCAGTCCAAGGGACTTTCAAGAGTCTTCTCCAGCACCACACACAGTTCAAAAGTATCAATTCTTCAGGGCTCAGCTTTCTTTATAGTCCAACTCTCACATCCATACATGACTACTGGAAAAAACCATAGCCTTGATTAGACGGACCTTTGTTGGCAAAGTAATATCTCTGTTTTTTAATATGCTGTCTAAGTTGGTCATAACTTTCCTTCCAAGGAGTAAGCGTCTGTTAATTTCATGGCTGCAGTCACCATCTGCAGTGATTTTGGAGCCCCCAAAATAAAGTCTGTCACTGTTTGAACTGTTTCCCCATCAACTTCCCATGAAGTGATGGGACCGGATGCCATGATCTTAGTTTTCTGAATGTTGAGTTTTAGGCCAGCATTTTCACTCTCCTCTTTCACTTTCATCAAGAGGCTCTTTAGTTCCTCGCTTTCTGCCATAAGGGCGGTGTCATCTGCATATCTGAGGTTATTGATATTTCTCCCAGCAATCTTGATTCCAGTTTGTGCTTCATCCAGCCCAGCATTTCTCATGATGTGCTCTGCATAGAAGTTAAATAAGCAGGGTGACAATATATAGCCTTGACGTACTCCTTTCCCTATTTGGAACCAGTGTGTTGTTCCATGTCCAGTTCTAATTGTTGCTTCCTGACCTGCATACAGATTTCTCAAGAGGCAGGTCAGGTGCTCTGGTGTTCCCATTTCTTTCATAATTTTCCACAGTTTGTTGTGATCTACACAGTCAAAGGCTTTGGCATTTACCAAAGTAATTCTAGTCATTTGTGACCAAGGAGGGATTCCAGCTGGGAAAAACCTGGCTTGTCTAGGACTGCCTCTTCAGTAGCAAGGTTGAATTTGCCTTAGAGAAAGGGAATGTGAGCAACGTGTTTAGTGGCCATTGCATTTTTTTAAACTAGAAGTCATACTGAAAACAGCAATGAGATTTAGAGATTGAGTAGTACAGAAAGGGAAATACTAAAGACTTTGTACACACGGCCTGAGAACAGATCCTTTGCTTACTGCTTTTGTAATCCTGATAACACATAGTAACTTGGTTAAAATTTCTGTTTAATTTGAGATTTTAACTTTGGATGAGTTACTAATAAATATTAAGGCAGTTCTTCTTTGTATTTCAATAGCTAGGTTTGGCTTGAAAAGAGGCTTTGGAGAATTTTGAAAATCTTAGAATTTAGCTCACTCCTTTAAGAATATCCTCTGATGTATCTGTTATTTAATCCAAGGTCAGTGCTGAATTTAAGGTATGTCGTGAGATGCTCATTATGAAAGTAATTTATAGTAAAACCCCAAAACTCTAAAGTACATATTTTAAATGTGGATATTGGTTAAAATTATGTAAATACTTGTTAAATTGATTCTAGGTTGGGCTATGCAGGCTGCTGCCTATATCTTCATTCGTAGGAAATGGAAGGATGACAAGAGCCATTTTGAAGACATGATCGATTATTTTTGTGACATCTGTGAACCGCTGCAACTCCTCCTCTTCCCTGAGGGGACTGATCTCACAGGTAAGGTGGCAGGGGCTTGGATCTCAGGACTGCACAGCGTGAACGGAAAGGAAGCTGAAGCTGAAGTCTGACTCCGCAAACCCAGGGACTGTAGCCTACCAGGCTCCTCTGCCCATGGGATTTTCCAGGCAGTAGTGCTGGAGTGGATTGCCATTTCCTTCTCCAGCACGAAGGCACTCTGAAATCAGCTCTCTAGTCTAAACTTCTCAGTCCTCAGACAGCTGAACACTAGTGAGATTAATGGCCCATCCCTGGAGTCATTCAGTTAGTGGCACATCAGAGCCCAGAACTCCTGATGTTCAGCCCACAGAACTTATAATTGGCAACTCCAAGAAATAGTGTTTTTATATATTAGTATTATGTACTAAATTATATACTTAGTATGTTTATGTAGCTAATATATATTACATGTGTTATATTGTATAACTGTGTATTAGTGTGTTTAATTTTTATAGTTAAAATTCTAGTGGTAGTTAGATCACAGAGGGTGATACTGAGCATAATATTGGCTCCATATTGGTTAACCTTGAAATTATATTGTATGTTGTAAGTTTATTGATTCCCAGAGCTGAATTATCATTGGGAAATTTTAATGGGCAGACTGTCATATTTACATTTTTTAATATTTAGAACGTGTAATAGTTAAGTTTGGGTATTGAAATCAGCTGTATTAGAGTATAGAATGTCATTTTCTGGAGTGATAGATTTATATTTGTGAATGCCAAAATTTATAATTGGATAAAAGCTCATGGGCTGCTGTCACTTTGGTATATCAGTATAAAAATGTTCTTACATTAGATATTCAGAAGTTAGAAGGTAGATATTTTAAACTTTTTTCACTCTGTTTTTTCTCAAGTATCATTTTTAAGTGATAAAGTTAACATCTATTTGAGTATTTTCAGGGTCCAAAATACTCATTATTCCATGATGTAGTTACATGTTTTTAAAGTTAAAACAGTATTTGCCAGATTGAGGAAGCAGACTGATCTTAAAGCTTAAAAAAATTTTTTAAACAGTATTTTACAAATAGTTTTGAGTTGGGATATGATTTTTTTTTTTTCTAAGTAAGCTAGCAAATTACCTTTGGTGTTAAACAGTTGTTAAAGGTGTTTTTTTACCTTCCATGATTAACTTTAAACTTGGGTTTTTAAGCCCAAAGAGAATGTTATATGATCCTCTTTAGGTTCTGAATCCAAATTGTTTGCACATTTTTAAATTAGTGCATTTAAATGTAACTTTAAATATATTCTATTTTCATATGTTATCATTGTTTATAAACCTTTTTTTTTTTTTGCTTATGCAAGTAATATACACAATACTACACAAGTTAATTTGGGGAAATTTATACTTTTTGTACTTAATGTTATATTGTAATATCACACTTTGTTAGTCATGGTTCTTCAGAAAAATAGAACCACCTCTGTGTATGTGTGTGGAAAGAGAGGGAAAGAGAGGGAAAGAGAGAGAAGGGGTGGGTCAAATTAGGAATTGTGGAGGATGGTAAATTAAAAATAGATAGGGTATGTCCACAGGTGGAGACTAGGGGAGAGCTGCAGTTTGAGTCCAGAGGCAGTCTGCTGGCAGAACTCTTTTTTTGTTTTGAGGCGTGAAAGGGAAAGTCGCTGAGTCGTGTCTGACTCTTTGTGACCCCACAGACTATACATTTTCTCCAGGCCAGAATAAGTGAGTAGCTGTTCTCCTCTGTAGGGGATCTTCCCAAACCAGGGATCAAACCCAGGTCTCCCATATTTCAGGCAGATTTTTTACCAGCTGAGCCATCAGGGAAGCCCAAGAATACTGAAGTTGGTAGCCTTTCCCTCCTCCAGTGGATCTTCCCAATCCAGGAATTGAACTAGGGTCTCCTGCATTGCAGGCAGATTTTTTACCCAGCTGAGTAACCAGGGAATCCCTTGTTTAAGGAGAGTAGTCCTTTTCTCTTAGGGCCTTCAACTGATTGGATGAAGCCCACTCACATAATGCAGTCTACTGGTTTAAATATTAATCTCATAAAAACACCTTCACAGACACAGCTCAAATAATGTTTGACCAATATCTGGGTACTTTGACCTAGCCGATTTGCTACACAAAGTTAACCATCACGGTTGGTATACTATGATTTTGTGTTTTGTTTTCCTGATTTGGAAAGGAAAGCTTTTCTTGGTATTAAACAACTATAATATTACAATGCAGTTCAACACCCTTGTATATTTAGTAAACTTCTTCATTTAATAAATATGAGTGCCTAGAGCCTCATATGCCAAAAAATCTCTACTTTCATGAAACTTACATTCTAAGAGGAAAGACAGATTAAAAAATAATAAAAATATGTCAGGTATTTATGCATGCCTTACAGGAAAAGCAAGATAAGGAGAGAGTAATAAAAGATGGGGGCATAGGGTGCTGTTTAAATAAGGTGGTTTGAGAGGGCCCCTTGAGTGATAGTTTCTCATTCATGCCTGACTCTTTGCAACCCCATGGACTGTAGCCTGCTTGGCCCCTCTGTCCATGAAATTCTCCAGGCAGGATTACTGGAATGGGTTGTCATTTCCTTCTGCAGGAAAGACCCTTTAACTTTTCATTTAGGTAGAGACTAAATGAACAAAGTAGAAGATCATGCAGGTGTCTGAGCAGAAGGCATTCTGGCTAGAAGGAAGAATCTGAGGGGAACATGACTGGCTGGTTTGAGAACATCTGAGCAGCCAGTATCACTGGAGCGGCAGGCCATGCTGGTGGTAGAGTGTTGGAGGGAGCCAGCTAATGAGACAGGAGGCTGTGGTGAGAAAGTGAGATGCTAGTCCATTAGTCCTGATAATCAGAGTCTGAGGGTAGGCAGATGAAGTGGGCAAGGAGGAGAAAATCTGCATCTCTGATCTGCGTCTGATTATTTCCGTCTTCCCACATCGTGCCCACGCTTTTTAGAACTACTTCCACCTTTATTCACATTCTACATCAGAGTTCAGTTTTGGTCTTCAGATCCCCCAAGTCTGTGACCAGCTAGCTGCAAGAGAGAACTGAAGAGTACTTACCTACTCATCTTTGTGGTGACTCTGGGATTTCCCATCCCATGTGAGATCCTGCCAGCTGTCTATAAAATACTGTTCTGTAGTCCCATGCCCAGAATACCCCCAGAAGGAGAGAGGAGCTTATTCCTTTTCTTGTTTAGGGCTTTTACCTTTGACCTGCTAGAGATCTGTTTCATCTTTTGACTCGGTTTACAGGAGTGTTCTTTTAGTGTTTTACTGTTGTGGAATCCATCTATACTTTTTTGAGACTTTGAGAACTCCATGGACTTAAATTTACTCCTCAGAAATTAGTATTTATTTATATAGGTTTTTTTTCTTTTTCACCCCCTGGTGACTTGGAGTGGTCTAAATTTCAGGGATGAAGCTGAGAATTGCAGGTTCTAACATCTGTTGTCATCAGAAAGTATTTCATGATCTCTACCAGCAGATGAGGCCAAATTTCTGAACGCTTTACTTTTTCCAAATATAATTGCTGAATAATGGGCTTGGTTCTTCTTGGAACTTATAAAGTTACCTCATGGAATGGAAAAAGTTTTTGCCAGCAGTTGGAACATACACTTGACTCAGTAACTATATCCAGCCAAACCATGTTCAGATGTTTGCGCGTGATGTGCTAATCATGTGCCCTTTCTGTCGTGGAGTGGTTTTACTTAGTGGTATTAGGGTGCTGTGTGCCTGAACAACGCAGATACTTCACTTTGCACTGAAGCCCTAAATTATTGGGTTAAAACAGTGCTGATCTATTTGGCAAATTGTTGGTAATTTCTTCTGGATGTCCAGATGCTTATGTTTTATTACTATTTTAGTTTTATTTCATCTTTATATTCTAGTATTTCAATTTTTATTATGTTATGAAAATTTTAGTTATTAGTGTTTTATTTATATTTCAGTTTTCATTGTGTATTGACTATTTTATAAAATCTCTTAAAGAATTTTAAGGATTTGAATATGTTATAAAACATCTTTAATACCTTATTATAAGAATTTTCAAAATTCCAGTAAGTAGGTAACTCTAAGATTATTGTTAGGGATTTAATAAAGTATTTCTATCATTTGATTCAACATGTTAGATTGAATAATTACAGAAAAGTTAATTACCATTTTTACAAAAAATTCTGTACCATTTCCTTTCTTTACTATCATTCTTTATTTTATGGCTTCTACTATTGTTTTGTTTAGAAAATAGCATGACTCGAAGTAATGAATTTGCTGAAAAGAATGGACTTCAGAAATACAAATATGTTTTACATCCAAGAACTACAGGCTTTACTTTTGTAGTTGACCGTCTAAGAAAAGGTAAGCACCCATCTCAAAATGCACTTTTTTTATGTAAGTGGCAAAAATTGGTGAACTTCACATATAGCTCTTTTGAATTTACAAAGCACTTTTTTATACTTTATTTCAAGAAATAAGAATAGTACTGTATTTTTATACTTACTTGACTCCATGCACTAAAATGTTTTAAAACAATCAAAAGAAAACATTTTTTGTCCTTTTTTGGAATAGAAAATAATAAAATAATGCGTACAATTAGACTGGCATTCCATTTTTAAATGTTTCTTAAAAGTCGTAAAACTGTCTTGAGAGTATCTTATCACCTATAGTTATTTATAGCTTTAAAAATATCTTTATATTCATTATTCCACTAAGTGCAACAAATGATTCTGGTTGGTGGAAAGGAAGTGCTGCTACCTCCATTTTATTGTTAAATGGAAGTGGCATCCAAGGTGGTTAGTAAGTTTCCACAGGTCATGGATAGAACCTCATTCTTCTGCTTCCTACTCTGTGGCTCGTACTACCCTCTGCCCCTCATGTCCTCTAGAACCATGTCTACCAAAGGGCATCTAGAGATAAGGTTGATTCCATTGACCATGTCACACTCATTTAAATGTTTACATTTTTATATTTTTATGGGGGAAAAAACTAACTGTACATTTTGTTCTAGCTGCATATTTAAGTATTTATATCTTCATACACACATGTACATACAAATAAATAATAGACATATGGATATATATGAAAAAAACTGTCCAGAATCACCCTAATTGGCATCACTGTTGTTTCTTTAGGGTTTAACGTACTTTAAGATGTAATGTATAACCTCATTTAGTGAACCCTGCCAAAAGAAGTATCTTTACAACTAAGTACTCATGAGTTAAAAGAAATGTATAAAAAGTCCAAAATCACATTGGTATAGTAAACTAAAGATGTTGTCCCTATTAGTTTGGCCTGCTTTTGGAATTCAGTGGTTATAACTAAAATGAAATGGAAACGTGGGCTTGATGGTCATATTGTATATGACCGTCAGCCATAGAAACTCAGGGAGAACAAAGTTCTTTATGCCCATGGAATAGGACAGGGAGCCCCAAGACTTTAAAGCAATGATCTCGCTGTTTTTTTTTT
The DNA here is from genome assembly GCA_006410675.1 of Oreotragus oreotragus. NCBI lineage: Eukaryota > Metazoa > Chordata > Mammalia > Artiodactyla > Bovidae > Oreotragus > Oreotragus oreotragus. The sequence goes on along the minus strand of SJYX01018636.1, from coordinate 127,419 downwards.
CTTCCCCAAAGCATGGTACCACTTACTGTGGCATTCAGTTTAGGCTCACCCTTCTCATTCCATAATATGTTTTTTATTTTCTAATTGTCTGCTATTTTATAGTATTTAATGATTACTTTTAAAGTATTTCTGACATCATGGAACATTCTGTTGGAACACATCTTTTGCTAATAAAGATCTTTTTAATTGTAGGCAGGATAATGGAGAAATTATTTTACAGTGGATAAGGTTATATCTGTAGAATTATCTGTTTTGAAGTCTGGAAAATATTTTAGTAGCAAACTGATTTATAACTTTGGGGAACATGTATTAGTCATCACTCAGAGTACTAGTTAACAACCACAGTATATAATTTTTCCTGCCCAAACTGGCAACTGATCTTCCCCTTCAATGTACCAGTCAAAAAAAAAAAAAAGGTAATACAGATGGCTCCATTTGCTTCATTTAAAAAAAGTTGATGAGTCTCTTTACTTCAGTTAGAAAAGTAGAATGGGTCCTATATACTATGATAATAATAGAAACAAGAAATGTGATGGCTATAATTATAATATTACTCTAATTAGAACAGTAGCTAACATTTATTGAACATTTACTAAGTACCAGCCAGTATGCTAAGTGCTTTGTATGCGAAAAGTCAGTTAACCCTCACAACAACCAATATTTAACTTGTAGAACAGAAATTGAGGCGAAAAATCAGTTCAGAGTTATTGGAATATAGTTTGTCTCGCTGAGTAGGCTGTGCTCCTACTATAATATAGTGCCTCTTGTATTTATAGTGTGATTTCAGTTAAAGCACCTTTGTAATAATAGTGAGCTGGCTGGTTTCTTCAAGGAAAGTATTTAAAAGAAAAAAGAGGGTAAATGGCCAGATAATGGAGGGATAGTAGTCACAAGTTGAGGTGGTTATGATGCTACCTGAGATGACAAGGGGAGCAGGCACAGTCTGGTGGGGGTGAGGAGGTGTCAAGTGAACAGGAAGAAAATAGGTTTCATCAAGAATCAGAGATTAAGCGGTTCTTAGACCACCATCTAATCAGAGTGTCCTTTTAAGAAAGCGGTCTAATACTCAAAAAGGGCCCAACACAACTGTCCTATCTTTTTGAGATATGCTTTTAGTAGTCAATTAAGTGAAAAAGCAGCTTGCGTTAAACAAATGACCATCATAAATAAATATTTCAGTGGAAGCCCGGAGACCACATATTAAAACCAATTACTGAAGAAATCTATGAAGACAAGATGGCAGAGTAGAAGGACTCAAACCTGCCTTCTCTCACTAAAACACCAAAATCACAACTGCTGAATAACCATCAACAAAAAAGACTCAAACCTACCAAAAAAATACTCTGCCCACAAAGAGAAAGCAGAAGCCACAAAAAGATGGAGGAGGAGCACTTTCATGATATGATGAAATCCCATCCCTCTGAGTGGGCGACCCACAAACTAGAAAATAATTATATCACAGATGTTCTTGCACAGGAGTGAGAACTGAGACCAGCCTGCAGGTCTGGCATCAGGAGGAGGAGCTCCCAGAGCAATTTGTAGGCCAGTGGAGCTTGAGTAGAGGGGCTCCACAGGACTAGGGGGAAAAGATTCCACTCTAGGAGGACACGAACAAGGTTTCATGTGCACAGGGACCAAGGGCAAAGCAATGACTCCATAAGAACGTGGGCCAGACCTACCTGTGGGTCTTAGAGGGCCTCTTGAGGGAGACAGAGGTAGTCTGTGGCTCACTCTGGGGACAAGGGCACTGATGGTTGACACCCAGAGGATTCTCTTCAGTGTGAGCTTTCCTGGAGGTTGCAATTTTGGCACCAAGATCTTGCTCCACCCAACAGCCTGCAGGTTCCAGTGATGGAACTCTTCAGGCCAAACAACCAACAGGGTGAGAACACAGCCCCACCAATCATGGGACAGGCTGCCTAAAGTTGTCCTGAGCCAACAGCTGTCTATAAACACACCCTTTGACACAGCGCTGCCCTCCAGAGGGATGGAACCCAGCTCTACCCACCAGGAAGCATGCACAAGCCTCCTTGGGCCAGCCTTACTTACTGGGGGACAGAAACCAGAACCAAGAATTATAATCCTACCGCCTAAGAAACAGAGACCATGAACATAGAAAGTTAGGCAAAATGAGATGGCAGAAAAATATGTTCCAGAGAAAGGAATAAGATAAAGCTCCAGAAGAACGGGGAAGCAAACTAGAGATAGGTAATGTATCTGACAAAGAATTCAGAGTCTTGATGGTAAAGGTGATCTAAGATCTCAGAACAAGAATGGAGGCACAGACCAAAAGGATGCAAAAAATGTTTAATAAAGAGCTGGAAGCTTTGAAGAACAAACCGATGAACAATACATTAACTGAAAAAGTACACTGGGCAGAATCAGTATCAGAATAAACGAGGCAGAAGAATAAGCGAGCTGGAAGACAGATGGGTGGAAACTTCTGCTGCAGTACAGAATAAAGAATAAAAGAGTGAAAAGAAATGAGGACAGGACCAGTGACCTCTGGGACAACGTTAAACACACCTTGCATTCCAGGGGTCCCAGAAGAGAGAAAGGGCCTGAGAAAATACCTGAACAGATAGTAACTGAAAACTTCCCTAACCTGGGAAGGGAAACAGTCACCTGAGTCGAGAAGTACAGAGAGTCCCATATGGGAGAAACCTAAGGATGAACCCACCAAGACAAACACTAATCAAACCGACCAAAATTAAAGACAAAGAGGAAATATTAAAAGAACAAGGCAAAAGCAACAAATCGCGTAAAGGGAACTCCCGTAAGGTTATCAGGTGATTGTTCAGCAGAAACTGAAGGCCAGAAAGGAGTGACATGATATATTAAAGTGATGAAAGGGCAAAAGCCACAACCAAGAATACTGTAACCCGGAAGACTCTTATTCAGGTTCAAAATAAGAGAAAGATCAAAAGATCTTTTTTTGAAAGATCAAAAGCTTTACAGGCCAGCAAAATCTGAGAATTCAGCACCACCAAAACAAATGCAGCAAATGCTAAAGGAACTTCTCTAGATGGAAAAGAAAAGGCCACAACTACAAACAAAATTACGAATGAGAAAACTTTGCCAGTAAAGGCAAACATACAGTAAAGCTAGGAAATCATCCACTCACAAATGTAGTATCAAAATGAGCAACTCTGACAAGAGGAAATTACAAATGAAAGATGTTGAAAATGCATTTGAAATTAAGAGTCCAGCAACTTAATTTGTGTGTGTGTGTATGTGTATACACACATACACACACACACGTATAGACTGCTATATCAAATCCTCAAGGCAACAGCAAACCAAAATTCTACATTAGACAGACACAATAAGCAACACAAACAAAACACTAAAGATAGCCGTCAAATCACGAGAGGCAAACAAAACAGGAAGGGAAGAAAAACAGCCCCCCCAAAAGCAAAAAACACACCCCAAACAATTAACAGGATGGCAATAAGACCATAAATATTGATAAGTATTTTAAATGGATTAAGTGCTTCAACCAAAAGACACAGACTGGGTGAATTGACACCTGTATATATGCTGTATAATCAAACCTGTATATATGCTGTCCACAAGAGACCCACTAAATCTAGGACATACACAGACTGAAAGTAAAGGAATGGAAAAGGTATTCCATGCAAATGGCATTCAAAAGAAAGCTGGAGTAGTAGTACTCATATTAGAAAAAATAGACATTAAAAACGTCTACTACAAGACATAGAGTAGGATACTACATAATGATCAAGTGATCGAGAAGATAAAACAACCGGTAATATATATGCACCCACCATAAGAGCACCTCAGTGTATAAGGCAGAGACTAACAGCCGTAAAAGGAGAGACTGACACAGCGATAGTGGGGGACTTCAACACCACACTGAGATCAATGGACAGAATCATCTAGAAAGAAAATCAGTCAGGAAACATTGGCCTTAAATGGCAAATTAGATCAGAGTTAATCGATACAAATTAACTTGTTTACAAACTAGAAATAAAACTCAGACTCTGAAAACAAACTTACAATTACCAAAGGGCAAATGTGGGAGGAGGGATAAATTATGAGTTTGGCAGTAATATCTACATACTACTGTATATAAAATAGGTAATCAACAAGGACCTAAGGTAGAGCATAGGGGACCCTACTGAGTAATCTGTAACAACCTATTCAGGGGAAGAATGGATATATGTGTAACTAAATTATTTTGCTGTACACCTGAAGTTAACACAACATTGTAAATCAACTTTAATATGAAATAAAAATTAAAAGAACAATTATCATGAGGTAGCATATTAAAAAGCAGAGATATTACTTTGCCAACAAAGGTCCATCTAGTCAAGGCTATGGTTTTTCCAGTGGTCATGTATGGATGTGAGAGTTGGACTATAAAGAAAGCTGTGTGCCGAAGAATTGATGCTTTTGAACTGTGGTGTTGAAGAAGACTCTTGAGAGTCCCTTGGACTGCAAGGAGATTCAACCAGTCCATTCTAAAGGAGATCAGTCCTGGGTGTTCATTGGTAGGACTGATGCTGAAGCTGAAACTCCAGTACTTTGGCCACCTCATGCGAAGAGTTGACTTACTGGAAAAGACTCTGATGCTAGGAGGGACTAGGGGCAGGAGGAGAAGGGGACAACAGAGGATGAGATGGCTGGATGGCATCACCGACTTGATGGACATGAGTTTGTGTGAAGCCCAGGAGTTGGTGATGGACAGGGAGGCCTGGCGTGCTGCAATTCATGGGGTTGCAAAGAGTCGAACACGACTGAGCGACTGAACTGAACTGAACATCTTTATTGCTAACTCACACATGTAACTGAATTCACTGTTTCTGACACCTAATAGCTAACACAAGGCAGGTGAGAAGTTTAAGACACAAAGAAGTTACAGTTAAGAAGTCTTTCCTGCTAGGAAATACTGAAGAAGAGAAAATGCATAACAAAGAAAGTCGTTTCTGAGCCTGTGTTTACAATATACTTCACCAAGACTAAGACTATTTAGAAACACACACTGAATACAGCACCCATTATATAACATGATACAGATGTGTTCTTGTAGTAATAATTGTGAAAAGTTTTTCCTGAGTACCTTGATTTCCATCATTTTTGTACTTGATTTTATATTTTTACTAGATTATAACCTTCTTAAGGATATGTGTTGTCTTTCACATAATAAAGACTAAATCAGTATTAGGTGAGTTGAATGTTTTCTTTTGTCTGAATAGGTAAACACAGTGTACTACCATCTTCTGAGCATTATGGGTGTTAAACTGATCAGTATCTATCACGGTTAATTTATTTTATCTGTACGTCTAATCACAGGACAATTTAGTAAGTGATTATGTAACTCTTTTTGGTACTAGATTAACCCAGATCCAAAAGAAGTTCTCACTTAGAAAAGCGCTTTTCCACAAGAAAGTTTTTGGCTTTGATTTTCAGTTACACACTGTTAATAAATTTATCACACAATTTAAAAATGTTAACGCACCAAAAATGTAGTTATACTTACTACTATCACTGCTGCTATATTATTTTTAACAATAGTAGCTTTATTCTTTGACTTTAAACAGGTAAGGATTTCCTCCAACCATTGGTTTTGTTACATGTATGGAAGCCGTCACTGAGTTGTAACCGTGCAATAATTGTCTTCGTCATTAGATGGCACAGGTGTGCACATTTGAGGCAACTTAAAATCAAGTTAAAGTAGTTGGAAGTGAGAAGTCAAACACTCCATTGAACAAAACCGTGCCTTCAAGAAGTTTATAATCTTCCTGGATAGATTAGGAATAGTGTTCATGGAAATATAAAAAAAATAATATGACTGTTTAATTATGTGCTGGGTTGTGTGGTATATAGTATAAACTATTATGCTGACTTACACAATCACTTCATGGCAAATAGTTGGGGAAACAATGGAAACAGTGACAGATGTTATTTTCTTGGGCTCGAAAATCACTTCAGATGATGACTGTAGCCATGAAATTAAAAGACACTTGCTCCTTGGAAGAAAAGCTGTGACCAACCTAGACAGCATTTTAAAAAGCAGAGACATTACTTTGCCAACAAAGGTCCATCTAGTCAAAGCTATGGTTTTCCTGTAATCATGTATGGATGTGAGAGTTGGACTATAAATAAGGCTGAGCACCGAAGAATTGATGCTTTTGAGCTGTGACATTGCAGAAGACTCTTTTTTTTTTTTT